>JBBBDQ010001671.1:2697500-3022500 GCA_037127315.1 Ascarosepion bandense
CTTTAGTTCTGAGCTTTTTGAAAAAATGTTTATCTATCAGTTTAAAATATATTTGTCCTATTTTGGTTTTTACCTCTAAGTTAAATGGTGGGTTGATCCAGATAATGTTTCGTTTTCTATCATCGTTTTTAGATTTTCTGTTTGGTTGTGAATTATATTGTAAAATTTTCGTATGACCAGATTTTCTTAGTGCATCGTCATAGTTTTTTCTTTTCATCAAATATTACTACTACTAATATATATATATATATATATATATATATATATATATATATAACAATTCTTTGGAAAAATATATGACAAAGTAGAAAAAGTTTTTGAGTGACGCGTTTATCGGACTAAAAAGAACAAAGCAAATGTAAGGTTTTTATTTTCAGCAAATCTTTTGACGCAAGAGCAAAAATGTTATTCATTTTGAAAACTTTAAATCCAAGAATCCTCATAAATCTTCATCCAGTTAGTTGAAATGCAAAGCACGGAAAAATATAAAGAATATCATTTATTCACTTTCGTTTATTTGAAATTGAATTGTGTCACTTGGCGTTTTCCAAAGTTTACATATGATGGTGCATCTTATGCACCGAAAAATACAATAGGTGTACCTGTACACATATCTTGATCACATTTGGTTTATTTAGTTGCTGGTATTATAGTTCGTTAAATTAAAGCTACTTCCAGAAGCTAAATATGAAGAACGGATTCCGAGGCTATTTATTTTAAACAATGAAAAGAGAAACATTTTGGAATGTACCTTTTTAATTTACTATATGGGTCACTTAGGGGCCGAGAGGAACTGGTTGCAACTCAAGCAGCGTCTTAATTTTCATATTACACCACTAATGTATACACAACTTAGGAATGGTTATGTAACTTCTTTAAATTAAACAAAATAACTTTTCATTTACAGTAGTCTATTTATAATCTATTCTTGCCCTCTTTTCTACTCCCAAGCTGTTGGAACGCAAGAGACGTTAATTTCAAACCAAAATCAAATGGTTAATACTAACGTCAATACTAGCAGAACAGTGTGAATTGTATGCTCTGATTTTTCCTCTACAAAACTTTTTTGAAGCATAAAAATAAATGCGATGAAATTAAATGCGAAAATGAAATAATGCAACGAAATTTGATCAAACTTCTGTGGGCACCACGGCCATACAAAAATTACATAAAAAATTAATTTATTATTTCAGCAAAGTCCGACCATACGATCAAGAAGCTACTTTGAAACAAGGAAGTAATTTAAATAATATCATTTCTTCATAACCCTGAAACAAAAATATCAAATAGGGCTACTAGATTGACACAAACCCAAGTTAACATACATGCTATACTGCTTCATGCTCTCTCTATGAAGTCGTGAACGAGCCAGGGTTCTTCTAAGACACAGAAATTTAGCTTCTAGGAATTGTGTCGATTGTTTTTCGTAGATTGGAGAAAATTACTGACCAATTCTCTCACTCGGCCATAAATCACCGACTGCCTATGTATTTTTTTTAATAAATTCACCCCGAGCAAGGCAGAAATGCCACTGATGAGCTGGGAGCTACATAACTGTAAAAAGATTAATTAGAAAAGAGTGAGGAGTACAAACTAGTTAGAAAGGAGCAATAGAAAGCTGAGAATGCAGGTGCGATGACAGATACATAGGTGGAGAGAAAGGGAAGGATATACGGGGTTGGAGAGAGAGCTAGAGTCCAGTGGTTAATAGATGAGTATTGACTTTGCATTTAAATTTCTGGAGGTTGTAGCCGTCAGGAAAGCAAGAATATGGGAGCAAGTTCCACAGGCGGGAAGTGCGAGAGAAGAAGCTGCAGGAGTAGAATTGTCGTCTGCATTTGGCTAACCTGACTGTGAATGGGTGGGACCCAGTTGCTAGTCTGGTTGCACGAGTGAAAACCTGTTGAGGAGGCACCAGTGACTTCGATATATCAAGTTGGGGCATTATTTAAAATTATTTAATTAACGTCTTCCTTCAGATATGAAAATATGACAATTAAGTCTCTCCCTAACAACATGTCTGTTTCTATCTATTTGGTTATTTTATTTTGTTTTGTTTTTTCTTTTAAACTAGTCTCTATATGTGTCCATAAAAAGTTAAATGAAAAAGGAAACGCAGAGGTAAGGGTGATGAAGATCAAATCATATCAAAATCGGTGAATGATCAGTTTCATAAATGTTGAAGCTTATAAAGGTCGAGGAGCGACTTGGGGCCAACCAAAATTCAAGGGGGAAGCTTAGCCATTTCTGCCTTCCGTAGAATCGGGACTGTATATACATATATCCCTCCTGTCAAGCACCTGGAAAGAAAGACAATAGCGTGTGAGCGTCGGCTCTCTTCATTTTCTTTACTACCAGTTTTTAAACTTTACTATCAGTTGTGAAAGCTCTTGCCACGTGTTTGCTCTTTAACAGTGCCTCATTGTTTTTTTTATTTGGATTATTTTTTTCTTATGTCTTAATGTAAGTTACTCAATAGTAGGTACAGTATGATGGCAGCATATATACTGATGTATATATGCTGCCATCATTTTAGACGGCATATTGATATAAATATTTTACCGTCATTTCTAACGGCACGGATCCACTCGGGTTTAAATAAAATCCGAACTCTGAAAAGATTGTCACGATAAATAATCTAATTCCCTGGAGCGTGTTCGGACAAACTAGAATTTTTTTTTCTTTTTTTTTTTTTTTTTTGCTAACAATTTGTCGCATAACTAGCGGAATTGGTTTATATATATTAATTACCCGAAACTTTATTTTAGAGAGAGTTAACTTATATCATCATCATCATCCTCCTCATCATCATTATTACCATCAGATTGACGCTAGTCGGTGGTTCATGAGCAGCCTTCTTTATATATTTCGTTCCACCATTGCGGCTTACAGTGATTCCCTTGAAAAAATTTTGTTTTCAGTCAATTGGCAAACGAAGGTATTTGCTGATCCTCACAAGATCATTTCCCTTGACAATGTTTGCAAATAAAATTTCGCGAAAGATTTCATTTTTGTCTTTCCAGCAATGACCCCACCTCACCACCGACCAATCTTAGACTTCTCTAATTGGTTTAGTTTAATTTTTTTTACGGCATATCAACATCAATGAGTCATTATTTCCGACAAGATTTTCTAGGAGAATGTGTATTTATGTAAGAAATCAGTTTGTTGATCAGGTTTCATTGGCCTAATTTTGTAAAGAGGGCTTTTATTGAGTCAAATGTATTGCTAGTAATATATTTTTTCAAAATTAAATTGCTGGTAATATTTTTAAGGTATGTATTGATGGTATGTTTTTTTTAATTATATCACCCCGAGCAAGGCGGTAACGCCACTAATGTGCAGGAGGCTACGTAATAGTGAAAAGATTGGAAAATAGAATCTATCTACTCGAATTGAAAAAAAAACAAAGTGAGAAGATTGGAAAAGAGAAAGCCGGAAACCACTTCCTAAACAGGGAACAAGGGATGAACCTCTTAACCTGTTCAATAGACGTGGGTGGAGTGTGAACCGGGCGATAGATAGATCTATCTACTCCAGGGGGGTTAACATTTTGCCCATAGTTGGTACCCCTAACAGGTGCTTCCAAAGTTAGTCAGCGTGGACCTGGGAACAGCAGCAATTAAGAGGTGGTTCCACGCTCCTCAAAAATTTCCTATCAGAGGACTTGTTGCCAGATGTAGTTTTTGGTCATACACAGGACATAATCTCATCTGAGCAACTGTCGTCGTCAGATTTTGTATCTCTATCATCATCTTGTTAGAAGCTCTATCAAGTCTTTCATCCAGTGCCTTCATGTGTATTCATGCACTGAAGCCAAGCAGAAGGACTGTTTGCACTGCTGCTCTGAAAAAAATCTTTGGTTTATATTTCTCAAATTAGTTATAATTTCAACAGCTCTCCGTATCACTTAATATCTGCACAGTTCCTTTGATATTTACAATGCAGATATTTCCTCACTCAAAGTTTCTGTTCTATGTTTTCAGTATTTGTTAGATCCTTTCCATTACCCATGTTTCAAAGTATATTATGAGAAAAATAGTTTTTATTAGATTTCTGGGGTCTTGAACTAATATTAATTTAATCTGCATAATAACTTCTGACTGAAATTTTATAATAAATCTAGTAGTTTCAATAAAACATTTTGAAACTACTTAAAATCTAACTCAAGTTTCGTTTTGATATTTAAATTTATCGTTTATAATTTGACGAATCCGAGTTATTATATAATTTGCATAATGACTTCCGACGTAACACACACACACACACACACACACACACACACACACACACACACACACACACATATATATATATATATATATATATATATATATATATATATATATATATATATATCAGTAAAAGCGGCCTTTGTGCCACATCTAAGCTGCGCTTAGTAAATTATATATCAGTAAAAGAAACAAACGTTTTGCACTTAGCAACGATCTACCTCTACCCAGATATCAAGAACTTTACGATAAAAAAACTGCTTGCCAAAATACATTTTATCAGTAAAACCACTTAAAAAACAAAAAAAAAACGCTAACCGTCTGTCCAGTTTAGTAGCTTTCTCTTTATATCTGGGTTGAAGTTTGGAGAGGTATGCATCCATGCGTGTTTTGTGTTGGACAGTAGACCTGATGGAAACCACCCTGTTCTATTAACCTTCCAGTTGAAATAATGACAACGGCTCACATATTTCTCCTCTTCAAGTTTTATCGATATATAAAAGCTAAATCAAAATACATATTTGATAAATAATGGTATTTGTTTTTTTCTTTTTGTTTTTTTTTTGTTTTTTTGCGTGATTAGAATGAAAGTTGTTTCGTTCTGCGCGTACGTAAACAAGAAAAAACAAATATCCTTCACTTCGAAATCGCAAATTAATAAATAATCAATTTGTGAGTTTAAAGTTTTTAATTCGATCTTAAGGCTGATTTCGAGGATAAATAAAAAAAACCATTATAATTTCAGAGGTTGCACATGCAGTTTTTTTTTAATTTCAGAAGCTGCTGGAATTTTTTAAAATGATCGGTAGGTAGCACGGAACTTTAACAAATTTCCCTGGAGATCATGGCTTATTCTCCATGCAAATCCGGTAAATAAATGTTGACTATTCTCAATTCTTTATTAGTAGAATAAGATAACATAATTACCACATTCTTAGATTTTCTGAAAGATGCTTAACAATGTAAGACATGTGCGTAATAAGGGTGTGTGAGAGAATACAAAAACCAAGAGGGGAAAAACATGGAAATGAACGTGTCTTAGTCGGTTGACTATATCTACGTGTGACTACATCTTAAAACCAGTATTGAAAATCTGTAAAATAGGCTATGGAGAGAAATGTACGCCTTTTTATAATCATGTGGAGCGCCCCTTCGCGACGGATTTTTTTTATTAAAGTAACGTGGAATAATCCACAAGAACATCCTGTCTTGTTCTTGTTCTTATTTTAGTACTACTCAGTTATTGCTTACCCTGTTTCCACTGAGTGTAAATCTGCACTATCCGACCCAAGGGTTGAACAATGTTACAGGCAGAAATGTTAAATATTTATGATTTACTTACATTCAATCGAATCTTTTACGGATTGAAAAATGAGGATTGAAATTATTACTCTGAGGTAATGGTTAATCACTTTAACCATTACCTCAGAGTAATCACTTTAACCATTACACAAGGATACACAAAACTCGTCTACCAAAACAAGAGTAAAAATATCTACGATATAAACTTCCTGTAATTTAGATCCGCGTTTTCTTTGTGACCGTTTCATTTCAAATAAGATGCAATGATGTGTTTTTTCTTATTTCTTTTTTTTTTAGCCTTGTGTGTTCATAAATTTTCTGTCGAAAAGCACCACTAAAATTTTCATAAGCGATCTTCCTATTTTGCCTACATAGACAACCATAAAAAAGCCACACACACACACACACACACACACACACACACACACACACACACATATATATATATATATATATATATATATGTGTGTGTGTGTGTGTGCGTATGTGCTGTGCGCTCTATAAATATCGCTACATCTGTATCCATTTGTTTGCGTATTGATCTGTGCTCCCATCCCCAAAATCTCTGACATATTGTGTATTAAAATATTGTTTACGTCGAGCTGATATTCGACTTGTTTCAAAGCAACTCTGTCAGCAAGAGTTGTTCATCCAAATTCATTCAGCCTTATCGTCAGTGAATCTATAACCTTACATTCTTACCCACTCCAAATACTTTTCTTTTATTGCGAATTCCACTCACCTTTACAGCCTTTCGGGATCATACCTTTCCTTGGCTTCTTAACTCTGTATGTACATATGCATATGCATACGTGAATATAAGTATACATACATACACATATATATGTATGAATAAAAAAGAGACAAGAAGAGAAACTGTATTTAGCCAACGCGTTTCGTCCTCTGAATGACTTTATCAAGGCAATGTAGGATTTATTTTTCGGTTTATATTCACAAAGCGCGGATATCACTAGTTTATCAAATTTAACAAACCTTGATAAACCAATGACATCTTCGCCCCTATATACATAAGCAGGTGCAGCATAATAAAGTTCATAAAAGGACGAAATGAGTCGGTTAAGTACAGTTTTTCATCTTTTCTCTTTTTTTATTCATTTTATCTCTTCTACAGATACGCTCTTATTTGTGAATATTTAGATGTGGGTGTATATATATGTGTCTGTGTGTGTATACGTACGAATCTGTGTATGTAAGTAAAAACTCATGTATGCATTTAGGTAGGAATGCACGCACGCACTCACGAACATTTATTTATCTATATATCTCTTCAGTTTCAGTTTCTATAGTTTAATTCTATATCCATATTTTATATCTTTCTTTTCTGAAAGAAATAAAATATGGGAGAAACTGATTTTATTGTTTTTATCTTGTTTTTTCTTTTGACATTTGGATTACTATTTTACTCTGTATTCCTTTTCTTTTCTTTAGACTTTTTATAATATTTACGAAGTTTAGGCTCAATGTTAACTGCGAGAGTTTGAAATTTAAGCAGGGAGATTGTTTCCCGCCAATTTTCCACATGAGATATTTTGTCTGTCTTGTAACTCAGCGGTTGAAATCCTGTGTTTTACGTGGGCTACCACTACTGCTGACAAGAAATACTTAATTATCTAAGCCACTAAAAAAACCTTAAGCATTTTGTTCATTCTTTTTTTCATAATTTTTTAATCTATTATTTTTTCAGGTTTTTGTTTGTTTGTTTTTATAACATTTATCCATTTTGGGAGCTATTTTCTGTCTCATTTATATAATTTATTTTAAATTTTACTGTCTTCTTTTCTTTGAGTTTTTCCCACTCGATCTCTTTCTTTTTTGCCGGTCATTTTATTATTATTATTATTATTATTATTATTATTATTATACTTTTCTCTATAAATCGTCTCCTCATGTTCTCTTTGATTCTTTTTCTTTTTTTACTTCCCTCCATTTGTTTCCATTTCTTTGATTGTATCAATAACAAATATCTTGTACATTTTTTCTCTATAGACACAATTCAGTGCCCACGATTCTTGCAAAGAATGACATGACCCAAAGGCTAGTGAATGTTTCAGACTCAATCATATGACTTTGCCTTTTGATCGCTCAGACGCGTACGGAAATTTGTCTCGGCTGACTTATCGGCTTGCTTAGGCCACGTGATTCTCATACAAATCTTATCAGTTTTTTTAGGTGCCGCAGCTCACTGCTTTAAACAACCCCACGCCATTTTACTAACGACAATCACACCAAGAAAAGGGCAGGCGCAAAGACAGGAACATAAGAAAGGTATAAATGATCGTTTCTTAAGAAATATTAAATCAACTAAATAAAAGTAGACGATTTTATTCTTGTCACATAAAAATCATAATCATAAAGAATTCTCAAGGTAGACCTCTTGCAAGTCAGAACATGATCAGTAAAAGAAGAGTAAAGAGGATATTTTAAGCCTGACTTATAGGAAAGGATCAGGCGATGAACCTGCAGAGCTCAACTATGTAAAAGCATCTTCGGATAAGTGTTGAGCCATGATCAAATAAAGATTTACTGATGCGGAACGAAGGAGGTGAATCAAAAAGACCTCAAACCAGTTCGATGATATTTCTATCCGTATATAAGGGGAATCAATAATTCTGAAGCCTCGCACATAGATAGGCGATAGTTGAGCTAAAACTTTCACTATTTAATATTCGAAACTGAAACAAGTCTTTTTACAAAGAAGGAAAATTGTATTGAAAAAGAAATAAATCCAGTGTAAAAAAATCATTCTCTTACTACGAATTTATTGGCGCATGTATCTTGATCAGATATATTTCTAAACAAAAACTTCGCCTTAAGATTGGGGTAATAAATGGATTGTAAAACAAGAAAGTTTATTTCTAATCATAACATGCATCATACAAAGGCTGATACAGACCGTCTATACACACCTTGTAAAGAAATTCAAGATATCAAAATCAAACAAATATAACAAAATAAAATGTTTTAACAGAGAACGGAAAACGGCACATTGATATCCGAAGGCTCATTGGAGTAGTGAAAGATGCCTTCCATGCCGTGCATGTAAAATTTTGCTTCCATAATTAAGTACCCAGAGCGATCTTATTTTTTTCTTTTTAACGAAATTTTCTTGTTGAACAGTATTTTTTGAGATTTTCAAAGACATCTCTTGCTATTTTAATACGTCCTTGAATTTCTGTACCATATTTTCCGTCATAATGATTCCCACACAGTTTAATTTCTGCCTTTGACGGCTCCAATTCTTAGCTCTTATTTGAAATGATCATCTCACTAAAGACCATATATTTTGCTTTCTTACAAATGATATCTATAACTTGCTTCCTGGTTTTGTCTACAATTGCTATGATGATGTTGTTGTTTCACAAATATAATAACGTTATTCTGTGGCTGTAAAATAAATATTGTGGATTGAGAATAAAGGATAAATCTCATACAAGACTTAACTAGTGTTCTTTATCATTGAGGGACTGTTTTTCTGTGATATTGACATTATATGCGTATCTTGAATGTCTTTAATGATAATCATATAAATCCGATTGTAATAACGCCATGAACTTTTATTATTATTATTATTATTATTATTATTATTATTATTATTATTATTTTGATTTCTGATATGGTCACACTACCCACCAAATCTGCGGGAAGACCTAAGACCTAAGTGGTGTGTTGTCAAGGCTGCATTATATGTTATGTTTTTCTAATACGCATAACAACGCTAGTGTTACATTGACAAAGTTCTTCTTAGTATGTGGGCTGTAGTTATCAAGGTAATTTACTGTATTAGTTTTAAGCAGGAATTTCCAGGGACTTTTTCAGTGTGTTCTTGTGTTCTTCTTCTTATCATTCTAAGTACACCGACTATGACTGCTACTATTCTTGTTTTCAATTTCTACAATATTTTACATCGATTTTCAGGTTTTCATATTTTGATATTTTTTCCAAATTCCTTGGTTGCTATGTTACAATCCGCTAGGCATCCCATGTCAATTAGTAGGCATTTTTTCTTTTTTTAGCTTTTTGACACTTACATCTGGTGTATTTGCTCCAATCTTCCTGACGATCATATAAACCCATACATTTGTGATGTCATCTATTTCTTTAACCGATGCTGTTTGATGTTCATATCAGTTTTGTTAACATTTTTCAAAATTGTTTTCAAATATTGCCCCACTCTATCGTGACAAACTTGCCTTTTGTATCCACATTATTATGTATAATATTTGTTTGAAAGATCTTAGTGGAAAACAAAGCTTTCAGTTTCAGATTTTAATCCAGATGCTCCTAACCATTGACGAGTTAACTTTATCAACATTGGATTTATTTACACCTTCTGGATATTGTTCATGCAATGGTTTGTTTTTTCAGAGTTGTTTCCTCTGTTCAAGAGGTTTATCCTTGGCATTCTTTTTCATATTTTTACAGCAACAATTGGTTCTTGGGTTCTGTTTCGGTTTTCTACAGAATCTAATAAATATATAATCTCGTTTGTATTGACAGCATTCTTTCATGATTAAATATTTTTCTTTCTGTTTTCGGGTTGTTTGATTAATTGTATCATCCAGTCTTTTGCTGTTTCCATATATGTTAGTAAGCCAATATTTGTCATATATGATAATTCTAGCGGAATAAGAACTCTTCTCCCTTTCTTACGGGATATGTAGAGGCGGTCTTTATCAACCTTTGGATCATGCGTGTTATGCTTAGGAAAAAGCTTTCTTGTCTTACAATCCAGATATTAGTTATTGTTTCGGTCGCGTTTCTCTGTTTGTCTGTTTGTCTGTAGTCAACATATCTCAATATACGCTGGATCAATTCGAATGAAACTTTCAGAGATGACTGGCCTCATGACTGGAAGGAACTGACTACATTTCAGGTTTGAACCGGTACGGGATAATGTTTCTGGGTTATTTTTCCAGTTTTTTTACTAATATATTCTTGCACGTTTCACGTGCCAAATACTGAAGTACTTCCTCGAGATTGCTTTACATCAAATTTTCTAAACGCCCTATTTTCTCCATGAAAATATTATTATTTACAATATAAAATTGAATATTTATTATCCAAAAGAAAAAAAAATGATTAAATAGGCAACAAAATGTCAAAGTACAACTTTGGGATATTAAAAAGTAAAAACTACCTCTTCCATAATTTTTACAGCTTAATTTTTAATTTTTTTCTGTATTTTCCCTCTTGAGAGCAGTCAGGTTCCTTGCAGTTATTCTCATTTTAATAATCACCACTTGCTAGTCGCTGAGATGATGTCAGTATTGCCTTGGCGCTGGTTTGCGGTTTTTGGCTACTCTTGTTATAATAATAATAATAATAATAATAATAATAATAATAATAATAATAATAATAATTCGATTTCTGCTATAGTAGCACTACCTACCAAGTCTGCGGGGAGACCTAAGGCAGGTCGTAGTGTGTTGTTATGGCTCTATTTCATGTTGTTTCTATCTCCCCTAACATCCCTAGGGATACATAGACAAAGTTCTCCTTAGTGTGTGAGCTGTACTTAACAAGACATTTTTTGTATATCTCTTAAGCTGGAGTTTCCAGGAATTCATTGAACGTTTTGTTTTGTTCCATTTTTATCACCTCAAGTGCACCTACTATCACTGGCACGATTCTTGTTTACAATTTTCACATTGTTTGTATTTCAATTTCCAGGTTTTTATATTTTGAGAGTTTTTCGAATTCTTTGGTTGCTATGTTACAAACCATATCCGGCCTATTTGCTTCGGTTTTTCTGTCTTTGTAGATGGTGTAATCTCATAGAATGGTGACATCTTCTATTTCTGTAACCGGTGCTGGGTGATGTTCATACCAGTGTTTCTTTACATATTTTCCATAGTGTTTGCACATTGTTCAATGTAAATATTACCCCACTCTATCGTGACCATTTTTATATTCATTTGGGGCAAGTACAGAACATCCTGAAATTAGAAGGTTTATTGTTTTTTGGCATTCATCACAGAACCTACATTTTGGATCCACATTATTATGTATAATATTTGCCCGAAATTTCCTAGTGAAAAGTTTTTGGTCTTGCGCTGCAAGAATAAAGCCTTCAGCATCAGACTTTAATCCGGATGCACGTAACCATCGATGAGTATTAACTTTATCAACAATGGATTTATTAGCACGTTCTGGATATTGACCATGCAGAGGTTTGTGTCGCCAGCGTTGTTTCATCTGTTCAAGAGCTTTATCCTTGGCTTACTTTTTCATATTTTTTGCCGCAGTAGTTGGTTGTTGGCTTCTATTTTGCTTTTCTATAGAATCTACTAAATGTAAATCTTGTTTGTATTTGCTGCCTTCTTTCATTATGGAATATTTTTCTTTCTGTTTTTATGTTGTTTGACTAACTGTATCATTCAGTCCTTTGTTGTTTCTATGTATGTTAGTAAGCCAATAGTTGTTGTCTGGTATGACAATTCTAGTTGAATAAGACCTCTTCCACCTTCTTTACGGGGTATATATATATAGACGGTCTACATCAGCCTTTGAATGATGCATCTTATGCTTAAAAGTAGCTTTCTTGTCTTGGAATCCATTTGTCTGATGTCATTTAGATTCCAGTTCAAGATGTTGAAACTATAATGGACCACTGGGATGGCAAGGCTATTAATGGCTATAATTCCGTTCTTAGAATTAAATTCAGTTTTTAATACCTGTCGTAGCCTTCTATAGTACTCTTTACGCACTATTTCTTTCATTTTTTTATGGTGAATTTTTTCACTCTCATTTACAACTAAGTATTTATCTCTAAATCTATTATTGTTACAGCAGGGTCTAAGATAACTCAAGATGTTTGTTTTAGCGAATCTCGTAAAACTGTAGCTTTAGCACATTTATTCAAATGTAATTTCATTCCAATATATTCACTGAAGCATTTTAGTGTTAGCAGAAGACTTTACAGCTCATTATCATTCTTAGCATACACCTTTAAGTCATTCTTAGCATACACCTTTAAGTCATCCATGTAAAATAGATGGCTTATTTTCTTTTAAGCTATTTTATAACCACATTCTCTCTTGTTAAATTCACTGGTTAATGCTATTAATGATATGCAAAATAGTAAGGAAGACAAAAAGTCATTTTGAAATATACCTCTTTTGATGTTTATTTCATCAGACTTATAGGTTCCCTTTATATGATTGAGGTAAAGGATTGTTTTCCATATCGACATATATAGTTTGATGAAATTTATGTTGAGTGGTGATACCTTGTACATGTTTAAATTCTTTAAATTTCAGGAATGTTGCACACTATTAATCTATCCAGACAGTACTAAGATTTTATTATTATTATTATTATGTCATTTTTCATCAAATTTAGATTTCTGCATTGGTCTCACTACCAACCAAGTCTGCGGGGAGACCTAAGGCAGGTAGTGGCGTGTTGTTATGACTCCATTTCATGTTTTTCTATCCTCCCTATCATCCCCAGCATTACATAGATAACGTTTTCCTTAGTGTGTGGGCTGTACTTAATAATACAATTTTTTGTATATCTCTTAAGCTGGGGTTTCCAGGGATTCTTTCAATGTGTTGTTTTGTTCCATTTTTTATCATTCCAAGTGCACCTACTATCACTGGCACAACTCTTGTTTTCAATTTCCACATTTTTTCTATTTCAATTTCCAGGTCTTTATATTTTGACAGTTTTTCAAATTCCTTGATTGCTATGTTACAATCCGCTGGACAAGCCATATCAATTAATAGACAAGTTTTCTCCTTCTGGTTTTTAACAATAATGTCTGGCCTGTTTGCTTCAATTTTTCTGTCTGTGTAGATGGTGTAATCCCATAGAATGGTTACATCTTCTATTTCTGTAACCGGTGCTGGATGATGTTCATACCAGTGTTTGTTTACAGCTTTTCCATAATGTTTGCACATTGCCCAATGTAAATATTGCCCAACTCTATCGTGGCGATTTTTATATTCGTTTGGGGCAAGCACAGAACAGCCTGAGATTAGGTGGTCTATTGTTTCTTGGTGTTTATCACAAAACCTGCATTTTGGATCCATATTATTATGCATAATATTTGCCTGAAAGTTTCTCGTGAAAAGACTTTGGTCTTGTGCTGCAAGTATAAATCCTTCAGTTTCAGACTTTAATCCAGATGCACGTAACCATCGATGAGTATTAACTTTGTCAACATTGGATTTATTGGCACGTACTGGATATTGGCCATGCAGAGGTTTGTCTTGCCAGCGCTGTTTCATCTTTTCAAGAGCTTTATCTTTGGCTTTCATTTTCATATTTTTTGCCGCAATAGTTGGTTCTTGGCTACTGTTTTGCTTTTCTACAGAATCTACTAACTGTAATTCTTGTTTGTATTTACTGCCTTCTTTTATTATTGAATATTTTTTCTTTCTTTCTTCATGTTGCCTTACTAATTGTATCATCCAATCCTTTGTTGTTTCTATGTATGTTAGTAAGCCAATAGTTGTTGTCTTGTATGACAATTCCAGCTGAATAAGACCCCTTCCACCTTCTTTACGGGGTATGTATAGACGGTCTACATCAGCCTTTGGGTGATGCATCCTATGCTTAGAAAGAAGCTTTCTTGTTTTAACATCCATTCGCCTGATGTCGTTTAGAGTCCAGTTTAAGATGTTGAAGTTATATTGGACAACTGGGATTGCAAGGCTATTAATGGCCATAACTCTATTCTGTGAATTTAATTCAGTTTTTAATATCATTCGTAGCCTTCTATAGTACTCTTTACGCACTATTTCTTTCATTTTTTTATGGTGAATGTTTTCGCTCTCATTTACACCTAGGTATTTATAAGCTTCTTCTGGTTTCAATTCTTTTATTGTTACAGCAGGGTCTAGGCTAATTGAGGATGTTTCTTGTATTGATCCACGTAAAACTGTAGCTTTAGCACATTTATTCAAATTAAATTTCATTCCAATGTCTTCGCTGAAGCATTTTACAGTTTGCAGAAGACCTTCCAGCTCATTATCATTCTTAGCATATAACTTTAAGTCATCCATGTAGAATAGATGGCTTATTTTCTTTTGGCCTATTTTATAACCACATTCTGTCTTATTAAGTTGACTGGTTAGTGCTATTAATGATATGCAGAATAGTAAGGGAGATAAAGAATCACCTTGAAATATACCTCTTTTGATGTTTATTTCATCAGACTTATCGGTTCCATTTATATGATTGAGGTAAAGGGTTGTTTTCCATATAGACATGCACTGTTTGATGAAATTGATGATGACGGGCGATATCTTGTATATATTTAAAGTCTTTAAAATCCATTCATGTGGCACACTATCGAATGCCTTTCGGTAGTCTATCCAGGCAGTACTAAGATTTTTCTTTGTCTTGTAGCAGTTTTCCAGGATCATTTTGTTAATTAGCAATTGGTCTTTACAGCCATAACAGCCACGTTTGCACCCTTTTTGTTCAAGCGGTATCATGTCATTTCTTTCTAAGAATAAATATGTTTGTTTTGTTAAAATAGATGTTAGTAGTTTATATGTTGTCGGAAGACATGTAATTGGTCTGTAGTTTTTCGGGTTGTTTGTGTCACCATTCTTGGGTAGAAGAAATGTAATTCCTTTTGTCATCCATGCAGGAATTTTAGTGGGATCGTCAACCATTTCTTGGAGTTCTTTGGCTAATTTTTTATGTGCTGCATTTAAATAATATAGCCAAAAGTTAGGAATTTTATCTATACCTGGAGTTTTCCAATTGTGTGCTTTTTTTAGTGCAAATTTAATATCATCTTCTGTAATTCCAGACCATGTCTGTTCGGGTTTATTCTTCATTCGTTCTATCTCCTGCGTAATCCAATGTACTTCCTTGCTAGGTTCTTTAGGGCAAGCCCATATCTTTTCCCAGAACTGTGTGACTTCTTCCATTCTGGGGGGTACTGTCACTTCAATTCTTTTTTTACCTATTTCCCTGTAAAATCTCTTTGTATCAGTCTGAAAGATCTTGTTTTGTCTGTAAAATTTTGCTCTTTTTTCATAGCGTCTTATTCTTTGTTATTATTATTATTATTATTATTATTATTATTATTATTATTATTATTATTATTTGATTTCTGTTGTATACACATTTTCTTCCGGGTTTCAATTAGAGATCTAAGGTTAGAAATGGCCGCATTACATATTCCAGTGGTCACTTGTTTATCAAAAAATAAATAAATAAAATAAAATAGATCGCACACATTTAATATAAACAAAGGTCTTCCTGATGCGTAAGCTGTATTTGCGAGTACAGTTTCTTGTATTTCTTTAAGGCATATAATCATTATCAGGTCCCCTCTGACTCTTTTGGTCAGCTGATGATAGTTTTGTCTCAGTTCCTACCCGCAGTTTAGAGTCATGACATTTTCCTCAGCACATGATCAGTTCAGAGAAGAAAGACTTCTAATGGTATCTTGCGAGGAAGAGAAATTCTCAGAAATAGTCGCTATATTATCTGTAAAAAGAACTTGAGCTGCAGCCTGGTACCTTTCTTTGATTTAATCTGTCAAGTTTTTACTCTGTTTTTGGTTTATTTGTCTTTTATTTATGTCTATTGCCTTTTAGCAATGTCTATTGAGAGCCATTCGTGCCTGTTATTGTGTACAAGTCTAATATCAGAGCGATTGCTCTGCAAGCACCTGTCATACAGGATAGTTGTACCCCGACTGAGCATTACTTGCTCATTCCTGGCTAATGATGATCGCGAATGCACGTATCATTTCTCAGTGGACAAGTCCATATTTCCTGCACAGTTCCCAGTGTAGTTTGAGGGCTAATATATAATGGCCTCGTTTGTATTCTTTTTGTGTCAGCTAGGCGCAACACACTTTTCAGTCTCTTTCCTACAAGTTTCCAGTTCTCGCAAGATCACCGAAGTTAAGCACTTCGAGCCTGGTCAGTACCTATACGGGTGACCGCTTGGGAATACCAAATGGTGTAAGATTGGGTGTTTGTGTTTATAATGTATAAAGACTCTGAATCGGAAATCAGAGAGCCGAATTCCAATTCTAGTCTGGTTCTTCATATTCACTTACACACAAATAAACTTGGAAAACATATGAATCTATCTATTCTCCTTGCTAAATATGGGTTAATTAGTAAGATTCGTATCACTGAATCGATAATATCTGAAAAATATTCTTCTTCTTCTATGTGCCCTGTCCCTTCAGGACGTAGGCGATCATGGATCTCCACGTCTTCCTATCCCTTGTGGCTCTTAGTATGTTTGTTCCTGTTGCTCCTGGCAACCCCAGTTCCGTCATCCACCTGATCAGACCCTGCAAATATGTTATCCGCTGCCTTCCTCTGTCTCTCCTTCCTTCTATCTGTCCAGTCAGTATCAAGTTCTCCAGGCTCTCCTTCCTCATTGCATGTCCCAGGAACTTCAGTTGTCTCTTCTTGATGCTCAGCATCAATTTCCTTTTTGTTGCCATTCTTTCTAACACTTCGTCGTTGCTTGTATGCTCAGTCCACGATATCCGTAGCATCCTTCTGTAGAACCACATTTCGGCCGCCTCCAGTTTTGTACTCATTTTCGATGATATTGTCCAGCATTCACAGCCGTATTGAAGAACTGACATAAATAACTGCAAAAGGGTAATTAGCTGTAAAACACAAATCAGTGAATCGAAAATCTGCACATGTATTATTATTACTATTATTCAAACGAAAGGTTTTAAAAACAATAATACACGACTTTTAGATGCGACTTTTCAATTGCTTATACATTTTCACTCTTTTTCTATTAAATTTTATTTTGCTTAACTTTTTTCAGGACTCTTCGGCTGTTATTCTTCTTGTTAAATAATTATATGAGAATTACAAAAAGAAACTTCAGACATAATAAATGCTAGCCCAAATTTAATCACAATTTCCTAAAAAATTCTTAAAAAATTAATTAAAATATCTGTTTTAATTGTAATATAAAAGTTAATTCATCTATCGCTGCATGTCAGAGATCTGACAAGTAAACAATTCTTGCTGAGTGAAAACGCTTTATCTATTTTTAAGATAATAACAGACTTTATTTATAATCCGACATTATCATTACGATAAATATTACATTTAGTAAATGAGCGTTTGAGTAGCTATATACTTTTTTTAAGTGAATTGACATATATCAGTTCGTGCAATAAAAAGTTGTAATGAAGAAACTACGAGCACCCTATAGTGGGGAAACCGCTTTCAAGCCAGATGTTTTTATATAACTCAACTCAACCTTAATGAAGTGATTCATTGAGCTTAATTATGAATCCTTTTCAGTCTAAAACACACTTTTCCTGAATGTGGCTTCCCCAAAAGAGTGTAGACGCTGAAAAGGACATCTTTTAAAATCTTTGATGACCCAAGGAAGAAGACGACAATTACATTGTTTTAACATGAGGTTGTCCATTCAAATGTGTGTATCCAATAAATATACAGCTTATATTGATGTATCAACAGTAAACTGCATCACGATTTTTTCAGTATTATAGTAGAATTTATTATAAATTTCGCTTCTTGCCATCTTTCTTCATTTTCAGTAACGCCTTTTCATCACTTTAAGAAACGTTCACTCAGCACTCATACCCTCAAAAACATATCAAATTTTTATATAAAATGTCCTTTCACAAAATAGTTTTAGGAGATGCGTCTCCAAACAGCTGAAAATTTTCATTTTACTTCAGTAATTTTTCTATATTTCTGAGATGATATATTGTAATTTTTTTACGATATTTGCATTGTTCAAACTGTTGTCCTAATCTTTGTTGCTATATTCACGACGTTTTGGTTGTTATACGCGCCCGTTTTCTTTAGGTGATTGGAATTTCGAATTGTACCCTTTATTTCGTTCACCAGAGTAGATTGTTCTAGTTCCATGAATCATGCTGGTTCCAGTTATTTCACTATCAGTTATCTCCCTTTATCCCAACAATCTAATCTTTCACCAGGTATTGAACTCATAACTCAAGTTGCTGGATCTGACCAACGCTTTTATCCACTGGGCCATGTATCTTTTAGGACATCTACTTAGATCACGCTTTTAGTGTAGTCTTGAAGTTGCTCATAAAATTATTTTATGTGTCGTGTTTTTTCATGATTTGGGTGATCATCACTCTCCACATCATCCTCTTTTTTTGCTTTAAATAATTTTGATCCTTTACTTTGATTCATTTTCTTCCCTACTTTGTCATCTATAAACATATACTCGTTAGCTTGGTAACTTGCTCTTTCACTCTACCCCCACCTGATTGCAATACATCCTGTGAATGTTAAATTCTCTAAGTCCTCTTTCTTCATTATACATCTTAGTAATTTGAACTATGTATTTAAGATTCTAATTAAAAGTGTCCTTTATATTTCTATTTTCCTTAAAATTTACTCGTTGACTGCGTGTTCCGTCCCAGCATTCTTCTAGAGTACCATATTTCTGTCGATTCGAGTTTCCTTTGAAGGAACTGTCTACCACTCGCAGCCATATATGAGGATAAATGTGCAGTAGTTCATTACACATTTCCTTGTTTCTTAAAATATTTCGTCTTTTAATACCTTGCTTAGTTTCTGGGTGGCAACTTTCGCTATTCTAATGCGCCATCAGATTTCTGAGTTGGATTTGTCATCTATTCCGTTAATTGCCATATGTGATACAGTGTCATATGTGATACTCGAAAGAGACATGACTGACTAGGCTGAAGATTTTCCCGCTGTAAGTTGTCATCACTTTCTGCGGTAGACTAGTTGACAACCGAAGCTACAGAACCCAATCTGTCCTGCTATTTAATCCATAGTTGGGAGAAAGAGATGGATCCGTATCTATGTGCGTAAGTGAAAGCAACGAAATCAACTGTCGTTATTACGTATACAGTTTACTTACTTGATTCTGATGTTTTCAGTTTGTAGATCATTCTTTCGTCTGTCTTTCTTGCTGATGACTATACATTCTATTTTATTATAGTCAATTTTCTTCTTGTTTTATTTTTACGACACCTTTGCTCTTTTCTCTCTTTTATTTTAATTTTTTTTATAAGTTACCTTCTTTATTTTACGTACTGTGTGGCATTCTTAAACTTACGATTACTGATTTTTTTGTTTCACCCAAAGAAAATCGATATGTCACAAAGATGCAAGGATTTACTAGAAGAAAAAAAACAAAAAGACTTCAGCTAGAAAAAAAGCACAATAAAAGAACAGATTTCAAGAAGACAGGATATAGTGATTGACATTGTATATACATCTTTGAAGATTGTAGGTGGGAGTGAAACAAGAAATCGGAAGATTTCCTCGGGTGATAAACGTGAGAAAAAACTATTAGAATATAACTTACTTATCTAGTAAATAAAGCAATGAGATCTAACAGCCAATCTAGTAGCACGCTTACATTTCCGAGGTCGAAGTACCAAGGAGGAGAGCTCATTTGAACAACTGCTATGATAATATTTGTAGAAAAAACGCCGGCGATATAAAAGTGAATGGAGTCGAGACGCCAGGTCAGAACTGTGAAGATTACATATACTTATTTGGGTTTTGTCCAGAATCTCGGGATATACTGCCGGAACACCAGACTAGATATGACGGCAATGTACGAACGAATGGTAGATTCATAGATGTCTGGCATGTCAAAAAATGCCAATTTTGTGAACTAGCTCTCAAATTTCTCGCTATCCAGTTTATGTCTTTGGTGCTATCTGTTTAATCATAAAGCCAAAAGACTGGATGCAGCACAATTTTTTAATACTTTTTTAAATTAGTTTTATGACTATATATCTTCTGCTTTCTTTTATGCGACTCTCTACAATATTTTATACTTTCTGGCACTCAACTAGATTTATTTTTATTTTTACTGTCATTACAAATCGTTGTTCTAGTATTCAGTTCATCTAGCTTATTCGCCCTTTTGCTCTGTTCTTGCATTCAGTATGATGTAAGAGTGTTACTTTCTCCAAGCTCTCTTTCCTCGTTGGGTATATCAAATATTTCAGCTGTCTCTTTATGGCTCTAAGTATAAGTGTCCTTTTGTTTTTATTACAGTGAAACTTCCTCGTTTATCACATGCTCTCTTCATGATATTCCCGGAATTTTCTTTTTAACAAATCAGATATATAACTATATATTTTTTTATTTTTTTGAAAGACATCGTACTCCTTTGAACATTCCATAATGTTTTTTTCATCAGAGTTGTCGATAATAATCTCTATTTTTACTACTTTTTATTAATTCAAGTATGAATTTATTGTCGCTTGATTTATTTTATACTCGCTAAAAGCCGCACTCAGTGCGAACTTTTAAGATAGCAATTGTGGAAAGATAATTAGTCCTTCGGCCCAAAACTAAATGTATCTCTGCTCTAGGTTAGAAAATAGAAAATGTAATTTTGAAGAAATAACTTTCAATTCCTTAATTCCCTCTTTGGAACTTCAAAACCTTACCATACTTCTGGTTTGAGATATCAGTCCAGTTCCGGCCAAAAGACCGATTTGGGCCTAAATTCCAGTTCAGTCTGAAAATTGAGGTCTTCAAATCACAAAATCTGCGGAACTTCAAAATCTCACGTCACGAAACCTCTCACTTTAGATATGATTTTTTGGCATTTTAAAGAATTAAAATTGATTTCCTCAATTCACAAAGTTTTGAAGATATTTTCATCTGATTTTTTTAAAAAGAATTCACAAAGTTTTTGCGTTACTTTAAACTAAAACATTAAAAACTCTTAAAATTACTTTTTTCAGTTATTTTAAATTTGACATTTTAACTGTTCCTTTCTCGCCTTATACAAATCTCAGTTGCGGATGTTCATGACAGAAGAAAGGCTGATTTTCAAGCCCGAAATCATCTTGATTCCAAAAAGGTATAATATGCTTCTGTGGAGCAAGTGTGGCCCGAGTTAGAGGACGGACAGTCACACAGATGGACAAACAAAATTTACTGTTTATTTATTTAGATATCGTTTGGACTTAAAAAATAACTGCGATAAAAGGTTATATTATTTAAAGAAACAATGAGAAACGAACTTTACAGTGTAAGGCCTAAACCACAGAACTACGATTGGTACATTTTTTCTTCAAATTAAAAATACTACAATGGGTCAAATTAATTTAATCTAGATTTGAATATAAAAAATAAAATAATCTTCTTGGAAAAATAGTAGATAACATATTTTTAGATCATAGATAAAAGGAATGTTTGAAATATATGAAGATGTCTTATAAAGACGATGAATTAACATTATTCGCGAGAATATTATTATTCATATGTGTTACTGGGAAAAACTATTTGGCATTCAAAAAAACAAAACACACACACCCCAAAAAATTTTTTTTATCTCTCTTTCTCCAGAAAAAATTATATATCTATGGTGCCAAACATAATTATTTTACGCATAGAAATTTCGAAATAAAAACTCTAAGTGTAAGTTTGATAATTGATTTCATTCTTTTTCAATGACTCTAAGAGCTTTTTTTCAATTTTTGGTTGGAAAAATTTCACTCTTCTCTCAAGTTCATCCAATGCTAATTCTGGAGTGGCTTTAAATTTTTTAACTATATATATATATATATATATATATATATATATATATATATATATATATATATGCGTGTGCGCGCATTTAGTTGATCCGTAATTATTTAATATATACATTTAAGATGTATAAATTTAATATATATATACCTGTTTAAAAATCACAAACTGGAACAAATAATTTAAATAAACTGGAAAAAGAAAACAGAAAAGAGTAAGCAAATAGGTGACTTAGATCAAAGAATCTGGGTTAATGTTTTCGGAAGAGAAAGAACTGAGGGACAGAAATGATGATTCACCCAGACCGGATATTTCAGTCGCCTTTGTGCTCCATAAAACGAATAAACGATTAAAATTGCAATAAAATACAGGGGTAAGGAATAAAAAATAAATAAGTTTTTCCCAGTTTTAGAATCCATTGCAGAGAAGTTTCTATTAAAGATGAAAAAAAAAAAGAATTTTAAGTCGAAAGAAACGGAATGAGGTCAACAAATCATGATTGTCCTCGATTCTCATCTAGGTTGCGATAAGCGTTGTAACGCATAGGGAGACAATTTTTTATGCGTATACATAATTATACACACACACACACACATACTCTCACACACACACACACACACACACACACACACACACACACACACATATATATATATATATATAATATGTGTGTGTGTGTGTGTGTGTGTCTCCACGTAATCGTACTCAATATTATTCGACCCTAGATTCTGCTCTTGAATGTATCTGTTTAATCATTACGAATTTTATGCAACTTTAATTTTGTGTCTTTCTTTGGTTTCTGGTTGTTTCAGATACGTTTGTGATTTCTTTCAATAATTTGGCTTACTTGCCAGTTTGTTCTTTACTCTTTTTACCAGTTTCCTTTATGAAGATCTTTGTCTCGTTTGACGCATTCTCGAGTTTGTAAAGTTCTGAAAATGCGTCTGAATTTTTTAAACTGCCGCATACGGAAGTTGAGTGGTCAACTCGTCACAAGTGCAAGTTAGTTTATGATAACAGTATTTGTCAAACTTTTCAAAACAGAACATTAATTGTGATACCAGATAATCATCCGGCAGAATTTGAACCTGTGTCATTTAGGGAAAACCGTCAATTGATTTTATGTGTATTAAACCGCTCGACTACGAAGGACTTATAGTAAAACAAACATCCGAAAGCCTAGAGGACACAGTTGGAATCCTGTCGGAGGGCGCACATTTTTCTAACAAGATTTCTCCATTATTCAGGTCGGCAGATATAAATAAATATACCGTTTAATTATAAAAAACAAAAACAACTACTAAAAACAAGAAAAAACAAAACAAAACAGAGTATCTGCTCAGTTATGAGTATCTATTAAGAATAATGTTTAAACAAATAAATTAAAAATAAATTTTAAATTTAATCCATTTTATAACGGATTTCGTAAAATTTCGTAAATAATTTGCCTTTGTTTACATTCGTTTACATTAGGATACGAAAACAGAGGAGGTACGAATTCTTCGAAAAATCAAAAAATGTGTGTTTAAAGGCATCATTTTGGGCTTTTGTTTGACTGTAAGTCCTTCGTGGTCTAAGACACGTCAGATAAATTGACGGTTTCGCATTCTGCAAAAGGACGCATATTTTACTAACAAGATTTCTCGATTATTCAGGCCGGTAGATATTTAATTATAAAACAAAAAAAAACTGAGAATCTACATATATATGAGTACCATAAAAAATAATGCTTAAACAAATGAATTCAAAATGTGTCGGAGTTAATCCATTTCGTAACAGATTTCGTAAAATTTCCTATATATATATATATATATATGTAAATGTGATCTTCGAAGAAGGGAAAAATGGTTTTAAAAAAGAAAGAGCTAAGTACATGAACACCAGTCAAAAGGGTTCGGACCGAGTCAGCACGTAGTCCAAAGAAAAAACCCCGATACGAGTAACAGAAAGCGCTCAATACTTAGATAAAGCGAAATAAGTAAAAAATACCTAGTGAGCCAGACAGACCTCCCTAGGTTTCAACTGAACGGATCGTCAGGGAAAGCTGGCTCTCCCTGACGATTCGTGAATAAGAAACGTAAGAAAAATTGGCAACGTTCAAACATGTTCTAAACTATAATTCGATATATATATATATATATATATATATATATATATATATATATATTAAAAATTCGAAAGTTTTAACTTATAGTAATTTTTGTAATGAAGATCATATTCGTTGTATCAGTCTCACTCAAAATAAACGCTGGTTTATAAGAACTCTTTGTAAGTAATTTCTTCTGTGTGCCCTTTTCCTTCAAGACGTTCACTCTCATGGCTCTCCACAAATTTTTTATCCTTTGTAGCTCTTAATTAATATTATCTCTTTGTTACCTACTTTAAATATTCCTCCGCTATCTATTTACTTAAGCACTCCAGGTAGGTTATGCGCTGTATTCTATCGCGATTCACGTTAATTCGTCTTGTGAGCATTAGATTTTACAATTCTTTTTTCCTCATTACGTGCAATAGAAATTTCAAACATTTTCTTCCTGCTATTTCCATTTTGTTTCCATTGTTTCGAAAATTCGTGTTCTGGACAGAATTCTCTCGGAAATTATACCAGCAAGAACAGAGTAGCGTAATAAATTGAGGTTGTAAGCTGTCGTACTTTTGCTCTTTTGTAAAAAGGTTCTCCGAAGTCAATGCATTTTTGGAGCCTGAATGCAGTACTGGGCAAATGCATTTTCATGTATCAGAAGGAACACCACTAACATATCACATCTCTACTCTATGTATGAGAATGTCGTGTATGGCAAGAAAAAACATACTTGTTTTGGCGTCTGGTAGAAATTATTTTCGTTGCCGGCTAGAATTGCAAGTTGCATAAGTTTATTAAGACAGTGTGACATGCTTGATTGAAAGCTACATTTAGGATTTATAACCGCGATATAACTGATAGGAGGATACCTTTTCGGAGAACAGTTCTTGAATTTTGTTATTACTTCCTTTGGATTATCCTCAGTATATCCTTACAGATAAACCGGGAACGTCTTTTGATTTATCTAGTAAGGTGGAATTTGTGTTCCCAAAGGCTGTCAGAAGGAAAGTTTATTTATGTCAACCTTCGCTTTGAAATCTGCTTTTATCTATTTGTTGGAAGCAGCCAACTCAGTCTTGTTTGCCTTAGTCTTGTTTGGTTTTGACTTTAGGTAGAGTCTGAGCTTAAAGTGAAGAAGGCGGTGGTCTATACGGCATTCTGTGCTAGTAAGATGCACAGGTTTGATGTTCTGGAAAACCAGTATGTATTCGATATGGTGTCAGTACTGGAAGCGGCAGTGCTTCCATGTGGTACTTAGTCTGTTTTGTCGAAATATAGGGTTTATAATTTACAAGCTGTGTGAAGGGCACTCTAAATGGAGGCGAAATTTGCGTTACAATTGCATATACCATGTCCTCTTTATTCATTTTTTCAAGATTCACATTCTTGCATTGACACAGACGATAATGCAATCAGCTACGGGAACAGTTGACAAAAGGCTGTGTGAATCAGTTCAAAACAATGTTCCCGCTGATTTTGTTTGGGAGCATACACGTTGACGGGCGAGGTGTGGCTATTTGCTTAGTTAGAAAGCAACGAACGATGACATGGTTAAAGGTGTCAGTTATTAGGCCAATAAGTTTTGTGGCACTCAAATTATTTCCCATGTATCCCACTCGAGGAATCGATTTAGAATACCAGTAAATGTTAGAGATTGCTACGTGTTTGTTCAGGTTGAATTTTTTCTGGGAAGCCTCGCTTGTTGGGATTATGCTGTTGTCAACCTTTTCAAGTTAAAAAAAAAGTGACTAGAGTAGAGTGACCATTTGATCATTCGGCTTTCATGGTTTTTACGCTAAAACAGGTATTTTTTCTGAATAAAAGCTTGAAAGGTATTCGTTGGGACTAAATCGAAACGATGCAACCTTTTCTCGTCTTCCCTATCTTTAGAATAAATAAGGCTAAAGAGGCTGGTGGCTATTCACTATATGAACACTTGTCTCTAGACAAGCTATATTCAGAAATGGATCTGCCAGAGCAAGCATGTTGTTTAACAACATTTCTCAAATATTCAAGTCTGTAGATGTAAATAAATATACTGTTTAATAATAAAAGCAAAGCATCTACTGAAATATGAATATCCGTTTAGAATATTTTTTAAACAAATAAAGTAAAAATACGCCAGATTTAGTCCATTTCTTAATATATATACATATATATATATATATATATATATATATATATATAGAGAGAGAGAGAGAGAGAGAGAGAGAGAGAGAGAGAGAGAAATAGATAAAGATAAAAGGAAATGTTTAATGTACATGATTTGAGTATATAGCGAAAAGAAGAAAAAGATAATTTTATTAAAGTTTGTGTTGATTTTCGATTTTATAAAAATCGAAAAGTACATGAATAGGCAAAGAATCGGAATTTGCAGCGGAAATGACAACAGAAGGAATAAATCCGAAAACAATAAGTCAAACTGCGTGTAGATTTTATGATCTTAATGTATAGCAGCCCCGATATGTATTTTATTAGATTTTCATTTTAAAGGAAACGCTAGCAGAAAACTCAAATGTTTACTCATGTTGAGCCTAAAACGAAGCCGTCAGTTATGATAAATCAGAATGCTGTAAACTGATCCGGCAAGAGATAACAAAACGATGCAAATAACCAGGAAAGGTAATCCCAGAAAATCATTTTCGGCAACCTGATAAAAGTATTCAAAGAATTGAAAATTTAAGAAAGAAACAAATCTAAACAAATCTATATCCTCAATGGAATGATAGAGTAACAGGGGAAGTCTGTATCACTTAATCTCTACAAAACACACCAGATGTTACTAATGTGATAAGTTAATCAATCTAAAATAGCAGTAATTATAATACCTACGTAAAGAAACAAAACGTTTCTGTTCGATCAAGACAGAATACTTAGCTACCATAACAAGAATTGAAAAAGTAGAACTTAATAAGAATTGTTAGCCATTTTTATGTTAGAGTCTTAGAAAAAATAAAGAAAGAAAAAATAATGACACAAACAAAACTATCGCGTCAACTTCAATGTCCTTCAATAAAGATAATAATAAGTTATAAGCAATTTTTTAACTCAAAGAATTCTAAAGCAGAATTAACGATTAAGACGACAGAAAATGAAACCCTAAAATGCATTGCAATAGCGACAAATGCGTTCTTAAAGCAAAGTATTAAGAAATAGAACAATTCCATATTAACAAAGAAAAGACTACTGAACAGCAATCTGTCCTGCTTATTTTCAGCAAATGTTGAACAATTTTCGAACAGATATAAAAAAGATCTATGTTAAATGATGCGCGACTCTATACAGGGTGGTTAAGAATACCGTGTATTGAACATGCGAGCAACACTGAAGTTTTAAGGAAAATGGAAACAAAACAGATACTTAATTATACAGACTTAAAATTTCCGTGATGAGAAAAGAGAGTTTGGAGAATTTGGCACTCACAGGAAATTGTTGATGGCAAGAAAAGCAGATAAAAACATCGAATAATTTACTAAACGAACGTGATATAAACAGACAAAATTGTTTAAAAATATGAAGATCCATGATCACTTACAACATAAAGGAACATGGAATATAAAATAAGAAAGATAACTGATTTTCTCATATGGATTTTTGACAGAAGCATGCATCATGGTTCTCACAAGTCTCAAAAATTCGTATGAGGTTTTAGAAGCCGGACGGAATTTTTGAGAAGTTTCTCCAGTAAGAAGAAAATTCATAAATCAAACTAAAATTCAAACCAAAATGTAATGTTATACCTCATTGCACCCCACTAAAAAAATTCTTAAAACGTACATATATACATATATATATATATATATATATATATATATATATATGCAAACGTGCCACTATACTCGTATCGAAAAACTCTCCGCGTATATACGCGGAGGAAAAAAATGATTGTAAAAAAAGAACGAGCTATGCACATGAACATCAGCCAAAGTACGTAGCCCAAAGAAAAAAACCGAGACAAATAATCAATAAAAAAAAAAGCGCTCAATACATAAGCAGAACAGAATAAGTAAATTAACCTAGTGAGCCAACAAACCTACCTCAACGGGTCTTCAGGGAACTTTTAATCTACGTGTTCTTTCACTTTATATATATATATATATAGGTGTGAGTTTGTTTGGGTTTCACGCTTTTGTTATCGTCAGACAAACTCACACCTATCTAACTAAATATGTTAGCTCTATCACTGATATTGAGCGTTTTCAAATAAGTATCGCGCTTATATAATATTTGAATAATATGATATATATAACAAATTGTATATATATATATATATATATATATATATATGACAAGCACCAGTTTCTCCTAATTATCTGTATATCAGCAAAAATAAACAGTTCTATTTCAAGGTCCATGGTAATAGTAATATTAGCCGTTATCCTACAAAGAAACATTTTAAATTCATTGATAGAGAAGCCAGTACTGTTTTCGGTTGAAATTTACAAAAATCTTTGGTTGATATTTACAAAACAGTTTTCACAAGGCAAGTAATTGTTCTTGAGGTTTCCTTCTTAATCTTTTATTTGAAGTGGTGTAGAATATTAACATCTTGATTATGTCATCATTTACTTTTTGATTTACCTGTGCTATCCATTTTAGTTGTTACTGCTGTTGGTATTTCTCAAGTGATGCGTTTTATGTTATTTGATACAGTTCTTTATTTTTATTCTGTAACACCACTCTACAATGTTCAATGAAAGATATTTTCCAAGACTAAGCATTTTTCACTCTTGATCTTAGAAAGCGGTTGTATACGGCTGACTGTTTAGCTATATCTGAACAGGTTTGGCGTTATGCATGACTTCCACATGAAAGTCTTGTTCTGACGAAGCTATTTCAAAGCATCACTCAAGTTTTCAGGTTGATTTTTTAGTTTCGTATTAATTTGCGGTGTTATGAAAAACTATTTTTGCTATAGCCTACTCTATGTTCAATTTCTTTAGTGATCGTATAAATGCCAACATTTGTTAGTAAAAAATCAATTCATGTGAATAAATGTATTTTCATTTAATGTTTGTTCATGTAGAACAAAATTCAAGAATTTTTCAAAATTTAGAATATCTTTATTAAATAAATGACACAGATAATAATTTTCTTTTTATGTAAGTACGTTAGTGGATGTGCGTTGCGGTGCATTGGAAATCAACTCGGAACGAGAAATCAGGAAGCCGAGTTCGAATTCCAGTTGAATTCCTTGCATTCACTTACGTTCAAATACCCTTGGGAAAGGTATTAATTCGCCACTTCCTTCCGGTTGTGGGTTAAATAACAGGACAGATTCTATAGCGTTGACTGGCAACCAGTCTACCGCAGAAAGTAATGGCAGCCTACTGCGGGATAATTTTCTGCCCAGTCAGTCACGTATCTTTCGACACATGATTACCCAATCATGTATCACGTATGGAAGTATGTTACAAAATAGCATGTTTTATACACAACTTGTAACATGTTATATACACAAATAAAAAAAAAAATGAACCGTAACCATCAATATTTAAAAAATATCTTTTTTTCAAAATTCAGCGTGAGGACGAAAAGAAAGTACAAAAAATGAAATTACCAATTAGAATTGAACTAGTGAAAATACAAAAAATTGTGTTAACTCTAGCATTTAATGTTTGGGTTTGTGTAAAATAAAAGAATGGGAGAAAGTTCTATAGATGGCGTGAACGCGGGAACGTGAAAGAAAACAGTTGACATGAGATCAGTGCTGTAATGTAAACTAAACAATTCGGTAAAAAAAAAAACAAAAAAAAACACGGGATTAATTTTTTATAATGTTTTTTTTTTATTCTAAACTGACCCCCAAAATCGTATTGTGGAGAGAGTTAAAATAACTTTACATATAAGACACGGTCAAAATTCAAGCCAAATGTCATAACACACCATGAGGTTATAAAAGAATATTTGAGAGTATTTTAAATATTTTCTATTCAACAATGGAGTATATAAGAATTTTTCAACTACGCTATCTTATTACTAAACATTATGGGAACATACTGGCATAATTTGCAGAGAAATCTAATGACACATTTTCATGATATGAACAATATATTTTACGAGTTGTTCTTTTCGGGTATATATGCTTGTAATTGGTAAAAAGGGTCAAATAATTTTTTCTCAGAATTTGGACGATGTCAAATGGTTTTAATTCTAGATTCTCAAGTTTAAACATTTCAGCAAAAATTAAGGATAAGATCCTCAGAAAAGAATATTAGGGAATAATTACCAGACCAGCTAATGGGTAATCAAGACAACAGTAAATATAGGACATTCAGGATTGTAATAGGTTTATGGAAGCATTGAAGTAAATGTTTATCTCGTTCTTTACGAACAAAAGATCAGGAAAAGAAAAAAAGAAAACTAACTTAAAAAAAACTTTTGAAATTAACATTTTTTGAACTGTTTTATATTCTTTTGCAGTAGAAATTTCAGATGTCTCTTCATAGTGACAAATCTCTTTTTTGTTTCAATTGCCCCGAAAACTCGTTTACTGAACAGCATATTCTCAGGAATAGCAGAATAGAATTATAAATCGTTGTTGCGTTTTTTAAATCTTTTCTTTTAATCGTATCACCTCACGCAAGGCGGTCCCACCAATGATGCGCAGGGAGCTACATAAGAGACTAAAAGTTTCAGCAGGAGGAGAGCGAACAGAAAGATTAGCCAGTTCCAGGATGTGTCAGAGAGAGAGAGAGAGAGAGAGAGAGAGAGAGGTGCAAGAGAAGAATGGGGATACAGGTGTAATGACAGTTGCGAAGGTAGAGTGATAAAGTAAAAGAACAAGATACACAGGGAGAAGTAGAAAGTTCTAGGGAAGCACTGGAGTCAAATGAATAAGAGATGGGAATTGACATTGCATTTAAATTCCTGGAGGTTGTAACTGTCAGGAAAGCAAATATACGGAAGGGGATTCTTCAGGAGGGAAGTGCGAGAAAAGAAACTGAGGAATAGAACTGTCGGCTGCATTTGGTAGATTTAACTGTAAAAGAGTAAGACCTTGTTGCCAGTCTGGTTGCTCGAATTTGTTGCAAGCTGTTGTATCTTGCGTTGCGTGTTTTAGAAGTAGTTTATACGTTTTTATCTGTTCCTCTTTTCCGTCTATTTGTCCTGTGAGCATCAAATTTCCCAAAACCTCTTTCCTTATTTTGTACCCTAGAAATTTCAACTGTCAGTTATAGATATAAGTATTCTTTTTGCTTCCATTTTCTTTAAAACTTCGTCGTTGGTCACATTTTTGGAGCAGAGTATTCTTAGCATCCTTCAATAGAACCACATTTTTGTTGTTTCAAGAAGCTTCTGAATATGTGAGATTGTCCAGCATTCCCTGTCATATAAAAGGATTGATATTACATAACAGTCCATCACTATTTCCTTTGTTTCTAATAAAAAATTTCTGTTTCTTAATTATTTACTTAACTTTTGGAAATGTTGTGACCAAGTAAAAGATTTAAGAAATAACAAAACATGTATTTTAGGAATATTGTATATTTAACAGTAAATACAACATGACGAGTGCTTGTGTCGGTTGTCCAGCGTTCAAACAATTCAAATGTTCTCCCAAGGCCTTCTTTCCTACTAATCGTATAGTAGGCGGAAAAGTCCAACATAGACTCTTTAGAGAGAGGACATTACAAAAGGAAACTGTCTCCATCCCAGTGAGCCTTCGGATTTCAGTCTCACAATTTCCCTCGTCTGTTAAAACAATTCCCATGTATTTAAATTATTGTTCTTGTTTGGTTTTTGTGTCTCCAATTTGTAATTTGTTTGTTGGGCTATCGTTTTGCCAATAACCATGCATTCGGTCTTCTTCGGAATTGATTCATTGTCGTTTCTTCTCTCTTTCCGTCACTGCTTGTTGGTTCCTTTGTGTCTGTCACCAGCAGTGGGTCATCTGCATATCCTATGTCGTTAAGATTGTGGCCGCCAAAAATTTAAAAAACAAACAAAATGAAACAAAAACGGATGTGCGTTGGCTAGGAATGAGAAATCGGAGAGCTGAGTTCGAATTGCAGTCGATTTCATCGCATTCACTTACGCACAAATATCCTTTGAAATGATATTAATCCATTTCTTTTCCCCCAGCTATGGATTGCATAGCTAGACAGATTGGGTTATATAGCACTGGGTGGAAACGTAACGCAGAAAGTAATGGCAACCTACTGAAGTAAAATCTCTCTGCTTAGTCAGTCATGTCTCTTTCGGGACATGATCCCCAAGCTTCTTTCCTGTATGACAATTTACTGACTGGATAAAAAAAAACATATTGATTGATAGAGATTGATTCTCTATAAAGTCTATTCGTATTAAAGACACTCCGATATGGAGTAATGCTAGTCTGGTTAACCATTACAGCGCTTGATCTTCACTGAGTTCCTTCCATAAAATTTGACGTTATCATGTCGAAAAATTAAACAAAAAAGCCTAAGATACTTGTAAGAACTAAACAATCAACCAAATAAACGCAGGAAAATATTGACTACAAAATGGAAATTGTTAGATAGAAACTTGCAACTAAAATAACTTTATGAAACAAAAAGAAATGTTAATAACATAAATAAAATACATGGTAATCATTAATATTGTTGAAGGAAAAATATATTTCAAACTATTGCCCAAAACGAGGAGAGAAATATTTATATTCAATACAACGTGAAGATAATATTTTATCCGTTGCCTATAAGCGAGAAAACATGGCAACTGTTCCTCTTACAACATAATTATAATAACGACATTTATATTGAATGGAAAGAGCTTCATAATTAATAACAAATCTATAATATCAAGATGAACATTTTTAAGCATGCTGATATTATAAAGAGGAAAGGCATGACATTACAACAAAAGCACGAACAACGACAACAATACTTAGGTAAGATTTTCAAATATTCTGTATTCGTGGGGATCATAGTTCAATTGTGATTGGTTGAGCCACACCTTCTCAGTGGCCAGCTGTGGGAGTAAAGAATGCGAGGTCAAATCGGATTAGTTTCAGTGTCGAATGATCCGAAATCCCTTTGTGGAGTTTAAGGTGAAGCAAGATCAATCAGTTGAGCCGCGATTTTTGTGTGTTTGTAGCGTACTTAAATCGCAGACTTAAGTCTGGTTTGATCTGATACGAGGCTTAATCTTAATTATGCACCAGTGAGTCTTGGTTTATTTAGCGAAGATCTACCTGATCTGTAAGTAAGCAGGAAGTTAACTTACAATTTTCTATCTTTATGCAGACGCACGCACGCACACACACACACACACACGCACATACGTATAGCTGTATATGAGAATATATGCGTGCATAATTTTATACAAGCCTATATATATGTACATGCATATTTGTATAAATGTATAAGAATATATATATATATATATATATATATATATATATATATATATATATATATATATATATACATACACACACACACATACACACACACACACATATATATAAATACACAAATATTTCAATTTAGATGTTTGTACATATCTATATAATTATGTGCAAAATGTGTTTGCATGTATATATATATATATATATATATATATATATATATATATATATGTAAACTAATATAGGTTTACATATATATATAATTATAAAACAATTTTAATGGTTTTATATATATATATATATATATATATATATATATATATAAGAACTAAAAATGTTTTTATAGACAAAGTTTGTCTTGTTCAGGAAAGGGTTATATTTTTTAAAAAGTACTTAATACACAGTTCAGAGAAATGTGAGTGTAGTAATACTTAATATTTAAAATATTGCAAACACATTACTTTTCTGCTAAAAAGCCTAGTGTTTGTAATATTTTCAATATATATATATATATGTGTGTGTATATATATATGCATATATATGTATATATCTGCATATATGCACGTATATTTATATATCTATATATATGCACATATATTTATACACATGAACACGTATATGTATATATATATATATATATATATATATATATATATATGCATATATAAGCATATGTATTAATATAGATGCGCAACTAGATGTATTCCATTTAATATTATTGTGTACATAAGCCTATAAGCAAATAACACTGTGCGTGTGTGACTATATGTACAGAATAAATGTGCAATTAGCTATGCCTTCTTTATACATTATAAACCAAGAACAATACGTGAAACTTAAAAACTATAATCGCAAGAACTGGGTACTATTTCCGCCACTCGGATTGGTGTGCTCTCCTATCAAAACTATCAACGATATTTTTTCCTATATGCCTCATGTGTTAAATGATTTTTTTTCTTTTTAACAGTGTAATATAACGATGTAGATATGATTACAGTCAGACAGACGGATTCATACAGTTTTTTGCACGTATTTATGTACATACGTTTCTTCATAGAATCACTCAGTTACACACTTTCCCTTTTGTTTCTGACGCTTCCCTTCTTTCTCAAACGTAACATATGCTTGCTAAGTATCCATATAGAAGGTCGTGAACACTGTAAAAGAAAGAAATATAACGGATTATCCAGTTTGGATAAGCAAAGTATCGTTCGAAATGTGGGGAAATATAACCAAATTTAGACGATTTTATTTACATGCTAGGACAGATCAATAAATGCGCTAAGAAATGTTTCTTCACTGAATATGCCTTTAATAATAATAACAACAACAACAACAATAATAATAATAATAATAATAATAATAATAATAATAATAATAATAATATATATATATATATATATATATATGAATTAAAGAGAACCAACAGTTTTACAATCCCGAGTTCTCTGGCATTTGATTTTTTTTAAATAAATAAATATTGTAGAGCATAATATAATCATAGAATTACATTTGTTTTTTAATTAAAAATGCATTGCAAAATTTCTGTTTCGATATTTCTATCTCGTCATCAGCCAATGTTAGTTGATAGCTGTAAATATGAATCATTTGTGAAAATAATTTTCACAACTATGATCTAACATTCCTGATGACAAGATTGAAATCGCGAAACAAAATATTCCGTGTCGCACTGTATTTTTAATTAAAACACAAATTTAATTATATGATTGCATATATATATATATATACAGAGTGATAGATAGATAGATAGATAGATAGATAGATAGATAGATAGATTGAACTGATATGTCTATATAGAGGTAGAATGTATAAAAATATCCTAAGCAAAATGAAGATGATGAGACAAAGTTATAAAATCTATAAACGACACTTTTCGATGAGAGCTTCTGCTCTCCTTAGCTTCTTCAGGTTAGAATGAAAAAAAAAACTGTATGTGAAGTAAAATACACTCTCTTGAGTTTGACGATGGACGCGATAAGTTAATTTGATTTATAGCTCCCACGTATACTCAATCATGCCAATTTAGTTTTGCTTAAATACAGTTTTGTACTTCTTTCATTTTAACCTGTTAAAAAACAGAGTCTTTATTTTATTTCTAATTTATTTACACACAGCAGAATTCCGGTTGCAATATTTATTATCTTGTCCGCTTTATTTCACCTTCCATTTATTATAATCTTTTAATATAACCCAACCTCTTCCGATGGTCTGGTACTTTTTTTCATTCATCCACTATTAGTTCGCTTAACGGCTCTGAGGTTAACGCCACACACTGTTTACAACCTTCCGCAGCAGCCGACAGCGGCGATGTATTTTGGTGATACAGTATGGCTCATTTCTGATATATAGCTCCATATTCACCCATTCTGGATAGTAAGTATATATTATCTTTTGGTTTTAAGCTTCTTTTTAACCTTTGTATTGCATGAAACAATAAAAATGTCTTTGGGAGCATTAATGATTGTTTTATTTCCAGTTTCTAACTGTGATAGCACATCAATCTATATGTGGAAGAATCTATGAGACTATGCTTACAGAATTTTTGTTGGGCAATATTATATAAATAAAAGATTTTTCTCTATCTCGATATTGAGCACTTTACAACAAAAAACTTGTTTACCAAAAATGCAATTCTACCAATAAACCACTAAAGAGCAACAATCTTGACACAAAGAATCATCACAATTCAACGCTATATGTATAGTAAAATTCCTGATATTGTGCACCCATGAATATAACATACGTTAAAGCTATATTTTATCATATATGTACGATGAGAATATGTTTTCTCGATACATAATAATGCCGTAAAATATCAATTAAAATTCTACTTTTCTCTTCAAAGGTTCTACCAATGCTTCATGAATAATGGACGCATCCGCGTTTACCACATGAAATCACGGAACACAGAGATGCTTATTTCTTTCAGTGAGAAAATGAAACACAGCACACACAGCACACACAAAATAAACAAAAAAAAAAAAGAATCAACGCCAGGAAGACAGAAGTATTTGTCAATTTCAAATAATTCCATTTCTACACTCCTAACTCATAAATATATTTATTAATAAAAATATTACTACGTCAGGTATTCGGCTAGTGAAGAAAATTTTTTGAAAAGTAAAAAATAAGTAAAAAATAATTTAAATATTCGCCTGCAAGGATTTTCAACCCACAGAATTGCCGTTCACAGGATATTTTTTCTTTTTCTAATCGTTTTCTTTAAGCTTTAGCGGTGGTCGTGTGCGAAAATCTTAGTAAATCAGTAATGTTTTAAATACTCAGACCCCTTGTCTAGCGTCAACGACCATACAGCATTAAAATCGTGGATATAATACCTCTTTATCATACTCATTCATAAAATAAAATTCAGCAGGCCGCAGTGACCATGTTTACAAACTTACAGCCATTAAACTGATGTCACGTCATTGGTTGAATAGACATTTTCATAGAAGCCCATGTGTACTTAATTAAGCAGCTGTTGAGCACACACACACACACATACACACACACACACACACACACACACACACACACACACACACACACACATATATATATATATATATGAATAAAAAAGTAGCTAACCTAGAGAGCCAACAAACCTACCAACGAACCTACCAAGGTTGGATCGTCAGGGCAAGTTGGCTTGAAGACCAACTTGCCCTGAAGATCCAATTTGGTGAAACCTTGGTTATGTTCGTTGGCTCTCTAGGTTAGTTACTTTCTTATTTATTTATTTGCTCTACCAGTGTATTGAGCGTTTTACGTGTTAGGTTGCGCGTCTCGGTTTTTTTCTTTCGGCTAGTACTTTGACTAATGTTCGTTTCGTTTTTTGTTTCCATTTTTTCCCCTCTGTGTTTATACTTGATGCATTTATCGAGACGTGTTCAAAGACGAATTTAGAGTTATATATATATATATATATATATATATATATGGATTGAGATGAGGATATATTTTTATATATCATATTTACTCCATCGATTGTAATAATTGCCACAAAGAATAGGCAGGAGAAATTTTAAATTATCTAAATTAAACATTATACGAATACAAAAGATATATTTTACAAAATAATATGTCAAATGTGATGGTTGCCAACCGTAACGAGACTGACCGAAATTTTGACATACAAAATTCTAAGCTGATTAAAGGAGAAAGTTTGGTGTATTTAGTTGGCAGTTTTTCATTGATATAAATCTGGTTAAAGACCAATGAAAAATGTTTTTAAATATTTATTCGTTCATTTTTCTATATTTTGAACCATTTTCCTGTCTTCTACGTCTAAATTAGTTAAGTTCTACCAGCACTGATCAGATTTTGAACTTCCACCTATCATGATGAAGGGGTCTTTCCTTAATGATGCTTTTTGCATTGACCATCTATTGGGAATCAATATCTCTCTGAATTTCAAGTGGGCCTTTTATATAATGACTAGCAGTATATCCCGGTGTTGTTCGGGTGTAATGAAAGCTTTAAAACTAATCCATGGTCCTGAAGCTCAGACTCTTGATTTCCTGATATCGATATCAAATAAGTTTTTTTCATCGTAAACTGAATTTTGAAGGCTAAATAAGTCCTCTGAGTAAATTATATCATGGCTGAGACTAATAACTACAATTATACCTACTTAGAACCAAACCCGAAGCAAAAACTAAAATAAAAGGGCTGAAAAAATACAGACATACTGGCAGATAAACAGACACGCACGCAAACATCTTGCCTTTTATATATATATATATATATATATATATATATATATATATATATATATTATCTATTTTCTGGATTATTGTAAGAACTGCGACCTTGAAACTACTGAATATCGTTTCTTATGTCTTTGTCTATGAGTGTATCAAATTAGATTAAAATCGGACCACTCCTTCCATCACCCGATTTTTTCGATTATCGATTTTCGATATTTATCGGGGGTACCTCGACACAAAACCTAGCTACGAACACACACAGATTGTTATAGTACAACTCTGTAAATTTTCAAGAAAATCGGTTCAGCCGTTTTGGAGTCTATAGGTAACGGACACATACACACACACACACGCATACACACAGACAAAGTTCCATTTATAAATGAGTTTAGATAAGGTAAACATTTTGCAATGTTTACATTAGACATTCGTTTGATTAGATTTATTTAATAGACTTTTATTCTTAAGAAATTTAATATAATGTAGTTTTGTATATACACAAGAAGGATGGATCGTTTAAAGACTTACATATTCTAGTATTTTTTAATTTTCCATTTTAATGTGGAAGTTTTATTTGTTTCTTTTCGATACCAATTATATTTCGATAGTGAAGTTCTATTTCTGTACTTAATATCAAATGAAGATGTGTGTTGATAAAATCATTTTTTTCAGAGAGTTCTTAGTACTACCCACATAAATCTTTATATTACTAGGATTTTCCATAGAAGAAATAGTACATTGATAACCAGTAGATTCTGTAAGTCACTTGTTTTTTAAGGGAAAATCTGTATGGTTTGTACAATAACCTTTATTAATATCCAAATTAATTATATCTGTTATTGGGCGATTCTTATTTTCAGTTAGGTTAAATTTTTCATTTAAAATATTATTATTAAGACATTTTGAAATCTTTTCATATTATTCGTGCAACTATAACTTAATTTTAAAGTATTTTTATTGAAAATCTTACTTCATTGATTATTTTTCGGAAAATGTTTCTTAATCAAAGTGAGGATTTTTTCCCCTAATTTACTGCTAACCATTTGGTTGAATGGGGGTGTATACCAAATAATATTTCTATTCCTATTTTTTGTTCGGGGGTAGATCTTCTCTTTTACATATTTAATATTTGGGCTTTTATATACACTTTTTTTACAGGCAGTATTATATAAATTACAATGCTTCTTAAACACTTCTACCTACCTGCTTCCTGCTTTCCTGCCTGTTGGAAATCTTCCTCTGCAGTTCCTATGTTTAAAAACACTGGAGAACCCTCGGACCCCGCTAATTACCGCCTCATCAGCCTCCTTCCGATCTTTGGCAAAGTTTTCGAAGCCATTATCAACGCCGAGGTGATTCAGCATCTCACGGCCCACAGGCTTCTCTCGGACAAACAGTACGGTTTCCGCTTCACCGGGTCTACTGCTGATATGCTAACGACCATTACCGAGTACATATACCAGGCTCTCGACAAGAATGACGAAGCACGAACCGTTGCCTTGAATATCTCCAAAGCGTTCGACATTTGTTTGATCTAATCCAGTCATTCCTCTCTAACCGCACATTGAAGGTAGTATTAAACGGACATGCCTCCCAAAACTACCATACGAACGCTGGCGTCCCTCAAGGCTCTATCCTAGGTCCCACGCTCTTTCTGATCTACATTAATGATTTCCCAGAGGCCATTAGATCCCAAGTAAGCATGTACGCCGATGACACCACAATTTACTCTCGCCTCGATCAAAAACCGGGTGTAGGCAACAAAGCGAACCTCGCTGCCGAGCTTGAAAAGGACCACCAATCCGTAGTGGACTGGCGTAGGAAATGGCTCGTGAATTTCAATGCTTCCAAAACGAAGCTGCTATCAATTAACCATCATAGAAAATCGCACCTACCTCCCATTAGCATGGAACAGTCTTGCCTCCCAGAGAGTAAGACACTACGCCTCCTTGGCCTTACACTCTCGGCGGACCTCAAATGGAATGACTATATCGAATCCATTTCTAAGTCCGCTGCTAAGAAGGTCGGTTCTCTGTGCAGAGCCCGTAAATTTTTCCCGTCTGAATCTATCCTGCACATATATAAATCTACCATCCGCCCGTGTATTGGAGACTGCTGCTACATCTGGTCGGGCTTCTTGACAAAAATACTTCTGCTACATCTCCTCGGGCTTCTTGACAAAATACAACGGAGAATCTGTAACGTGATCGATCCTGACTTGGCGGACAGGCTGCAATCACTCTCTCACCGGCGTGACGTGGCTTTCCCGTGCCTCTTCTATAAGTACTTTCACAGCTTCTGCTCCGATGAACTTAGGTCATTGGTGCCGCCTAGTTACAAATTTACACGAGATACTAGATTAGCATGTAGGCACCACACTTTTACAGTGAAACAGATAAGATATAACCGTAATTTCTACTCCAACAGCTTCTTTTCTCATGCTTCCCACCTGTGGAATTTCCTTCCACATGCCTGCTTCCCCGACAGCTACAATCTCCAGGAGTTTAAATGTAAGGTCAATAGACACCTCCTAACACACTAACTTGCATCTATTCTCTCAAACACTCTCACCATCTAACCAACCCTCATCTCGGTATCCTTACTCGTCTATCACCCTCCTTCTGACATTTCCTATATTTAACCTTCCTTCTCATCACTTCCCCGACCCTATGTAACCCCCTGCGCAATAGTGGCAGTGGAATGCCTTGCTTGGGGTGAAATGATTAAAAAAAAAAACAAAGAGTTTCCTTGATATCGATGGGTAGTATTCCTCAATATCGAATTGGATAAAAGAACAGTTTTTTTCCTTTTATATACAAAACCAACTTGTTACATTGGTGGTTACATTCCATAATTTTAATCCAAAATACTCCATAATTTGCTTATTTACTCTTTCGAGTATATTTTTACTTATTTTTTCTATCTCAGGTCTTGTGAGATTTATCATCTTCGTGGAATACATGATTTACATTCCCAAATGAGTCCTATGTTTAACTCATAAAACTCATAAAACCAATTTTGCCTACAGAATTTAATTTCTTGAAATTTCATGAATTTACGTGGAGGGGTGAAGAAACATGTAAAAGTAAATTATTTTTACCAATATTTTTTTTAAAATAATGATTTCCGAAATAATTTCATTCATTTGTGAATAAGTCCTGAATGTTTCATTAAAATCCGACAATTACTTGATTTTTGAGGGCATTTCCAAATTAATGTATTTGTCACCGGAAAGAAAGTATATTACGTAATATTATGTTTTCCATTGTAAACTCTCGCAACGATTTGGCTCCCCGCTAACGAAAATAAAAACAAGATTTTTATCAAAATTTCGAACGTGTTATAAAGGATTAAAACGTTTTAAAAAATAATTTTGAAAATAATTTATTTTTTCCTCTTAATATTAACATAAACATTTTAATGGAAAAAGTTTGTTTTTATTTAGTATGGGATCTTTTTCTTTATACTATACTTTTTTTTCAGCGATCTAGTGGAGGTACCTATTTTTATTTTCAGAAATTAAAATAAGGAAAAGAAAACATTCCACTTTTTACTCGTGTATCTTCCAGCGTTTGTCAGTATTTGTTGCGTTAAATAACACAGTCAAACCAACCCCGTAAAATGACTAAACCACTTTATCTATTAAAAATTCAGACAAATTTCCATGCACTCTCACTCAAAGCAAAAGGTCTACCAATTAATTTTGTGCAAAGATTTTTTCCGATAAAAAGAAAGGAAAAAAGCAGTTTATAAATACATGTTAGTGAAGATAATCTAGCAGAAACGAAATATAAAGACCTGAAAATAAATAGGAAATCACAGAATATGAAATATGAATTCTATGAAAACGAATGAAGAAAGAAAGAAGAAAAGAAAGCTATTGAAATTTATTGCGAGGAAGGGAAAGTGAATTGGGTTTTGAATGGAAATATATTTGGAGCAATTAAAAGGGCAGAAACGAAGGCATCAATCCAATAAGAATAAGATAATAAATACTAAATACACATCGTACGCGGTTTCATGCGACAGACGAGAAAGGAAAAAACGAATAATAGAAATAAAAATGTATCTAAAGAAATGAGGAAATAAATATTTTTATAAAGAAGACCAACGAAATTATAAACACATAAAAATAAAATAAAAATACGGAAAAAAAGACATGAAGAGAACAGAAGTTTTAAGTAAATAAAGTGAAAAGATGAAAAAGGAAGACGAAAGAAGGAAAGAATGAATAACTAGTTCAAAGAAAGAAAGAAAGAAAGAAAAGAACGCAAAAGGATAAAGAAAAAATGGGGAAGACAGAAAAGAAAGAAAGAAAGAAAGAAAGAAAAAAGAAAAAAGTAAACGAGATAAAGAAGGAAAGAAAGTACAAAGCAATAGGAAAAAACAATAAATAATAAGAAATAAATGAGAAAAAGAAGGAAAAGGACAGAGAAGAAATAAACAAAGAAAGAAAAGAGAAAACAAAAGAAGGCAAGGCGATAAAAAAAGGAGAAGAAATAAAAAACAAAAGAAAAAAAGAAAAGGAAAAAAGAAAAAATAGAAAAAAGCATGTGGATAAAAAGAAAGAAACGTACAAACATGTTAAATTAAACAAATTGAATAGAAAAGAAAGTATATGGAATTTGTATAGAAGCAAGTTTCGAATAAATTTGCAGGAAAATACGTTTTCATAAATAGAAAAAAATCATTTCTTAAAATCACTACAAATCTTAGAAGAATGGAAACATACATGTGAAAGAAAAAATGGAGAGAAAAGGAATCCCAGCAGCGAGGTAGATGGAAAGACATGTGGTCCGCTATTGCAATCACAGCTCCCAGTCTTGGGAATAGCGGCAGCTAACATGGCTGTCCACCCCCTTCCTGTTCGTTGATCGCTCGCTGAGCGTCCAATTTATTTGACAAATGGTGGCATCAGTTTAATCCTCTAAATCACGATGACAGAATAAATCACCAGCAGTTGGCCATCGGTGGGTGGAGAGAGAGCAACGCTAAAATGGCTGACGCACGTCTGTCTACTTTCGGCTGTCTGTATTTGTACCCTCCAATCCGCTCTCTCGCTACTTGGCGTTTACGTCCGAGAACAACCCTCTAATTCCGTCCTGGACGCTTGATTAGTACCGGCAGAAAAATACAGGCGGTACTGGTATGGAAATCAACGTGATAACCTTTCTCTCTTATTATTATTTAGTTCTCTATCAAAGCTTTAAAACGTATCGATTTTTCGTGCCTAGGTATGCACATCTCTTTTTGTATATGCATGCGTTTATGAGAACATTTAAATATGGATTTGTTCATTTAGATTGACAAGCTACAGATAACTCTTCGCAGAATTTTTATAAATAAAAGTTTCGCCTTATTTTACTCCACAAATTTTCCATTTTGGTATATATTTAAATTTAATAGCTTTGGTTAAAGCAGAACTCTTACACATGTCTATAGGTTTAGGCCAGAAAGTTTTAACAGACAGAACCAACAAAATAAAATCGATCCGAGTCGTTTGTATTAATATTTAACTTCTTTCTAATACCAAAGGAAAATTGAAAGTCTTAAAATATCAAACACCTATTAATGTGATCATTTTAAAATATTAATTATGATTATGTAATTTCAAATTAAACCAAGATTACATTTTTAACCTCAGAACGTACATCACTTCGGATAAGCGGGCTCCGGAAGAGATATTCATTTACAGTATTCTTTTATGTGTAGTGTTCACTCAGGACGTAGGAGTCATGGTCCTCCACAATTTCCTATCCTTCTTAGTATTTGATATATTTTGTTTTTTTTATCTCTCTTAAACCTTATTCCACCATCCATTTACTCAAGCTCACAAAGTATATTATGCGATGTTTTCATCTCTCCCTCTTGACTCCAGTTTGTCCTGTGAGTATCAAATTTTTCAAGCCCTGTTTCATCATTATGAGCCCTAGAAATTGCAACTGTCTCTTCCTGATGTTAACAATAAAAACTTTGCTGTTGCTCACATGTACGATCCATGGTATCCTCAGCATCCTTCTGTAGAATCACATTTCTGCTGTTTTAAGTCTCTTCTTCAACTTTGATGAGATTGTGTTGTAACTCGCCACTAATGGATATAATATTAGGTACGTACTGACACCAACGGCATTCTAACGAAGACTTTAACTCGGAACTCTGAATATTTACCCAAAGTCTTTCCACTGAGACGGGATATAACAAAGACAAATCGGGTTTAACGTGGAGAACCTGAGCACGCACACTCGGACCAAATGCATATGCGGGATCGGAAATTATGCTTGTCTATTTTTCTCAGTCGAGTCTCTGTCCGTCGATATCGTTCTTACTTTCTTTTCGTCGTGTTTTTCTTTCTTTCTTTTTTTTTCTAAATAAACATGTCTGCGTTTACTTTAATTTCTTCCACTGGCATTTTGCGTACTACATTGCATAATATATTTTTATTTTCTATTTCAGATTTTAATGCTGTATCAGAATCCTCAGCATTTCAGTAATTTTGGTATCAATCTCGATAAACCATTTGCATGTCTTAATATTTTGAACGGTTTGCATTCCATCCTAAAATATTAACTTAATAAGACGATACTCTAGCATTGTAATCTCTCGAACTAAAGATTAATAACAGAGATCTGTGGTCTGTCTGTAAACGAAAACTGCTTCCGTTTATATATTTGTGAAATTATAACGCTGGAAATATTATTACTAACGCCTCTATTTTGATCTAGCTGCAAATTTTTTCAGTCGGTTGTAGCGAACGCCAAGCATGTGCGACAGATTTCTTGTTTTCGCCGTCATCTTTATGTAGAATTCAGTCAGTCAGTTAAGTACCTTATATGGTACACGCTTGAGCGCTCATGTCTCAAAATAGACATGACGGACTAGGTAGAAGATTTTCCTGCAGTAAGATGCCATTACTTTCTGCGGTAGAGTCTTGTTATTTAACACATAACTGGAGAAAAAAGACGGATTCATACCTTTTCCAAGGGTATTTACGCGTAAGTGAATGCAACGAATTCGACTGGTATTCGAGCTCGGCTCTTCGATTTCCCGTTTCAAACCGATATCTACTGCACCACATAACACTTACTGCTCCTATATCATAGTCACTAGAATCTGAAGCCAATATTGTTTCTGCTTTCGGATTGTTAGTCTGAGGGCTAATATTTTCTTGCTCTTTTCAAACGCCTTTTGACATTATTAATCCAGTTCCACTTTACGCCTTTTTAAAGCGAATTCAGCATATTAGGTATAAAGATTTAATAATAATTTGCTAGTCTTCGAAATACTTGTAACCTAGAAATGTTTGTTGGAGAAGGCATATTTTTCGTTGCACTTGCTTCAGACGGATCCGGCTGACGACCATGTCCGAGGTTCTTGATTTTAGGCGAAAACAATTCGCACTTTCATTACTGAATTTGCATTCTCTTATCTTTTCAAAAATTATTTTTACATGCTCGATATGTTGTTCCTTAAATACACTTTTAATCAATATATTATCCAAATAATTAATTGCAAAATCATAATCTGCAAGACTATTGTCCATAGCTTGTTGAAATATGACTGGATCCATATTTATCCCGGAAGGGAGTCGGTCGAACTTATACAATCCCTTGCGCGTATTTATCATTATTAATTCTGAAGATTCATCTTCAAATTACATTTGAAAATACGCCCCAAATGATCCAGATTAAGAAATGTTTCTCCCGATAAATTAACTAAAAATTTTCTCTAGACTTGGTAATGAATAGTTATGTGATTTTAAACACTTATTTAAACCCGTCAAAAAATCAGCAAAAACACGATTTTTTTTCTTTATATACACTGATAGTGTTGTCCATTTCAAATATTCAATGTTTTCAATTCCACTCATTTTTTTCAAGTTTGTCTAATTCTTTGTTAACTTAATTCATTTCAGCTGAAATACTGGTGTCGACCCTTTTTCATTTGCTTTGACTTTAGAACACCGAGACAACTCATCCGATAAAACATCTGGAAAACCTTTTTTCAATTTTTCCTTTTAATTTTCACATCGTTTTTTTAACTGGTCTCTTTCCTACTTATATTTGTGCAATAAATATTTAGAGAAAAATTGCATAACTCGAAGAATTCCAGTCAGTACTGAATAAGTTTGTAGTATTTTTAACACATAAGCCTCAGCTTTTACACATATGTTACGAAATATAATGTTGCAGTTCATTTCACTAATAACAAATAATTTCGTACCAGACCCGCCACTTGTGAGTTTTGAAGTTATTTTTAATATAGGTTTTCTGTTTGCTTTCCAAGTGGCTTCGTTGTTTATAGTAATATTACGAACAGTGACACGTTGTATTTGTACATTCAAATTAATTACCACATACACAAATTTTATTTAGTTTTCTGTAATTATTTTTTCCATCTCAGCATTGTGTATAATTTTTTCTGTGAGAACTTTTCATTGCTTTAGTATTACAGTGTGACATTTTATGCCCTACTTTTTTTTACACTTTTAGCACTTTAAATTCTTAAGGTACAGTCGTCTCCGAGATATAACCTTCCACAATTGAAATATTTCTTTTTCTTTTTCCACATTTTTCTTTGGTGCGTTCTTTTTCTTCAATTTTTTTCGTATCGTATCTCAGATTTAGCATTCTCTGACATTCATCCGATATTTCTTATAGTGTTAGTTTTTGATTCTGTTCCAGTACCCAGGAACAAGTTATCAGGTTATTGATAAAAAAATTGCATTTATATAAATTTTATATTAATATTTATTAATCAGTATATTTTATATTGTCAACGCACGGATCGTTGAAGTGCCGAATTCGAATACCATTCCAGTTTTAGTATGTGCAAATACCCTTGTGAAAGGTATGAATTTATCTCTTTTCCCCAGATATGGTTAAAATATCAGGACAGATTATAACCTTGGGTGGTAACCTATGTAGGAGAAGGATTGCACTGAATTCAAATCCTCCAACTATAAGTTAAATAGCCTCATCAACCTGCAATTAGCCAAACGTGATGGGTACAGCTACACACCTGCAGAGAGTCAATCAGAGAAGGGTTGCTCCAAAGAAAAGGTTCCTCTAAAGATACAGTTCTAGAATTGTATAATAAACTGGTATCTACACTACGGGCCGTAATTGTTAGGCCATTCCAGTTTAAAGAAATGATGTATTTCATCCTATTTTTAGTATTCATTGCCAAGTGGATAATTCTAAATGAAAATGGTTCTTTTGTTATTATTACTTTGCAAAATTTTACAAGGCAGCCAGGAAGCCAATAAGAAGAGACTAGCATGGAGAAGAGGGCACAAAAACTGGACCTCAGAACAATTCATTTGATGCACATGTTATTGTGCAGTTGTGCAGTTGTGCAGTATTAACAAAAGAACCATTCTATTTTCATGTTTAGAATTATTCACTTGGAAATACATACTAAAATAATATGAAATAAATCATTTCTTTTTTAAAACTAGAGTGTCCAAATTATTATGGCCGGTAGTGTATACAATAAAATTTCAGATTAAAATTCATCATCTCCTTCCCAAGAACCATTGCTTTGTGGAACCAATTCCCAGGAGGATCCTTCCCCGATCTCGAGAATCTTAACATGCATAAATCTAGAGTTAACATATATCTTCCCCAAATACCTGCATAAATTCTATAACCCTCTACTTCAAATGGCTCCCAGGCCTTGTAAAGAGTGAACATTATTGCAAAAAATATCCGTTTGTCTGTGAGAAAGAGTGTTGAAAAATTTGTCACTCATAAAGGCGCAGAGACGCTTCTGGTCTTTATCAAAATTGGAAAGTGAAAACCGGGTAGCTCCTGCGCATGTATGGCAGCAGTACTCTCTTAGATGATATGTTATTAAAAGAATTAAATAAAAATAGAGATATTTACTAAGTCAGTTTCAATCTCACGACGTTACCATTGATATGTGTGGTCAGCCTGTTATTCATCCTATGGTAGGTACCATTTCCATATAGTTACTTCACTAAATTCATAATTGGAATGTACATATTAATATATAAGACCTACACCTATATTTCCATAAACTACGCAATAGCTTTTAATAAGATGCTGCACAAAGATTTAGATGAATTAAGCAAGTAGACAAATATAGAAAAGAGGCGTAAGAAACGAAAACATCTCGGCGGAGAAGATGTTTGTTTACACTGAAGTGATCTTAAGAGAATTAGAAGTCCTATAATAGGATTTGTTATAGATGGATACAATATTAACATGGGATATAACGTGACACGGTGTTGATGAGAGACACAGAAAGAACTCCGTGAACTCAGAGACAAGGTATTAAGAAGACTAAATTTACTTTCGTCAGCACGAAGAACACCACAAGATGCGGATTTTTATAATCATTTCACTCCAAGCAAAGCAGGACTGCCACTGGTGTGTAGGGTGTTACAGTGAAAGATGGCAACTGACATTGCATTTAAACTTTTGGAGAATGTAGCTATTAGGGAAGCAAGCAAACGGAAGAGTTTTCCACAAACTGGAAGAAAAGAAACTGTTAAAATAAAAGAGACAGTTAAATTTAACTATTTCAACAGTAAATGGTTGGGGCCTTGAAGTGAATCTAGTGGCACGAGAAGATTCATTTTGTGGGGGCACCAGAGAAAGAACATCGTCAGAGCTGTTGCCATGAAAATACTTGAGGAATAAACAAAAGGAAGCCACGTCAAGTCGATGAGAAATTAATTGAAGGAGGGTTGCCAAGTCAGGATCGATTGTATTGCAGATTTTGTCGATAACCTCAAAATAAATAGCAGGAGCCCTCAACCAGATGTGGCAACAGTATTCAGTGCATTGGACGAATGGTAGATTTATAAGTGTACAAAATGCATTCTGAGGAGAAAAACTTCCTGGGCAGGCACAGTGACCCAAGCTACAAATTGATGATGCTATCTACAAATTCATGATGTCTGAATCAAGGAAGTACAAAAGTTCGATATAATAGAGGATTGAAAATGATAGCGAAATCCAAAAGTAAATCGAAATAGTGACAGAAAAGTAAAGTATTAAAAGACGGGAAACTTTTGTTAGAAAAAAAGAAAAGTCTCCTGAAATGCCATGTAAAATCAGTTTCCCTCCCTATATGACAGGAAATCTCATAGATGAAGAAGAGACTTGAGATAAGGGAGATGTCGTTCTACAGAAGGATGCTGAAAATACCATACATGAAGCATATGAGCAACGAGAGAGATTTAAGAAAAAACACAAACAAAATGGTCACTTATACTTGAAATTTTTGGAACACATAATGAGTAAGAAAGGTTGGAAAAATGTTATATTCTATATTGATTGATTCATTTTCTATTGCTTATGAAACATTTACAGGTTATCTAAAATCAGCAAATATTTTTACTTTGTAAGTAATTTTTATGGGAAGAAGGGGAGATAATACTGATTGATACAAGTCTTATTAATTAATCCATAGCTGTGGAAGAAGAGATGGATTTATACCTTTATCGATGGTATTTGCGCGTAAATGAATATAACGAACCCAACTTGAATTAGAACTTGGCTCTCCGATTTCTCATTCCGAGCCATTGTTCATTTCCAATCTAGTATTCCCAAGCGGTTATCCATCTAGGCTTAACTTCAGTGATCGTACGCGAACCGTTTTTTGAACGTGATATGGCCGTAAGCCATTAATATTTAAAAAAAACTTAAGGAGAACATTGAGAGGCCTAGTAATCAAACTTGTGTAAATGGATGGCAAAATATATTTTGCCAGTGGTCGGGATAAAAATAAGAGGAATATTGCTTAAAGTTACAAATAATATGATGTTATGGAGAGAGATGATTGTTCCAAATTGAAGAACACATAGAAGAAGAAGAAGAAGAAGAAGAAGAAGAAGAAGAAGGAAGGAAGGAAGGAAGGAAGAAGAGGAAGGAAGAAGGAAGGAAGGAAGAAGAAGAAGAAGAAGAAGAAGAAATAATGGAACATTTTCTTCAATAAAGCATTTAAGGTGTAGATTCTCTTATATCTATATTCATAGTGTGCGCTTTATTCTACAGCGTGTAGCTATGGAAAAGCTTATAATCTTATGGCAGTTTTACTGCAAATATATATAATCTTCAAACACCTATACTCATACAGAATATGAAACTCATTTCAATATATCGTGCCAGATAATTTTTCTCTCCACAATCCATCTTGAACAATCAAATTTTCCTCCGGCTATTTAATATTACTACTACATCTTGTCTGGTATTCCTGCTATTCTCGAGATATTTGACAAACTACAAAGAAAAATCAGCAACATTATAGTTTCTAACTTAGCATCTCGGCTTTAATCACTTCCCCACCGCCGTAACGTAGCTTTCCTTTGTTTCTTCTATAAATAATTTTGTTCTGATAAGCTTTCCTCTTCGGTGCCTCGACTTAAAAATTTTAGCGCAGTAGTAAATTAGTACTTAGTGTCTCTTACTTTCGCTGATGAAATTGTTAGTTGCAACAATAAGTTTTGTTCTACCAGTTTGTTTTTGCGCATGCTATATTCTTCTGATGTGACAGCTATGCGTTATTGTGCAGTGAATATCAACGCGGAACGACAAATCGGGGAGCCGAGTTCGAATTCCAGTTGAATTCCTTGCATTCACTTACGCACAAATACCCTTGAGAAAGGTATTAATCCGTCTCTTCCCTCCAATTATGTGTTCAATAATAGGATAGATTGGGTTTTATAGCCTTGGTTGGCAACCAGTCTACCGCATAAAGCAATGGCAATCTACTGCGGAATAATCTTCTGCCTAAAGCGTGTATCACGTATGACACTTAAATGACTGATATTTTTTTGTCTTCCTACTTTGCTGTCAACTACGGCTTTCAAAGATTTAAATGCAATGTCAATTAAAATTTCTTCTTGAAACTGTTCTTTTATTGTCCTTTCTGTTTATTTCACATTATTAAAAAAAATTAAGCTTCTTCAGAAAAAAAATGGTGGTATTTTTAATTTCAGTTTGTTTTTCATTGTTAAACACACTTCATGTGCATTTGTCTTGCATGTGAATAATGGTGATGATGTTTATGCGCTAAATCCTCTCATTTAATGAAAGCTTTCGTAGAGGTACTATTGCAGTAATAGCACAAGTTGAATTCGTTGCATTCACTTACGCACAAATACCCTTGGGAAAGGTATTAATATATTTCTTCTTTCCAGATATGGGTTACATAGCAGGACAGATTGCTTTCTATAGCCTTGATCTGCAATCAGTCTACCACAGAAAGTAATGGCCAGCCTCCTGCGGTAAAATAAATTATGCCAAGACTCAATTATCTCTTTTGGAATATGATCACCCAATTGTGCATTACGGATGACACTTAACTGACTGAATCACAGGAAAGTATTATTATTATTATTATTATTATTATTATTATTATTTGATTTCTGTTTTATACACATCTTTATTCCGGGTCCCAACCAGAGACCTAAGGTCAAAAATGGCTTCATGATATTTTCCTCTATTCATTTTTTGTAAACAAAAATAAAGTCACCCTAACATAAAGTACTTCATAAAATCTGGGCTGTACTTGTGAGTACATATATTGCTGTATTTTTAAGGCATGGACTAGTAGGGATACCCTCAAGAAGTCTATCGGAATCTCATCCAATCAAACTGAATACTTCAACTACAACTGGAATTATTAAAGTTCCCATGTGCCACATGTTTTGATAGTTTTTGAAAATGTTTAAAGATACATTATTATTATTATGATTAGAGTATATATATTATATATTGTGTATTTGAGTAACAATCTCTTTCATACAGGTTTAATTAAAAATGACAGACAAGGTATTATCATTAAGTTTTTATATATTTTTTTCATGTATTCGAATAATTTTTTTTCCGGAACTCAAATTATATAAGGATTGTCTAAAGCTTTTGTACTTTCGAGCACTTTCGGCTGTACTTTTAACCATTATCAAGAATTACTTTTCTTTTTTTACTTATAAATAAACATGTGAAAAGTTTACACTGGCTATGCCACTACAAAATTGACAAGAATATTTACTTTAACCTTTTCCCAAAACAATTCCAACCGATCTCATTTAAACACACATCGAAATTTCCCATGACCTATCCGTGATATCATCGTTGATAACACATAATAGAATCATCCACATGCAAAAGAAGATTTAAAATAATGGAGGCATTACTTATAACAAAGAGAAATCCTACGCTTAATAACATCAATTATGAACACGGTAACAATGAGCTTACCGTGTTCTGAACTTAGCGTACACAAGACTCTGTATGCATAAACTTTTCACATGTTTTTATAACAGTTGTTAAAATAGACCGCCTGATGAATATTTTCTTATTTCAACATCTTAATTGCTTAGATCGTCGCATATAAAACATGAGGATCGACATTTTCATACAAGTAAATCATCCTTGAACTGAATTTCCATAAAAAATATTATTTTATATTCGAATGTATCATTTAATAGCCAAGTGATCACTGGAGTTTTAAAAATAAAATTTTTTATTAAAACATTTCACCCCAAAGGAGGCGGAAACGGTACTAGTGCGCCAGGGATTATGCAATATATTACCTTGAATTGCAAAAGTAATTGACAGGTACATCCGGCCTTAGGTGAGGTCAACAAAGAACAAGCGTGGTTGACAGATCTATCTGGCCGTAGATGGCGTCCAAGTGCAACGAAAAAGCGACACCCGGCTGGAAAAGCAATTGACTGCCGGGTGTGATTGACAGATACATTCGGCCGTATATAAATCAATAAAGTGACAGCCTAAAAAACAAAACAAAAATGCGTATGCTTTTTAAGACTGTATAAAGTCTAGAATATTTGGCTGAAGAGACAGATAATGGCTATCGACTCCTGACTGCTCCCTCATAAGTGTGTGATCTCTGTCTGGCTGCCCTCCTGCTCCACACAGGCGTCACCGACAAAAAATAAAACTATTAGATTATAATTTTATGTATACATGTTCTTCGTTATTTGTCCAGATCTAGCGGCAGTATATAACATACATGATTTGATGTGCAGTGACTCGGTGTGTTATTTATTTATTTATTTGTTTATTTTTTGAAAACTGAAATCACAGATTGATATTAGACCTAGATGATTGTGGTAAATGAAAGGTTAGGTGACTTTTCGTTTTACCTTGTGTTTATTATAGAAAAATTGCTAGTTTAAAAAAAGAAAAAAAAACAAAAAGTAAAAAAAGACTTAAGCGTTTTCCGATTTCCTGCAGAGTGTGACCGTGAAGTTAAGAAATGGTAGCTTGTTTGGTGACGAACAGATTCAGCAAGATAGAGCGTCTGGGAGAGAGCACATACGTGAGGTTCGGCAAGGAGAATGAAGTCTTTGAAAAGTGAAGAAATATTTTCGACCTCTTCCAGTTATTGAATGATATTTTGATAATTTTGAATATGGTGGGCGGCTACTCCATGCATAGAGATACAGTCTTGAGTAGTTTGCATTAGCATAATCTCAGGTTAATATCAGCTAATTCTGAGTTCTTTTACCTAGACTTCAAAATTAGTGAAGAGGGAATACAGCCAGATTTTTTCAAAATCAAGCTATAAAATCAGTTTTGACTTCAACCCCTGTTAGGGCCTTTATTGGAATGATCTTATACTATCACCGCTTTATTAAGAATAACACAAAAAGCAAGGAAAGCTGCGATAGATCATTCCCTTAATAAAACTAACGTTGTAAAGTTCAAGGTTGATGATTTGGTCTATTATAAAAACCACCATAGGAAAATTTGGACATGCGCTGGTGGCCATATTACATGTTCATTCAATTCATGCATTTTTATTTTTATTTGTTTTCTTGTTAGACTTTGAATGGCATGTAATGCGGATAATGGCTGTTTTCTGTGTTTAAACATAGTACGTTTGAAATTAAAAGTTACATGTGTGACGTTGAACTCGAGCAGAGGCAAGCATGATGTTAATCTAAGGTCATTTACCCGATGTCAATTTGAAAATTGGAATGCGGTTAGTGCCTGTGATCGTATGGTCATGTATCGAAATATCTACTGGTATAATACAAAGCGATAGAAAAGATCTTATGGTCATGTATCGAGATGTCTACTGGTATAATACAACGCGATAGAAAAGAACTTTAGAACTTTCTTCTGTGTGTGTTGTTAAAAAATGATAAAAATAAACACTGAACATTAGGAATATTATAAGAAGGGCGTAATAAACATGAACATTGTCGGGTTTGCCGATTTTAGCACACCAATTTTATATTCCAAAATAGAAAAAAAATTACATGTTGTTATATATATATATATATATATATATATGTGTGTGTGTGTGTGTGTGTGTGTGTGTGTGTGTGTGTGTGTGCTTTTACAACTGTTTCCATAATGTGGGATAGTGAGAGCGGAGGAAAGATGCACTTAAAATGTTCATATATCAACATTTTTAAAAAAATTTTGTGTAATATATTACCTTGAACGACGGAAGTAATTGACAAGTACATCTGAGCATGGGTGAGGTCAACAAGGAACAAGCGTGGTTGACAGACATATTCGCTATTAAATGATGTCATGGCCCAACGAAAAAAGCGACAATCGGGATGAATACTAATTGACCCCTGGCTGTTATTGACAGATACTTCCGGCCGTATATAAGTATACAAAGCGACAAACCTGAAAAAGCAAATGTACGTAGAATTTGTAAAACTATATAAAGACTATAATTTTTGGCTGAAAACAAAGATTGGCTAATGACTCCCGACGGCCTCCTTTGTATGCGCGATCTCTCTCCAGCTGCTCTCCTGCTCCACACAAGCGTTACTGACGAAGAATAAAAATATAAGATTATATTTGTGTATATATCTGCTCCTTGTTGTTTGTCCAGATCCAGTGAAAATATACAACAGTTACAGTAAGAGACAAGAGTGGGTACAGTGGGTATTGAAGGAAAGGATAAAAGATGAATGTGATTCTAAAAACATAAGATGACATTGCATTTAAATTTTTAGATGATTGTAGCTATCAAGGAAGCAAATAACTGGAAGGGAGTTCTACAGGCAATAACTGTGAGAAAAGAAACTATTTGAGTAGAAGTGTGGTTGAATTTAATTATTTCAACGGTAAAATGGTGGTGCCTAGATTCACGTGGACGGAGCACCATGAAAAAGCTTATCAGAGCAGTTGCTATGAAAATATTTCTCCAAATTTTGTAAATTAATAAAAAAGTAATTTCTTTGAATGCTACCCATCAAAGTTTACTGCAACATTGTTTTCATGGGGAAATCATTTTCTCAGCTTTAATGGTGCCTCGATCGACTGTTCGGGTTACCAGTGCCTTGATTCTAACCGTCATACCTAAAACCTACTATGCCGAATACACTAGAGTGAATCATTAGCAATCGCTTCTTGTTTCATTAGTAAGAAAGAAGTTCTATCCATAAAGCTTCTACGAACTAGCGCTTTGTTGAAAAGTCTTTCATTAGGATGCTTCTCCGATTACTACAATTTTAACCCTTTCAAATCTAGGTTTAACTGTTGTTTCCCACATATCCTCATAAACTGCACTTTTTACCTTCTCTTCTCACATTCATGAAATAACTTAATTCAATAATCGTCTACACTGAGTAGCTCTTGGGCCTTGAACTAGTAATTAGTAAAATAAAAGGTTGGGTCTCAAAAGATTATTTTTTGTGACAAGCATTTTTGCCAGCAATGAACACTGACCTGCATAACGCGTTTGTAAAAATTTGTACAACATGAGGCTACCTATATTTTCAAACATACTGATGTTGACACTGTGGAAATGCATTGTCCACTATCTAAATGTGCTCATACCAATTGTTTAGTTTCTGCAAATTTTTCCCTACGTCTCTATAAATATCAATGAACGCATTATTTCCGCAGACAGGGATTCAAAGACATGCCTCTCTTATGCATGCCTTTTTATTTCGGATACTGTTTTACCAGAATGTCGCTCAGCTGTTATCGTTAACAAGGAAAATAGATTATGGGTTAATGATGGGGAAGTCCAACCTCTACTGTCAGTGTGAAAGCATCCACTTCTGAGTTAGTGGATCATAATAAAATAGGAAGCATTACTTTCGGAGCGACACTGTGTAATGCTATAAAAACAACAAAGCCAGAAAGATAACAGAAATATCGTTTAAGCAGATCACCAAGAAGGCGGGTAAATTAAAATAGAGGCAAACCGGAAGCAAAGAATCGCGTGCGCATGCGCCACGATTTTGTTTCTAAATGATCCCTTTAGTCAACGAAACACCGGCCCACAGAATGTGCGAAAAACGGGCCCAGTAAAGGAGCGTCAACTCGATCCTCTGCTCTCCCCATCGAGCATTTAATATTTTTCATGGCATCCGCTTAGGCTGCCATGCCGGAAGGGCTTCCAAATATGACAGCCCGTTCAAATTAATGACGTCACCAGCTCGTTGCGATAAGTCGCTTTAAAACGTGGAAGCTGTAAGAGCAGATGTCAGCAGGAATCTGGCTCACGAACGCAAGGTGTAAGCGCAGTACCGACCTAAACCTCATCCCATTGGTCCCCGTCCACCTCGCTCGCTTCGTCTTCGTTTGCCAGTCACGTCCGGGCGACCTTCACTCGAACAGAGATAAGCTCGGATTTTAATTTCCCAAACCCATTCTGAAAAGAGACAATAAGTAATCCTCAGACACGGATGCCCGTTGGTCGGTGATGGTTTGGGGAGCTCTGTCAGTCAGTCAGCACGGAAAAGTTGAAGACGACGTTCATTAGTGAATCCAGTGTGTTGTCTTTCCCTCACTAACAGTCACGGAATGAAAGAAACTTTGGCGCCAGTTTTTGTCTCACGCAAATAGCGACCAAAGATGATTCCACCGAGATGAGCGCACGAAAACGCTTAAAATACAGATGCATAGTAATGGCGGTTCATACTTAAACCTGAACAGTCAAACATACACGCAAATACACAATTTCAAATATAAACGTTAGCCAAAAATTGTACGATGATTACGATACAAATCTATTTACATATGTAAATGTATGTTAACGTGTGTGTTCTTGTGTATGTGTGTGCGCACACGTGCATGTGTGCGTGCAGTTTTGTCAATAAGTAAACAAGATAAAGATTAAAGGAAGTGTTTCATATAAAACAATATTTTACGTAATGTGCGGGTAGTATAACGATTATCGATGCGAAAGTGGAATCAGCGTTCCGAGTTCAAGCACTATTCAAGTTAGCTCTATTCATATTCACAACAGTGTTCTTTGGAAAAGGTGTGAAGTTCTCTCCTCTCTCCTCCAAAATCGAATCTATGATAGACAAGACACTCTATGAAAAAAAAGCGACTCTACTATCTTTCCAAAGAAAGCAATGTCAATCCAGATAATAAAAATAAAAGAGATTTGGGGATTGTCGTGATCTCTTACGTTATGAAAAACGGGGTATTTAAAAAAAAGTTAAAAAAGGACTGACTATCTATCTATCTATCTATCTATCTATCTATCTATCTACCACAGCATATTCATTATTTATTTATTTATATCTATCTATCTATCTATCTATCTATCTATCTATCTATCTATCTATCTATCTATCTATCCATCACAGCATATTCATTATTTATTTATATCAGCATATCCAATATATATATATATATATATATATATATATATATATATATATATATATATATATATCACAGCATATCTATCTATCTATCTATCTATCTATCTATCTATCTCTCTCTATATATATATATATATCTACCACAGCATATTCATTATTTATTTATATCTATCTATCTATCTATCTATCTCTCTCTCTCTATATATATATATCTACCACAGCATATTCATTATTTATTTATATCTATCTATCTATCTATCTATCTATCTATCTATCTATCTATCTATCACAGCATATTCATTATTTATTTATATCAGCATATCCATATATATATATATATATATATATATATCACAGCATATCTATCTATATATATATATATATATATATATATATATATATATCACAGCATATCTATCTATCTATCTATCTATCTATCTATCTGTGTCTGTACATATCTACAAATATTCATGTCTATCAACGGATTCAGATTTATCTACATATCTATGAATCCAACATGTTATTCTCAAATAAAATAAAAAAATGGACAGATGATGATACCAGCCCGATAAAGCTACTTTTCGAATGGAATTGATACATCGGTGCACGAAAACTAAATGCACTCCTAAATAAATACCTGACGTCAAATGACTTGAGTCACCCTAGCGCCTCTGCAAGAACAGAATTATCTGTGGTGAACCCATCATCACATAAATTTAGTCTATCTCTCTGTCTGTCTGAGAGATAGAGAGAAAGAAAGGCGAGAATTATTAGATTTCTTTTAATTCGACATTTATATTACTACAAGCGTAATTATACTAAACTCATCGTATTTGAAATACACCACCCATTTTAATTTATTAAATAGTGTGCATTACATCTGTTGGCCTGCCCACACGATAATCAATAAAATTTATTAGCCGCAGAGATTTAAAGAAATATAAAGGTTAGATTAAAACTAAATGCATTAATTTTTTAAAAATTGCTATGTTTATGTTTCGGGTATAAAATTGATTAGTTGTGGGTTTTTGAGAAAAAATATTTTGGGTGAAGAAGATGGGTCTTCCTTCAAAAGGGAAAATAGAACCTAGTGATGCACTTCCTGGCCTGTCGGTAATGCACTGATTCTCCTTACAAAGGAGTCACAAATTTTATCTCTGTTGCAGAAAACAATTTATATATTAAGATTTATAGACTGCGCAGGCCGAGTGAGGTAATATACTCTGTTTAATAAATAAAAATGGGGCGTCTATTTCAAATATGAAGTGTCCAGTTCATTTACGTAATATCTGTCCCTCTGTATTTCTCTCTGTCTCTGTTTGTCTGCCTGTCTCTCTGTCTCTCTCTCTTTCTCTCTCTCTCGCTCTCTCTCTCTCTCCATATATATATATATTGAGTATCCAGCAAAAATTAACATCATTTTGTAGTATAATAATATAGCCAATTCTCGCTCAAATGATCTCAAATTTTTATGAGATTTGTAACAACTAAGTTGACTTATCTCAATAAAAATCTACCAGAAAGATAGGTCGTACGAACTGTCAAAATACCCACCTGTTCATCTGACTTGACTCCTTGTTCTTTTATCTATAGGGCTATGTGAAAAAACAGGTCTATATAAGCACCTCTTCTTAAAAACCTAGAACTTACACAGAGAATTACTGAAGATAGAAAAATGTTACGCAAGATATACCACACCGTGTTTGGCAGGAGCTGGACTACCGATTTGATGAGTGTCGTATCAAAAGTGGTACGCATATTGAATGTTTGTAAAGACTTGTGAAATCGGTTATAAAATTGACACTTGTTGAATATTATGTTTGAATTTTGATAATGAAATTTTTATTATTCAGCATGAAACCTATTTAATTTCTTTTGGCTGGGACATGCAGTTACTCGAATATTCACATTTTAAATCATATTTTTGTGGGTAGCATAAAATAATTGTTCTACATGTAAGGTATTTTACATGGAATAAGATACAATGAATATAAGTTTAAAATACATAAATGGAATATTTCTTATGAATACTAGCAAAATTTGTTTTGCAAAATCATATTAATGAATTACAAAATTATTTACTTACAATGTTAATATCAAATGTACATCTGATGTCTAATTGTTCACTCTGAAATCCAAAGAATGCGGACATATTTGGCTCTAGGTGATGATAGTATTTTTGATGTCTTGGCACGCTGCACCTTGGGGTAGACGAACATACTTGATCACCAACCGTCTCCTAAATTTCTCACGGGATGGTTCCAAGTTGCCATGCCTCGCTAAACCGTTTTAACTGGCGGGCTAATCTTACGGGAGTGGGTCGTGTTAACACTGGGCGAAGGACCTCCTCAACTCATTGATGGCTCCATGTATGTTGAAGCACAAATGCTGCAACTGGGATTAGCTAATCAGTTAAGTGACATACGTGATACACAGTTGGGCGATCATGTCTCTAAAGAGATATGACTAACTAGACAGAAGATTATCCTGCAGAAACCAATCTGTTCTATTATTTAACTCAAAACTGGAGAGAAGAGACAGATTAATACCTTTCCCAAGGATATTTGCGCGTAAGTGAATGAAAGGAATTCAACTGGAATTCGAACTCGGCTTTCCGATTTCTCGTTCCGAGCCGATATCCACTGCTCCACAACGTGCATCCGCATTAGCTAATATAAAATATTTTCTTGTAAGGTAGATATATACATAGCCGAAAATGACGATTAAGAGTTTTTTGCTTTTTGTATTTCTCCATGCATATCTGTTTTGAAAACAACATTTTAATTCCGAGCATTTAGCAGAGCTCAATTATCCAACACTGGCGCAACTATCTCATCCAGGAGGCAAGACAGCAATAAAGACGCACAATACATGCACAATGTAAATACACGCAGTGATGAAACCATAGGGAAGTACACATGCTTAAAGGCATTTACCAAATTTCCCACGATAATAAGGTACCACACAAGGTGAGTTAAAAGTGGGGCGCTTATACAACAAAACTGCCGATTCCCCGCGATCATCGTACTTTTGACGTTGACATTCACCAAACATCATTCTTGTTTTATGTGACGTGTTTCTTCTGGACGTAGGAAATCATGGCTATCCACAACTTCCTGTCCTTTGTAGAACATAGTAAGTCTTTTTACTGTCATTTCTAATCTTTGTTCTGCTAACCATTTACACAAATTCGTTAAGTAATTTATTTTCTGCTTTTCTATGTCTCCTTTGCTTTGAATATATCCTTGCGAGTGTCAGATTCTCCAAGCCTTCTTTCTTTATTAAGTGCCTGAGAAATTTCAACAGTCTTTCTGATTCGAAGTATAATTTTCCCTTTTTTATAATTTTCTCTAAAACCTCTTCATTGTTTTAATGTTCAGTCCATGACATTTTCAGTATCCTCCTGTAGAGCCAGAATTATTTCTCTAGTTTTTTTCTCTGTGAGGAGATTATTCAGCATTCAGTGACTTATAGGAGGACTGATATGACGTAACAGTTCAGTAAGCTTTTCTTTGTTTTTAATTAACTTTTCCCTGCTTCTTAATATTTTGCATAGATTTTACAAGGCGTCTTTCGCTTATCCAATGCTTCCCCTGATTTCAGTGTTACATATTCTATCCTGTTTTAAAACAATTCCCAGATATTTAAATGTTCATAATTGCTTTATGTTGACATCTTCATTTCGTATTTTGCACCTTGGTCTGCTGCTTTTGCTGACAACACATTTTTGTCTTTCTACAATTGATGTTTAGTTCTTTATTTTGCCTTCTTTTACTAGCTTCTGCAAAATTCGCTGTAGTTTTCTTTATGTGTTTACCATCAACACGGTGTTATGTACATATCTTATATTGTTAAGATTGTATATGTCGTGTTCTCTTAGAATCACCGTATTATAAAGGTTGAATAAGTCCGCTTTCAATCATTATACTTTATTGAGATAGTGGAGCTGTTGCAGGAAGGCTTTAATACCCAAGGTGGGATATTTCTTATTCCAACAACCAGGAAGTGTCCGAAAGAGCAAACACTAAAGAAACAATGATAACAGTTATTACATTTTGATCCCAGACTGAAGCCCGTATTAACACACCACAACTGCGGTGGTAAAACGTGACGCCTGATTTTAAAAGTAGATTAAATGACACTTCTTAATCAACAGCAATCTAACTATAATGGTATATACTAAGCTGCATAGCTAATGCTGATACTTCCTTCAGGAAGTGAGCGATTATGGCGCTCTACAACTTCCTATGTTTTGTCGGTCGAAGTAATGTTTCCTGTTAAATTATTCCTCATTGTCCACGTTGTGTTCTACATTTACACAAGTCTGTTAGGTAGGTTACACGATATTTGATATTTTGGGGATGCATAAAGAAGTCTTGAAGAATATGATTTTCACAGGACATTAAATCATGGGTGAAGATAACAGCGAAGAAATGTCTGGTCCAACTGTAAGTTGATTTTATTCTTTATTCTATGTTGTGAAACCCTTTTTTCTCATGAATTATTTTTTTAGTTATCCATCTGTAATGGCAGCAACTTTTCGTTCACTTAAGTTGTGGTCGTTCAGTCTGGTTACTAGAAAAATGGTAACTATTTGAAAATTTGATAATTCTTTACATTAATGATATTATTATCTCTTGCTATGATAAGATTAATATCTCTACGAAATTGTAAATAATTCCTATTCATGTGCTTATTATCATATCGCGTATTTATCAACAAATAAAATCCACGTATTTAGTTACATGCACTCAAAAAATACGCTTGCGTGCAAGAATATAAAGCACTAACAGATCAGCAACGACTTTACAGTAAAAGCCCAAATTATTCGACACTAAGTCGGCATTGGACACTACATGACTGTTCAGCTGACCAATCAGCACAGAGGATTTAAGGACAAAGAAGAAAGGGTCATTAATAAGAAAGACTGAAAAGGTAGCGAGAGAAAATTAAAGAAGGAATAGGGAGAAGGAATATATGAAAGAATTGAAATCGAGATGTGATTTTTAAGGGCGTTTGGATTAAATCGACCATTCATCACCGGAAATGAATTTTCTTCGTGCCATTACTTTAAAACGAAAATAAATGCCTAATCGTAGTGAAAGAATTTCCTGCATGATTGAATAAAACGAAGTGATGATCAGCTCAGCCATTACCAAATCGGTGATAATCTAAAGATATCAAACAATAGTCCCAGGGATATTATCTTCATGTGTTATTATATGGATTAGATGAATCATTGTCAGCTATTATTCATTTATGACAAGAATTTCCTTCATTTGCCAATCGGTTCAAAATATAGAGAGACTGGTTTCTCGAGTTAAGAAAAAGACATGAGTTCGAATTTTGCCTGGGAATTTTAAATTTTTGTTAGTCGTTGTAAAATCATATTCTAAATATCTCTTAGGAAAAAGCAACAAAGATAAAGATGAAATAATACTTCTACGTGTTGTGTCTTATACAGGACGTCAGCGAGCATGGATCTCCACAGATTCCTATCTTTTGTATCGTAGCAGGTTTCACATTCTTGTGAATCTTGTGCTACCATCCATTTACACAAGCTCCATAGTTTCCTTTGCAACTCGTGCTTTCAATATTTCTTGTGTCAAATTTTTCAAGATCTCTTTCTTTATTCTGTGCCTCAGAAATCTCAACCGATTATTTCTGATTCTAAGTAAAATGTCTTTTTCGTTTCCATTTTCATTAAAACTTCCTCACTGCTCACATATTCTATATATTCTCAGCATCCTTCTGTAGAACCACATTTCCTGATCAGCAAAGAAATGTTTCCTATTAAAAGCCATATAAGGACCGAAATTATATCACACTTCCGCACTCTTTATTTCTAACAAAATTTTCCTGACTTGATTTTGGTCGATATAATCCAAACACTCTTAAAAATCACATCTCGATTACAATTCTTTCATATACTCCTTCTACTTACTAGATGTTCATTCTCTAATTTTCCTCACCAACTTACCAGTCTTTCTTATCTATGACCTTCCCCTTCCTCGTCCTTAAATCTTCCTGTACTAATTGGTCAACTGTAGTGTCCAATGCTGACTAAGTGTCGAATAATTTGAACTTTTACTTAGCTTTTGGAAAGGAACATACGCGATTTTAATACACCTTCCGATTTTGGTGAAACATTTTCTTCCCTCTGTTCAAACAATTCCCGGATATGTAAATTAAAAAATTTATTGATGCTATTTAAATAAAACAATTCTATTTATGTATCTATATTTAAAATCAATGATGCTAGTAAAAAATTAAATTAAATTAAATTAAAATAATAATATTCAGTACAGACAATTAAATACAAAACGAAAACTCTTACGCTAAACTTACCATTTCCATTCTAGTGGTTCTTAGGCTTCGAATATATATAAAATCCTTATTATACGGGATGAATGAATTCCTTGATGAGCTTTGTAATTACAAAAAACAGTAGATTCATCAGTAAGAAATTAAATGCATTAGGATGAAGATAGATATAGACAGATTAATGTCACATGAGAATTTGTTGTGTCTTTTGTGACAACGACCATCTAATTTTGGTGACAACAAATGTTATGAAAATTTGTCTATATAAGATAGTATCAAGTGTGAATGTTTAAAGCTACTGGAAACTAGAATTAAATTAACTTTGTGTCATTTGATGGGAATTCCGTGAGAAAATTACATAGAGAAGAACAAAATAAAAAAAACGCGCAAGGAAAATTCAAAAGTAAAAAAATACTGTTTAATAAATAAATAGAGCATCTACTCATATGCAAATGTCCACTAAAAATAACGCTTAAGTAATATATATATATATATATATTTGTGTGTGTGTGTGTGTGTGTGTGTGTGTGTAAAATATTTTCCATTTAGACTCATCACAAACCGATATATTTTGGCTTATTACCATATTCTTTTTCATTTTCTTTTTCTTCATTTTAGTAATAAATTTAAAAAATGTGTTGCTGTGGATATCGGCTCGGAACAAGAAATAGGAGTGCTGAGTTCGAATTTCCATTTGAATTCGTTGCATTCACTTATGCATAAATACCGTCGAACCGTCGCTTCTCTCTCCAGCTATGAGTTAAATAGTAGAACAAACTGAGTTGTTAGCAACCACTCTACCGCAGAAAGTAAAGGCAACCTACTGCTGGAAAATCTTCTGCCTAATTGGTCATGTTTCTTTCGAGATATGATCACCCAAGCGTGTATCGCGTATGGCATTTAAAAGACTGTCAGTATATACTTAGATTTTGCTGTGCAAATTTTTTTTTTAAGAATGTACCAACGTATTTTTCCTAAGAATTGTTGGTCGAAAAAGAACTCGTTAAAGTGTGTGTTTTTTATATTTAAATCAATATATATAATTATTTTCTTTCGAGAATCCATCAGTCTTGGGAGATTGTGGAGTTACGTTCTAGATGAAGTAGAAACCGTGCCCGACACAGCGTCTGTAACATCATCCAGAACGTAACTTCGCAATCTCCCGAGATTATATAATTCCGAGAATCCGCCAGTGGCTTCTCCGACGTGGCTTCTCCGACGTGGCTTCTGCCGCTTAAATGTAGAGGTACATATGGGGGACTGTCTGTATTCATTAACCACGTCGCTGAAATTATCCAATCGAAGGATACTTCCGATACACATGGTTCAATTGCTGTCGCAGGATGCGATTGCTTTAGGGATTCCAACAGTGGATTTTTTCCTTATGGGTCGATGACTAAATATACGTGCAAGTAAGCCGACGTTTCTAAATTCAGAGTTGTTCTTCACCTAAACGGGTCACCAAACAAGGCTAGATAAACCGCCTCTTCTGTAACTTGATACACAGCGAGAGGAGGTGAGAGAGAGAGAGAGAGAGAAAATGTATGTGTGTGTGTGTGTGTGTGAGAGAGAGAGAGAGAGAGAGCGAGCGAGAGGGAGATAGATTCCTTCTTTTCTCAGTTTATTAGTGTGAAAATTAACATGACGGCATCAGCCGGAATTTGTACTCGGTTTGAAGATCCCCAGTTTTCCGCAGCAATAAACACTAAGCTATGAATGTACGCGCGTGCGCACATACACTAAAGAACATACATACACGGCGTAAGTAGACAATAATCTATATATATGTCATTCTTCTATGTGTAGTATCTATTCGGGACACATCTGATCATGGCTCTTTACAACTTTCTGTCTTGTGCGGCTCTTAGCAATTTTTCTCCCTTTGCTTACGATTCCCGCCTACCATGTATGCACACAAGTTTTCAGGTTAGTGCCTCGCTGCCTTCCATTGTCTCTCTTGTTGAGAATTATAAACGTAATGTCTCAGAACTCATTTTTACAATATTTTGCTATTCTTGTGGATAAAAGTCTTGATTGAATAATCCAAAAAGCGACTTGAGCCAATGAGTTGACGGTTCAATAAATGGCCACCGCAGAACTAAAAAAAATTGGAGCGTTGAGTTAAGAAATGGAACTAACTGAAACTGAGGTACCCCCCCATAAAAAACAAACAAACAAATGCATGGCATGTAGAACTAGAACAATCTACTCTCGAGACTAAATAAGGGGTTTGGTTCGAAATTCCAACATGAAGAAGATCGGAATGTACAACAGTCGAAACATTGTGAATATAGCAATAAAGATGATTTCAATAGTCCGATGTAAAACATTACAGATTTTTCGTTGGATTTTGTCTGAGGTGAATAGCAGGGACACCCGACCAGATATGATAAGAGGGCGAATGGTAGATTTATATATGTAAATTTATATTAAATTTGTATTAAGATTTATATTAAATATTAAGCATAATGCATTGAATGAAATAAGATTTAAAATAAATGTGAAGTTAATATATATTCTATTTAATTTTGGGTTGACAGACAGACGTTATTTGGCAGTATGTGATGTGATCGATCCCGACTTGGCAGCTAGGATACAGTCAGTTTATCACCGGCTCAATGTGGCTTCCTTGTGTCTCTTCTACAAATACTTTCTCTACTCCGATGAACTTAGCTCACTGGTGCCCCTTATATAGAAATTTACTCGAGCCACAAGATTAGTAACTAGGTACCACCCTTTTACTTTTTTATCAATAAAATGTAAACGCAAATTCTAATCCAACAGCTTCTTTTTTCGCACTTCCCAACTGTGGAATTCCTTTCCATCTACTTACTTCCCCGACAGCTACAAGCTCTAAGAATTTAAATGTAAGGTCAATAGTCATCTCCTATCTCGCTAACTTGCATCCGCTCTCTCTCTCTCTTTCTCTCTCTCTCTCACTCTCTCTCTCATGCTCCTTTCTCCGTCCACTCCAATCTCATCAGTATTCTCATCCTTCTCTTACCCACTTCCTGACAGTCCCTATGTAACCCCTGCGCACCAGTGGCAGTAAACTGCCTCGCTTGGGGCGATATGATTATATAAAAAAGTAGATGAAAGCACTGATGAAATTTCAATATGCGTTGTTCAAACAGAATGACAACTATTTTAGGAAAAGAAATACGTGTTATTTTATTTTGTCTTTTTTAACATTTCACTTCCTTTAATCAATGCAAGAAAACCACTAAGACACGAGGAGTTACTGAGTATGAACGAATATAAGAAAAAAACATTGAGGAGCGCGAACAATAAAAGACAAAAATCAAGAAGAGAGAAGATAAGTATTGACAGTACATTGATCAATGTTGACTGGAAAGAAGAGAGTAGAAGAGAGTTTTATAATTGAGAAGTGCGAGAAAAGAAGCTGTTAACATAGAACTTACGGTTACATCTAGCCATTTCCAATGTAAAATATTTGGATATTGGCACCAATTTAGTACTGCACTTGAATTCAGGAAGTCTAGTTACTATAGAAGATATTTCCTCGAAAATATATTTATAGAGAATGATGATTTAATGATTTAAGCAGATATTATGTTTTTTTATTTTACTATAGCAAAAACATTACAATTACTCTTTCACAAATCAAGCAGCCATTCCTGATTTAACGTACACCCTAGTTACGACCGTCTATAAAATATCATAAGATAAAATCATTTCATTAGTTGATATTGTACATTGTACGAACATTTTGATCGTCTTTATCTTCAAAATGAATCAAAATAAATTAAAATAACTCAATAAAGAGAAATAAATTTACTTGTGTAAACGGAATTAATGTACAGAATATAGATTTGGTTTTCGAATTTCTTGATTATCTATACTGTTTGTATAAACATTTAGAAATAAATTAAGGATATTACAAATGGTGCAAACGTGGCATTAATTCTATTTGAATCTGGCTAACGCAAATCCATTATATGCGTGGTAATTCAGGTAAAAACGATCTCTTAGACACCAGGTCTTCGGAACAGAAACCTTTTTTTTTAAGTGAAGATTGTTTTCAGCTTGTAACATAATTACATGTAAGTTTATGATTACACATGTACTGGAAAGATTCAGTGTGCTGAAATGTTTTCGAACTTAAAGTTAAACCCCTCTCAAAAAATGAAATGTGATGTTAGGTCAGATTTTTGGGGGTGATTTCAGACAGGAATTTTCAGTGACCACACGGTTGGCTTAATACAAATGTTTACAGCATAAATAAAATGAAAAATAAAAATGCACATATAAATTCATAACATCATTAATTTAGTCATCAAAATACGTTCTTTTGTAATCATTATATTCCATAACTAAAGACCGTTTTCTTCGTGATTCGATGAATTCTACGAGGAATCTTTTGATGTCATTGAGTTGTTCGAAAAGTTGATTTATCAAGAATGGATCTATAGAACGTAACAAGGCGACTGTCCAAATGTAACTTAGTTGACAAATATGCTGCTTCCAATTCAATTTCATAATTACTACCTGCCCCAAATTTTAAACAGACGGGTAGTCATCCGTGGCTATTCTACGAGGTGAGCAGAACAGGCCAAGGTCCCCCACCCAAGAATTCTCGCTGGCCCCTAGGTTGCCTCTTCCCTTTTATAAGCTTCGAAAAATTATGAAAGGGATCAGTCTCTGATTTTGATAAGATTTGATCTTCAGCACTTTACTGTTGTGGATTCCGGGGGAGGAACCATACAAAATAATGAACAACAAAACAGGTATTTGAGATAGAAAAATAGGTTATATTAAACGTAAAGATACAAACTGAAACGCAGGTTAGTAATCCAGGAATATGATTAGTAAAGAATATATATGTACAAGTCTTTGAAGTGAAATTGTGCTGGGATTAGTATGTCCGTGTAATACTATTCTGGTTGAATGGAGCTCAGAGCTACTATGATTATTGACGCGGTATTTTCTGTGTAACTTCGGTATCTCTCGGTAACTTACGGACCTCTTACGGTACTCCTAACGGATCTCTACTGTTCTCTCACGGATCTCACTATGGCAGGAGTATATGGTTACTCAAGTCGAGTCCATTATCATAAAAAAAGGGAAAAAAGGGATCCCACATTTACCCTCTACGTTTTCTTTTTCATTAAGGATACACACAAAACACTGTTCTGCTAGTATTGAGATTAGTATTAACCCTTTGATTTTGTTTTAAAATTAACCTCTTTTGTGTTCCAACAGCTTGAGAGTAGAAAAGAGGGCAAGAATATATTAGAACTCCACTACTATGAATAAAAAAGTTATTCCGTTTAATTTAGTGAAGTAACATACTTATACTCAAACTCATTCCTAAGATGTGTACACAATAGTGGTGTAGTACGAAAAGAAAGACGCTGCTTGAGTTTTCTCCTGTCCTCCTCAGAAATTTCTCGGTCCATGTGGCTCCCCTACTTTTAGAGTTCCACAATCACCACTGGTGGTCATCGTTATGCATGAAATTTACCGGTAGACTTGTTAGAAAAAACGCCTTCTTTTAAGTTCAATGTGTCACTTAAAAGAAACACCGGTGTGTTGTTTGCCCTATAATAATGTATCGATGTTTTAACAACTTTTAGTAAAGTTCTATTTTTAATAATTTCTAATGATTTTTAATAAAAATATTTGTAATAATTTTAAAGAATTACAATAATTTATCAAAGTTATAGCGACTTGTCTATATTTCTGAGATGAGGTAGTATTTACAGTATACACTGGGCCCAATGGATATAGACGCAGGTTAATTCCTGTGACTTCAAACAAGGAGTTGTGAGTTCAATACCAGGCTAAAGCATTGGTGACCGAGTAACTTACAACTTTAGAGGGAGATAACTTATGACTACCATAAGGGGTATTACTACACAAGAAATGTAGTTCATATACCCCCAGTGATTGTAATAAAGGGTTCGGTTCGAAATTTCCTAGCACCTGAAGAAGGCCGGAGCGCACAACGGCCGAAAAGTTGTACAAATGACAACAAAGATGTGTACAATAGTCCGAATAATGTAAATACTGTTCTAGCGACTTGTAAATAAAAATTCCTTCAGAATCGGACCAAACGGAGAAAGTAAATCTTTCACCTGACGATTTCGTTTAGGTTGAAATTCTAAGCGCTGAATTGAATTAAATCAATGATTTTCGAGATTTTTATTTCCGTCATACATCCAATGGTTATTGCCAGTGACGTTTTTGTCGCAATATATTTTTTGGCGTAGAGTCAAAAGAAAAACATGAGCGCATAAACTCTTATCAACGCATATTTCCATAAACGAATGTTGAATTCATTTTCTTAGGTTCTGAATTTTTGCTTACACATGTAAGCGATATATTTCAGTTGCATGATGTCAAGAAAAATTAAAAGCTGAATAAACATCAAAGCCAATATAAACGTTGTGCCAATGATATGACATCGAACGTTTGCATCACCTAAATGAAAGCTACTTGTATATGTTTAAACAGTATAGAAAGAGTTGATTTCAGCTTGAGTCAGTCAGTTAAGTGCCATATCCGATACACGCTTGGGTGATCAAGTTTCGAAAGAAACATGACTTACTGGGGAGAAGATTTTCCCGCAGGAGGTTGTCATTACTTTTTGCGGTAGACTGGTTGCCGCCCAAGACTATAGAACCCAATCTGTCCTGTTATTTAACGCATAACTAAAGGAAAGAGGCGGATTAATACCTTTCCCAAGGGCATTTGTGTGAATGCAATGAATTTAATTGGAATTCGAACTCGGCTCTTCGGTTTCACGTTCCGAGTCGATATCCACTGCACCATAACGCACATCTTGGAAATAATTAATAACCGCTAACAGATTAAAACATATAGATGTATGAACATTGTTGGATAAATATTTTGGTATTAAAACTTATAGATGTATGAACATTGTTGAATAAATATTTTAGCATTAAAACATAGATGTATAAACAATGTTGGATAAATATTTTGGCATTAAAACATATATGTATGAACATTGTTGGATAAATATTTTAGCATTAAAACATATAGATGTATAAACATTGTTGGATAAATATTTTAGCATTTATACATTTTCATCTTTCAGTAAAATTTGGCGAGTATAAAAGAGAATTCTTTGAAGATTTTATACAAGATTTATGTACATTGGTAAAATATTTTGATAGGCAATATGAAGTAATTATCATTATCATTACTATAGTATGTCATGAAATACACATATTTTTTTAGCAAATGTATGTTGGATCAATTATATCCTAAGACATCTAATGTCGGCCTGCTGCATTCCGTAGTTTCTAAGCAGTTGCTAATAGTATTACAGGAACCTAAAAAAAAACAAAGGTTTTCATTTTTTGTCACAAGACGCAAGGAACTACAAGTGGGTGAATGAGAATGAGAAGAGGTTAGATGTAAACGGGAACGCAATCCTAAACAGGAAACAAGAGATAAGCTATTTCTCCTGTTCAAAAGACCGTGAAAAAGTGTGAACCAGGTGAGAAGTGAACCTACCCACTACTATTTATTCAAACTTACGTGGAAATTTTGAATTCTGACATCAACCACAAAATAATTTCTTTCTTATTATTAATAGTTTACAACCATCCGAAATTAAAAAAGAAAAACATTAATTTTATTTAAATGCTTACTTCAATCATTAAAAAAAAATTACATATTTTGCAGAGATCGATGCAATGGAGTCTTTTAGTTAGTGTTGGGATTTAATAATTCCGGCTCTAGCTAATATTCTTAGTCTGATGCTTTGCGTAATAAAAAGCAAATAAAAGTCACATCATTAGACATTTTTATCTTGGTGGATGTGTTATTCGGATTTTATAGATATTAATCTGAGTATAGCGTTACAATAAGGTAAAATAATCGGACAGATATATTCTTATATTCATCCAGTAACAGGAGGTTTCTTGTTTTGTCGGGAGAAATAAGAGAGCAAAGAAGCTGAGAAAGTTGAGAAAGAAGGTTTCCAAACTAAAATTAAAAACACAAATAAATTCTGTCTTCGTAATCATTTTTCTTTCCTACTCAAGATTATATTGCTATTTTTTCAAAAAGCTTTTCTGCATTTTTTTTTCTGCAAACAAAGATGTGTTTAGAGAAACTAATTGTGCTGTGGGATCTCTTGAAAATTCAAAGAGCCGTTGACGATAAGTAGATATCAGCACAAGCTTCTTCATTTCACAAAGTAGTGAATAAAAATGAAAATATTCCTGACTATTACATTTACGACTATGAACATATTTGTTATTGTTATACTAGTTTCTGTAGACTTTTTATCTGACGTATACATTTCTTGGTAGTTCGGAGGCAAAAAATAAACAACTTATATAAATAATGGCTGCGTTTGGATTTATATTTGTGGCTAATTTGCCGACCAATTTCCATCATTTAAAATGTCGGGTGTTAGTGTGAAACGGAACGAAACTGGATAGTATTGTTCAAATAGCATAAACAAAGAACAAAGTTGTTGTGAAAAAAAAAACTGGTGATGGCGAAGTTTTCTTTGACTGACGATATAATTTTCAGTTACTGTGACATAGACCCTAGCATTATCAGCAAAGACTTACTCAAAAACATTCACTCAAAAAATATGATCAACTCTTCTCTCTCTCCTCCTCACACACACAGACACATATAATTATATATAAACTATTGCACTACCATATTGATATAAATGTCTGCTTTAGTAAAGAAATATGCTATTACACACACACACACACACATATATATATATATATGTGTGTGTGTGTGTGTGTGTGTGTGTGTATACTTGAAATGCAAACATTCTTTCAAATACCTTTCATTGAATAAGACCAACAAGTAAAGTTTAATTGATGATTCATTATGTTTTTCAGCACCCTAACATTTTTTTCCGTTTCTTTTTTTTTTTTTTTTTTTTGTTAAGGGATATAAAATTTGTTCAGAATTTTAAGCGCTTTCAGCCACCTCTATAGCCATTTTCAAGGGTGTTTATGTCTCTGGTGTTTTTATATTTTTATCATATATATATATATATATATATATATATATATATATATACATATATTTACACGTCTGAGCGTATGTGTGCATGTATTAATAATTATATATATATATATATATATATATATATATATGATTATTAATAAATACGCACACACGCAAACAGACCCTCCTACACAGATATATATATATATATATATATATATATATATATATATATATAGTTTTAAACAGAAGAAAAGTGAAAAGAAATACAGATCCTGTTACAAGGGGTGTCAAAGAAAGGACAAGAGAAAGATGGGAACACAGATCTGAAGACAGTTGCGAAGGTAGAGAGAAAGGAAAAGTACAAGATATACAGGGTGATATAAAAAAAACTGGAGTCAAATGAATAAGAGATGCGAATTGACATTGCATTTAAATTCCTGGAGGTTGTAAAGAAAGCAAGTATATGGAATAGAGTGACACTGGCTAGAAGTGCGAGTAAAGAAGCTGAGGGAGTAGAAATGTCACCTGCATTTGGTTGATTTAACTGTAAAATGGTTGGACCTAGTTGCCAGTCTAGTTGCACGAGTAAATTCTTGTGGAGTGGGCACAAGTGATCTAAGTTGGTCGGAGTAGAATTCATGAAAATATTTGTAGAATAGACAGAGAGAAGCCAAATCCCGCCGGTGAGAAAGTGAGTGTCGTCGAACTTCCAAGTTGGGACCAATCACATTACAGATTCTCCTTTGGAGCCTGTCGAGAACACTGAGATAAACAGCAGGGGCGCCTGACCAGATATGACAACAGTATTCTATGCACGGTCGGATGGTTGATTTGTACATGTGCACGATCGATTAATGCGGAAAAATTCTCTGGCCCGACATAGTGACTTAACCTTCCTAGCAGTGGATTTAGCTATTGATTCAATGTAATATTTCCACTTAAGGTAGGAAGATAGAGTAAGGCCGAGGAGGCACAGTATATTGCTTTCAGAATAAAGAAATCTTTCTTAAAATTTCAACAATCTAGTCCGGTAGAACTGTTTACTCAAACATTAAATACTGTTCAAAGTTATAAGAACCATATATATCTACTGATGTGTGTTTACATTGTTTATATAACACGCTAAAATCCACATTTCTCCACTAAGTGCCTACAGATGAGACAATAGAATCGCCGATTGCTATCAGTTCGGTCAGTTTTCAATCCTGGCTAGAAGCAATCGGATGTCTAACCGTGCTGATAAGCTGTGATACGAAGAAAAAGGACTGTCTGTGGATGACTATATATATATATATATGTGTGTGTGTGTGTGTGTTGAGTTGTGATAATGTTTATCGTCAGGGTTGTTGCTTTTTAGTAGTTTTACTGATTAAAGTTATTTTACCGAGCAGTTTTTTTTTTTTTATTACAGAGTGCTCGATATTGGGTTAGGGATAGAGCGTTGATAAGATTAATGCTGAAAAGCTTGTCGCTTAACTGATCTGGTTCATATCGACTTCGAAGTTTTGTAAAGACACTATTATGATGTTGTCACTTCTATCTGCTGCTCTAACCAGTTTTTTCTCTTGTTTATACAAATAAGCGAACAAATTGGGTTAAAGCAACGGAAGAAACCTAACCCTGACGATTGACGACATCATAATGGTGTTCTTACGATACCGCTTCGAACCTGCTCAGTTAAGGGACAAACTTCTCAGCAATAATCCTACATATGTGTGTGTGTGTGTGTGTGGTGTGTGTGTGTGTGTGTGACTTTACTTTAACGCTAAATTTTGCCAGAATTTCTAACCCCTCAAAATCATTTTTTCTTTGTTTCAATGGTTGAAATTTAATTTGGTATGAGCAATAACCGTATGTTTTTGCAGTGTGGCCGCTCTAAGGAATTAAAAAATTGAAATGATAAAAAAATATTCTTTAAAAGTTATCATAACGTGTAATGCAGTATCTGACTGTATGGGTATTTAATAAACGCTTGTAATTTATCCTTCTTAAAATATAAAGATAATATGCCAGCTGATAACCTGTCAACCGTAGAATTTCTATGGCTACAGATAATTCAAATCCTAAACAAAATTATTTGCGCGAATAATATTTTTGATATGTTTATTTACTAAACATGTTCTATGGCGTGTTTTGTCAGTAATAGTGCTCTTTCAGTGAAGCGTTTAACCCTGCTTTACTCAGCTCCATTGGGACGCGCAATTGTACTGGCCTACGGCCGGTATTCAACTCTCAAACGTAGCCCCAAAATGTCACATAAGCACTAAGACGGCCACACCCAGGTCAATAGCATCGGCTTGTCGATTAAACTGTGAGGATAGTCTAAAGTGTTTCCCGGCCAGAACAGTGAATGTAAACGCTTCTCTTGACAAGTAGCCATTGACCAGTCGCCAGTTTAGACGTAGGAGCTGCGCCTCAGAGGTCAATGGCTTTACTAGGGCGTGGATGAACTTCTGAGAGGAGGCATGCATTCCTGGTACAAAACCACAAGCCATTGCACTATTCTGCTCTGAATGTCACCATGAACGACAATTGCAACAGCAAAAAATTCTCTAATTGAAGAAATGAAAGTATTATGTTTAATAAATTCTGTATATGATATCATAATATGGGTTGGTTGATTTTACTACATGGTAACTCTTGTTGCATTATCTTACGTTGAATCTTATATAGGACACCCAGTGAGAATTGAATGAATGTTTTTTTTTATTTATGATTGGAGCATAGTCTGAAGTATTCTGTTAATTTCCATGCACATTTTTAATATGTTTCTGAGCTACCGTTTGCACAAGCTTAATAATTATGGAACTTGGTTGTCCATATCGATAGAAACCCGACAAAACTTCGTTGACATGTAGGGAAACTTAAATGCTTCATTGTCAATCGACAGAATAAATATTTCCTACCGCTTCTTTTACAGAAGTAAGTCTGATTCAAATTAATTGTAAACATGTAGACTCCGTACAAAATGTACCTACACTGCACAAAATGAAAAACGAAAAATAAAAAAAATGAAATTGATAGTTTTTTATCGTAATATTGAAAAAACATTGTGAATGTGGTGTGGGTGTCTGGTCGATGTTTTGTTTTGTTTTGCTTGTTTAAAGGCATATCAACTCCTTATAGGTCATTTAATGCCATAATTTCATTTCTTTCGTAGTATTAGTAATTTCTTTTGCAAAAATGTATTCCTGGTAATATTTTTTTTCTTACAGAAACGTGTTACTGGTAATTTCCTTAACTATGAAATTGCATTGCTAGTTCTTTCACTATAAAAATATATTTCTACACTTTCATAGTGTTTTGACTCCAGTTTAGAGGCTCACCATTGTCAATAGCTGAGACCCTAACAGGTGCTGTCTCCCTGGGTCAGGGTGGGCCTGGAAACAGCAATTAAAAGGCGGTTCCCGGCCCCTCAGAACATCGTGACCTACTGCCGGATGTAGCCTGATCGAGTGATTATAATGTTCATATTCCAACTATGAGGCCCGATTTAAAATCTTAGCATGGTCAATTTATCAGAAAGGTGACTTCATGATGTGATCGGCTTGGGCAGGCAATGCCAGCATGCGGCAAGATTGAAAAATGTTTTTAAACTGTTTGACCCAAACATTTTCTGTGAAATTGGAAACTGGTCGTAGGCCGTAGATGGTTGTTGTACTAGCCCGATGCCACATGTCATCGTGACCCAAGGTTTCATGGTATTGTTCAAACTGGTTTATGACGCTAGATAATGCACGCTTCTTCCCAGGAACTGTAAGGTCCGATCGGCATAGTTGCTTTACAAACCATATGTATGCCCAGTGTGTGTTAAAAGAATAAATGTTCCTGAGCAAGCGTCTACAATTGGGATTGACTAGTCACTAGCAGTATGCTTGAAAATGAGTAGGGGGTCATTATTGAAAAGTGACCTCAAAGTTATAATGTCGAAAAAACATCAGGTTGGTTTTTTTTTTACTTAGCTTATAAAAAATCGTGTTTTTTTTAATTTTTTATTTTTTTTAATCATTTCTCTCCAAGTAAGATAAAACTGCCACTGATGCGCATGGCGTTACGGTGAGAGAAAAAAAAGGTATAGAGGGTGTCGAAGGAAGGATAAGAGATGGATGTGATTCTAGGAGATAGCAGATGGTAATTGACGTTTTAAACTTTTGGCGATTTTAGCTATCAGGAAAGCAAGTAAACAAAAAGGAGTTCCCCAGACGGGAAATGCGAGAAAAAAAGATATAAGAGTAGAAGAGGAGGTTACATTTAACTATTTCAACGGTAAAATGGTGGGACCTTGATGCTAATCTAGTAGCAAGCGTAAATTCATGTGGTTTGGGCATCAGAGAAAGAAGTTCGTCAGAGCAGTTGCCATGAAAAAATTAATTAAAAGGCAGAGAGAAGCCACATCACTTTAGCGGGCTTCCAAGTCTGGACCGATTATATTGTAGATATTCCTATGAATTTTGTTGAGAACCTTGAGGTGAATAGCAGAAGCACCCGACTACATATGGCAACAGTATTCAATGCACGGACGAATGGTAAATTTACTAGGCGAATCGGTAAGTGTAATGAGTCCAATTCTCAATGCGTACTGCATCCCTGTCGCTTTATTTGATGGTATGCTGGAATTTTAAATTTAGGCAATAGCAAGTCCAATATATTATTTTTTTTCATCGTAAAGGCTATGTTTTATACAACTACCACTTAACAATCCACCTGCTTTTATTATTTTTCTTATTCCTGTAACAGTAAATCTTCACTATTCACAAGATAAATAGTTACGCTAATCTCAGATTTTCACCATGACTTTTCTGTTTCTCTTCACCCAACTTCAAATAATATCTCGTATTTCTCTTTATTTGTTTCTTTTCTCTATTTTCCCGGCTTCGTTTGCTCACACGGATGTTACCCGAAAATATTTCTTTTATTTCTCACCATTCATTCTCACTTAAGCAAATGCCGAAATAAGCAAACCCGTTTCTCCAGTGCCCTCTACACCCCGTCGAAGCATTTTGCCAGTGTTTAACACAGCCGATAAAAAGTGGTCTTTAAAACCTGAGACCGTAAATTGTCTTGATTGGTTGTCTTACGCTTTTAGTGCACCATAAATTTGGGAGAAACAACTTTCTGATTTAGCCAGCTTAACCTGAAAGGGGCTGCTTATTATATTCCAATCTAAGTCAAGTCCCCAGTGGGGCGCAATGAGAAATGGTTCAAACGGTAGTTTCTCTCTCCGCCTGGACACACTGGCCGGCTCTTACGGTCTCAAGCCAGCTGTATGGCTGACACTTGGCCAGGGTGCAATACATCCCTGGCTGGCCAGATCGCCACCTGGACTCTGGCCTAATAGAGCTGAGTGATGAGAATGTCTAGCAGAGCGCATCGGTTGCTGGCGCCCAGGAGAATCAGGTGCGTAAGCGAAATGTGGGGCGGCCGACTAAGATGAGTTACACAAGGGAGTAAGAGAGCGAGAGAGATAGATAGAGGCAGAGGCAGTGAGAGTGAAAAATAAAGAGAGAGAGAGAGAGAGAGAGAGAGAGAGAACAAAAGAAGAGTGATACAAGCTCTCAAATAAACACTCGTCTCAGATACTAAACAAAAGTATATACATTAAGAAATGATTTACTATTTTATATATATATATATATATGCGTACAAATTAATGAAAAATTCTTTAATTTATGTGAATGGATATATACGCGATGTGTTTTATCATTTTTGTTTATTAATTATTGATTAGTTCAATTGTAATATCAATACACATCTAATTTATGTGTATGATTTCATGTCAGATTTTAAAACATGTTACTAAACATACCCATGGATGATTGGCTCTCTCGACGTTGTGTAATGGTTAGCCAGGTTGTTTCGATAGATTCGTTACAGTAGAGAGTTTGATCATCATTGGTTACCTCATACTTTCGGCCTTGTGCCACATCTTAGAAAATCGTCATGTATAGACATGTTCGTATAAAAAGTTCATACAATCAATAAACAATCTTACGTATACGACTCGCATACATATTTTTCAAAATATTCCTATGTAATTTTAGAATATACTATATAGATATATATTTCATGTTACTTCAAACATTATTTTTAATAAATATGTATATCTGAGTAGATCTTCTGTTTACTTAAAACAGTATATATTTTGCCTACAGGCCTGCGTACTTTAGATAACTTAATAAAGAAAAACTTTTCGACAGGATTCGAATCTGTGCCCCGCTTTTCAAGGACCACCGTCTTATCCGGCGTGTTATCATCTAAGAAGAGCTTTACAGTCAAGCAAAATTCTAGTATGCTTTTAAAGCACACATAATAGTTCAGATTTTTTCGAAACGCATATCTGCTGTTTCTCACCTGAAACGTAAACAAAGCAATTAATAGATTTTATTTTTTAATACAGCATATTTTTATTACTTCAAATGCTATTTTTATTAGGTAATCATATTTGATTTGATGCTGTGGGTTCGAATGCTGCCAAAGGGCACATTTCATAATTTAGTTTTCTCGGGTAAGCAGGCTGGTAGGCGAAATAAATACTGTTTAAAATAAACGACGAGTCTACACAAATACTGTTATCAACTAAAAATAATTTTGAATTAATAAAAACATGTCGGATTAAAAAATAAAATTAATTAATTCTTTAGAAATATATATATATATATATATATATATATATATATATATATACGTGTGTGTGTGTGTGTGTGTGTGTGTGTGTGTAGGAAAAGCTCAAATGGACTGAGATAGTATCGAAACACATCTGGAAATCTATATTGATACATTTATACGTTGATTCACGAAGAGACATTGATAATGTACTAGAAAGGATCAATAAATCTCAAGATAGATTTGACTGAATTTTGAACTTAATTTTATACTGTATAATACTCGATGGATTTGATTAATATTAATCAATGAATTAGTGCCATTGTAAAGCAAATAAATAATAATGGAAAATATTGGTTGTATAAAAAATGGAGATTTTTCCACAAATTATCCACAATTGAAATCCTGATATATAACATCTTATTCAAAAATACAATTAAATATTAAATACAATTAAATATTAAATACAATTAAATATTAACAGATAATAATATATATATATATATATATATATATATATATATATATATATATACATGGATATCAGTTAATATACATATGGATATCGGTAGTTCATAATATGCACCTGATGATTACATAGCGTAAACATCGAGTCTTGATATAAATGTAGGATAATATATATATATATATATATATATATATATATATATATATAAAATATAGTTTTCCTCTTGTCTTCTTTACACACACACACATATATATATATATGTGTGTGTGCGTGTGTAAAGAAGGTATATATATATATATATATATATAAAAGAAAAAAGAAGTAAAGAAGATATATATATATATATATATGTGCGTAAAGAAGATATATATATATGTGTGTGTGTGTGTGTGTGTGTGTGTGTGTGTGTAAAGAAGACAAGAGGAAAACTATATTTTACTCGCCTACACGTTTCGTTCTGTGATGGACTTTATCAAGACAAAAAGTCATCTTTTTTTTTTCTTTCGTCTTTTTGCCTTGATAAAGTCCATTGCAGGACGAAACGCGTAAGCGAGTAAAATATAGTTTTCTTCTTGTTTTCTTTATTTAGTTATATTGTTCTTAATCTCGGATTATTTTACAAGTATATATTTTTCTATGTGTTTAATACTAAAATATATATCAATTAGTTAAGTTTCATACATAATACATGCATGGGAGATAATGTCACTTTGGATCCATGATTGACTAGGCAGAAGATTTTTCCACAGTAAGTTGACATTATAAATCAGTTCTATTTAAGGCGGTAATTTTATCGATGAATAATATGCTATAATTGCTTACATGTCTATATACGCATATGTGTTTAGATAAATATGAATTAAGAGGTTCTGAAATGTTCTGGGTCCGACTTACAAAAAATTAACCATATGACCAATCATCTGAATTTTTAGATAAGGGCTTCTTTTCAATAACCTCTAGTACACACGTCTACAAACACAACATATATATATATATATATATATATATATATATATATATATATATATATGTATATATATATATATATATACACTAGAATATTGAATGTTATCACTGTTTTCCAAGAGATAGCATTCTCAGAACTGCGTGTGTAGAGTTTTAGAGGGTAACACATTTATAAGGAAGTATTATAAGCAAGCTTGAAATTCAGCGAATGTCATTTCGTCGAAGTGTAAACAACCTTGTTTCTCTTACAGTTAATCATGATGGATTTCGTTCCAAAGAAAGTGTATTTACACTGCACTATTTCATTCGAAATCAATCTGCAATTGAAGTTCACAGAATTCTTGCTGAAACTTACGGCAAACATACTCTGTTTTAAAAAACACGCAGAGGTTGGTTTAGACGCTTCAAAAATAAGGATTTTGCTGTTGAAGATAAAGAACGCTCTGGTGCACCGAAAAAGTTTGAAGACAAACAATTGGAGGCATTTCTTCACGAAAACTCAGGAGAGGCGCTAGTTACACTTTTAGAATCATTAAGAGTTGATCACACAACACAATAAAGAGAAGAGTGTATATATATATATATGTATATATATATATATATATTAATAACATATATATATTAATAACACATACATATACTTACTACCATCACATGTAGTGTTGATTCATATGCCCACACTGTCTCTATCTTTAAGTGCTCTCTCTCTCTCTCTCTCTCTCTCTCTCCGATATTGAGCACTTTTCTTTGATATTTATAGCAAATTTTGAACATATATCTACAAGCTAAGTGCCATACTTGATAGACGTTTGGGCGATCAGGTCACATTCGATTCATGACTGACCAAGCAGAAGATTTTCCCGAGGTAGTTTGCTGCCTTTTCTGCGCTACACTGGTTGCCAACCAAGGCTATAGAACCCTATCTGTCCTGTTATTCAACCCATAGATTGTATTTGTGCGTAAGTGATTGTATCAAATCTGACTGTATTTCTAACTTGGCTACCCGATTTCTCATACAGACTCGTTATCCATTACACCTCGCTGATAGATAGATAGATAGATAGATAGATAGATAGATAGATAGATAGATAGATAGATGCAAATGTTCTACTGAAAAATGTTTTCTTACTAAATATATCACATATATTCACACAGACGGGATGATGAAGGTTGTAAGGGTCAACCCAGCAATCTAAATATCCAGGCCTGTCATAAAATCTACAGAACAAGTAAAACTATAAATCTGACCCCTTCACAGCGCGTCGGGTTGCATAAGATGTTGGCATGAAGGACTGCAGGGAATTAGATAAGCTGTGAAAGAATGGATTCTACTTGAGGAAATCAAGGCACTGGAATATAACACAAAGCACTGCGTGGAAGATATATCGTTGGTCTTGAGCTGGAAGTAGGCGGAAATATGCTCCGCTTGGGACCTATATATTCCTGTTGACTGAAAACGGTGCTGAACTCAGAAGTGATTGATACTGCCATAATTGTCGAATATAGTCGATCACCAAACGCAGAGTATATTGAATTGTGAGTTCATTCAGGTCTACTCAGACAGAAACGACGAAAAGAACTGCAAATAAATCGTGGAAAATGAATATTTAATTGAATAAGTAGAAAGAATGCGCTATTCGTTATGATAAATACTGATGCTGGACAAATGGTATAATTTAGAGATTTAATGAATAAATAAACATTTTAAGTGGTGATATTGCGTTTCTTCTTTGTTTGAAATTTGTCTTAAGAAAAGCGGGTAATTTATACGATATTTATCGATAAGGCTAAATTGGTAACTAATCTCAAAAATGGCCTACAATTTACTGTTAAATAGAACAAGAAATTTTTGTCAGAATTTCTGAGAATGAGGAGTTGTCACTAATTACACTATCTATATTTAGATTATTATCTTCATTTTTTATCATAATGTTTTGGTGGTTCTGCCCATCGGCTTTTCTCAGGTAAATTCCGAACTGAACTCTTTATGTAATCTACGGTGGTAGACTGTTCTCGTTACACTGCTTACGTCTATGGATATCCTCTAGTTCTTATTTTATTTAGCATTGTTCAGTTAGTGAAAGTACACACTGCCCAACCCAATGATTGAACTCTCAACCACTATGTCACAAAATTCAAAACCAACACTTTCACTGGAGCTTTAAACCTCATATTTACTGTTGATTAGGCCTTCACTTCCACTGCTACTGCTGTTGCCACTGGCTCTTATGATCTTATGGATGCCGCTGCTCCTGTCTTTTTTTTTTTTTTTTTTTGATTGCTTTAATTCTTATTTATTACTGCTGCTTCGGTTTAAGACTTTATTTTTCTTTCTTCATTGGCGGCTCACATATATTTATTTCTAAGCAATATGCGCTGATTCTTCATACGTCTACCTCTCAAGTGTTATTTTCTGTCCAATACGTTTACGTCTGGTGCCGAGTTCAAATTCCAGTTGATTTCCTTGCATTTACTTACGCACAAACACCCTTGGGAAAGGTATTAATCCGTCCCTTCCTTCCTTCAAGATATGTGTTAAAGAATAAGGACAGATTGGGTTCTATAGCCTTGGATGTTAACCAGTCTACCGCATAAAGGAATGGCAACCTACTGCGGGATATTATTCTGCCTAGTCAGTTATGTCTTTTTATGACATGATTGCCCAGAAAGCGTGTATCACGTATGGCACTTAACTGTTTGACTGACTTTCACGTCATTAACCCGTGCTGAATGAAGAATATATACAGGAAGAAGAACGGCTGTAACATAATAACAACAAAGATGGGAACAATAATCTGAATATGAATAGTGTATATAATGAATTGTTTGTTAATTTTAACAACTCCAAACGTAAGTACCTCTTTTAATCTCCTGAGAGAACCCATTTTATCTTCCATCAGCATATGGCTGATGCTAACCTCCAGAAGAGTGACTCATTGCACCTTCTTAGGCTAACATTTTCTGCTGTCATGAAGTGGAAAGATTATATTGAATCAATTGCTAGGTGTTCAGCTAGGAAAGTTGTGTCGTGCTGGACAATTTTTCTTGTCAGAATCTAACTCACATATTTATAAATCTATCATCATTATTGCCTTGAATGTTGATGCCGCATCATTTTTATAGATTTTTTGTAAAATCCAAATCAGAATCTGCAGTGCTATTAGTCCTGACTTGGCATCTCGGTGTCGGCTACTTTCCTACCGCGGTGATGTAGCTGTCCTGTGCCTTGTCTATAAATACATTCATGTGATGAAACTCCTTGTATAGAACATAGACCTTTTGAAATTAAGCGCACTACTAGATTGATGACAAAGTCGAACATTTTACAGTCGAACGGTAGACGTAACCGTAAGTTCTATGCTAACAGTTTCTTCTATCGCATCTCCCACTTGTGAAAGTATCTTCAGACTTCTTGCTTCTCAGCAAACTTGAACCTTGAAAAGTTTAAATGCAATGTCAATCATAATTTTTCATTCTTGTTTGTTTATTGCTCTCTCTCTCCCCTATCTATCTATCTATCTATCTATCTATCTATCTATCTATCTATCTATCTATCTATCTATCCTATTTTTTCTCATTTCTCTTGCTTCTTTAATTTATTGCCTTGCTTGAGGTGAAATTATTTTAAAAGTACTATATTCTTGCTGTAGAAAAGAGAATAAGAGCAAAACTTAAGTTATTTTACTCTACTAAAACCGTGTAAATTTATGACATGTTTTCTGATACTTTTTTGCTCAATCATTTGTTTTTTCGGTTATACATATAATTGCCTAAACGTTTTGTTCCGACCTATTTATATCGTTCATACTTATTGGAAAAAGTTTCTCCACACATATTTTATACCTATATCTTCATAGCATAATTATTTATTAATCAATTTATTTTCTGCGTCTTTCTTTGATATTCTTTCAGTTAAATGTTCCCTTGCATCATTAAAAAAATATTTCAGTTTTTATTAAATGCATTATTCAAGGATTTTGTTTTATATATTCAAATTTGGATTGTTGCATGCGATAAAACAATTGACATTCGTAAGATGACAATTTTGGCCTATACAGCACACATGGAAGAAAATCTATTCCAGGAAGAAAATTCATTTTATATTTATTTGCTGTATCGAATTTGCACATGATGGTGGGCGTTGTTATTGAGCAAATAGACAAACAAAAATATTGCGTCTTTCCTGTTGGTAAAAAGTTCCTTCTTTCTGCTTCATTGAAACAAGTCGATTGATCCCCGTATCATTGCACAGATTATTTAACGCCGGTTTTAACGATTGTTTTATTTAGGTTTAGATATAAAAAGTTGCATATACTTTCGCATATACTAGGCTTATGAAGATCCCCTTAGTAGGCTTAGCATAGAAATAAACACTGCATGGGAGCCGCTAATGATGCCAAGTCTTAAACTGCAGCAGCAGTAGTCAGAACTTGACAGCCAGTAGCAGCAACAGTGACAGTAGCAACCTAAACAGCAGTAAAAGTTAAGTTTAAAGCTCTAAGTTTACACAGTGAAAGTGTTGGTTTTGTGAATTTGGTGACATAGTGGTTGAGAGTTCAATCAATGGCCTGGGCAGTGTGTACTTTCACTAACTGATCAGTGCTAAATAAAATAAGAACTAGAGGATATCCATAGACATGAGTAGTGTAACGAGAACAGTCTACCATCGTAGATTACATAAAGGGTTCAGTTCGGAATTCTCTGTAGCCTACGCGGATCGATATTTACCTGAGAAAGGCCAGAGGGTAGAACCGCCAAAACTTTATGATAAAATTGAGGATAATAATCGGAATATAAAGAGTGTAAATAGTGGTAACTCCTTATTCCCAGAAATTATGACAAAGAATAATCAGTTACATTTTTATCCCTACCTAAACTTTAAGTAAGAAAGAATAAAAGAATTTTGCTTCTGCTTTTGAGATGAGGTAGCATTTGCATTATTTACAGTTTCTCATCTTTATTGCCATGTTTACGATGTTTCGGCTGTTGTAGACTCCAGCCTTCCTTCAGGTGCTAAAAACTTTGAACCAGACCCTTTATTTTGCTAACAGGGTATATAATTCTGATTGCATGTGCCATGCCACTTCCAGAGTGATCGAAATAAAGGGTTAGGTTAAAAATTTATAGCACCTGAAGAAGGCCGAATCGTAAAACGGCCAAAACGTCGTAAACATAACCGTAAAGATGAGAACAACAGTCCGAACAGTGTAAATAATGTATAGTAAGAAAAGTGTTTAAAGATGTTTAATATTCAAAGAACCTTGGACCCCTAATTTGCTATTTTTGGTGTTTACCCTTAGTATACATAGGCACCCAGGGTGCATACGGACTGCGTTGAGAATATAAATATCTATATATATAAATTTATCTTTTTAAAATGTTTTGGGTCCTCGCAACATTTATATGTATCCAATATTATAAAAAAAGGTTGAATATAAGGGAAATCATCATAGATTTAACATGTTTTCAGTTTCATCTGAAAATTTTGGAGCAGAATGATTTGTTTTTGAATTTCAGTTTTTAAATTGTATTTTTATTTTATTTGTATAGACTGCGTCGTCATCACGTGTATTTTGACGTTAGTCTGATACCTGATTTTGAAAATTGATACATCCAACTGATTTACACATATTCTATCTAAAATGCAAAAAAAAAAATAAAATAATATGAAATAAAATACAATAAAATTGCGTAGATATAACATAAACATTTTAATATTTTTACATTTTCTAGCGTCGAATTTATCAATCTGTTGTCATTTCTTCCGTGACTTGCGATTAGTCTGCAATGAAAATACAAAGCAAATCTTGTTAGAAGCTTTGTTGGTTATTTCTTTTGTTTACCCGATCCAGAATGATTAATATATTGTCAAAAGAATATACGGTGAGAGTATCGCACGAAGTTTGAACCCCTAGAGTAGTTCTCAGCATTACTGGGGTTTTACCTCAAAAATTGCAAATTAAGAGACGATGATAATATTTTAGTGGTTCCTTGAACAATTCGTTTCGGAACTATTGTTACAATTGAGAACTGGAATCTTAATCTACGCCACATTAGAATACTAAAGATAAAAAAACAACTAGCAATAAACGAGATCAAGCGAATTAAGTCACTTTTACTCTACCGGATGTTTTGATTGTAAAATTTGAATAAAACTGAGACGGGTATATAGAGGAAAGATTACATATATAAATGAAAATTATATGATCATTATAATTTATTTTATAAACTAACTTCATTCATTAATAATAAATACTAATATTAATTTTAAATATTATTAAAATAGAATATTAATATATTAATATAAATTAATGAATATAGTAATACACTCGACATTGTGAAAAGGGGTGATTATCATTGACATCGATGGAGCCGAATATAAAAAAAAATTGCAGAGCAGTATCAACCACAGGGATCTTATTGAATAAATCTGCATTTTTCAAAATTTTTTTAATTCCCCACATATTTTAAAAAGTTAAAATTTATGAGTTATTTTACTACTGTACATTAATGTTCAATAAAATTTAGTTGTTGAATATAGATTTATTTTCATTAAATTAGTTTCTACTTCAAAATAAAGCTATTAGTAAAAATTAAAATAAGCTTTTTTTTCATTGAATAGTTATGGGAGCAAACCAGCAAAACAAAAAAAAAAAAGAAAAGAAAAGTAAAAGTGTTTCATGCGTAAAAAAAAGTTTGAGAATCACTGCCCAAGTGAAAGGGTACTGCTTTTTTAGAAACTAGAATCAGTGCACGTTACCATAGGCGCAACTCTGAAAGCCTATCAATACTCTGTCACTATTATTATGGTAAAGGTTCGGACAAGTTCCACGTATGGTTCCATCTGTTCAGATCTTTACTGCTAAGAAATGCCATGCAATTTCATCGAAATAGAATCACACACATTTTCATAAAACATTTTTTCAGTAAAATAGAATTCTCAAATATATTATTATCGCTCTTTTTATTATTGTTAGTAGTTTCTCACCAAATCATAAACGGATGTAAGACAAGAATTTGCATTTTCACTGGACTTGTTAAACTTATACAATGAAGCAATTCAAAGAAAATTAGAATTACTGCTAGGATTCATTATTAGCGGCCACAATCTTAACAACATATGATATACAGATGACATAGTCTTGCTAGCAAAAACAAAATGGAACTACAGAACTAATGTGAGAAGAAAGTACTGAAAATTAATTGTAAGAAGACATTTTGCATTGTTGTCGATAAAAAGAACAGATTAACAAATTAGAGATATCAAAATCAAACGAGTACAGTTTAAATATCTGTGAAGTGTTTTAACAGAAGACCGAATGTGCAACACTTAAATCCAAAAACGCAACGACATAGGGAAAAATGCATTCCAAAATCTAAGCAAAGTATTAATAAAGAGGAAAAAAACCTTATGAGAACAGTATTGAGCTCTTATGGAATATTAGTCCTCTTATTTGGCAGTGGATGCTGAACAATCAAGCTACAGTAATTGAGTTTTACAGAAAGATGCTGAGAATACCATTTTCATAATGAGGAAGGAAGGCTTGGAAAAACTGTTACTCTTAGGACGGATTGAGAATACCATTGACCGAACATGTTAACAACAACAAGATTTTAGAGAAAATGGAAACAAAAAGGACACGTATAATGAACATCACCAAGTGACTGTTGAAATTTTCATAATGAGGAAGGAAGGCTTGGAAAGCTGTTAATCTTAGGACGGATTGAAGATACCATTGACCGAACAGGTGAACAACAACGAGGTTTTAGAGAAAATGGAAACGAAAAGGACAAGTATAATTAACATCACCAAGTGACTGTTGAAATTTTCATAATGAGGAAGGAAGGCTTGAAAAAACTGTTACTCTTAGGACGGATTGAGAATACCATTGACCGAACAGGTAAACAACAACGAGGTTTTAGAGAAAATGGAAACAAAAAGGACACGTATAATGAACATCACCAAGTGACTGTTGAAATTTTCATAATGAGGAAGGAAGGCTTGAAAAAACTGTTACTCTTAGGACGGATTGAGAATACCATTGACCGAACATATGAACAACAACGAAGGTTTCGAAAAAATGGAAACAAAAGGATACGTATAATTAACATCATTAAGTGATAGTTGAAATTTTCATAATGAGGAAGGAAGGCTTGGAAAACCTGTTACTCTTAGGGCGGATTGAGGGCAAAAGGGAAAGAGGAAAAACGCATAACATACTTGATGAGCTTGATAAATAGAATATCCGAACAGAGGTTAGAAATTAACAAAAAACAGAATTTATTTCCAGCAAGGGATAGGAAATTATTGAGAGCAATGATCATCAACATCCTAAGCGGACACGGCATATAAAGTTATCCTCTTTGTATACCGCCGTTTCCCATTTTTTCTTGATTTATATAAACTGTTTCCCTTTCTGTTAGCTGCTGTTCTTTATTATTTTATCATTACTGATTAACTCTGGTTAACTAACACATCCATACACACGCACACATATTCGCACATATGCATACATACTCACATCTAGATTTAACCATAACAAGTTATTTCCCTTTATTTTTGACGATCTACCAGTTTTTTCTTTTCCTTTTTACCGTTTTCCTTTTTTTCTTCATTATAGCTCTTACTCCTGACAGATGTTTACAAACTAATGGACTGAATGAGACACAAATTTCTTTTCAGCCAGAACGAAACATTTCTGTTAGTTGCGAGCATTCGTCACTCTAATATTTTTTCTCTTTTCTTTACTTTCGTTTTCAACTTTTTATTCTGTGAATATTTTCAACTCGCTTTTATTTATTTCTGGCGTTGCTTTTCCTTAGTTTTTTTCTATTTTGTTCTTTTGTCATTAATTTAAACTTTCTTTTTCATATTGTTTCTTTCGTCTTCTCATCTTTCTGGTTTACGCTAATTTAATCCCCTTTTCTGTTCCTTCACATTATACCCTAATATAGTTTTTTTTTTTCAGATATTCACTCTTTCCTGCGCCATATTTTATTCTCGTTTTTTCTTTCTCGTTGATCTCGCTCTCTTTTTCTCTTATCACTCTCAAACTACTTTGCATATACTTTGTTTTTATTTGTACGCTTTTTTCTTTCGATTTTTTCTTATATTTTGATTTATATTACTCATCTTTCTGACACTTATTTCTCTCTTTAGGATTTTCTTCCTTTTAGCCTCACGTCATTTTATTATATTTATATTGTTTTAATTTTGTATTGTCTACGTTTCACCTTTTTCCGTTTTTCACGCTGATATCAAAGTGTAGTATCTGTTCTTCACCACACTGCCTTGTTTTTATCTTCGAGCAGTTCGCGGAATATCTTAAAGTTGTGCCTGCTTCCGGGCATTACAAATCTGCAGCATCACCTTCCTAAAGAAATTGGGTTGGCGTAACAGTAACCGCTCGGAATAGGCAATTTTGTCCTTGACCTATATATGCGTATGGGAATTCCACAGAATAGATTAAAAAAGTTCTAAAATTCCCAGAAACCCCTCTGTTGTGCACATGCGTTGTTGTACATAACAAATTTATTTCTGAAGGACAAAACGCGTCACAAGTAAACTTTTTCACTTTGTTATACAAGAACCCCGCATTAAAAACAACCTTGTGTCACATCCCACCACCGTGGAGAGACGAGTAAATATAGAGCTCAAAGTGTAGTTTATGATATGCCTGTTTTCGGGGATTTACTTCCTGTTGTAATATCTTCGTCAATGCACTAAAGACTGCGAGTTGGTGGATACCGTCACAAGCGTAACTGTGGTCGCAGGGAACCTGTGCCAGAACCTGCCTTGAGAGAGTCATTCTTGGTTTTATATGCATGCGTATGAGCACCCCACATTAAACTGACCTTATGTCACGTCGTACTTCTCTTCCTATTCTCCATTAATCTTTTTCTTTGACCCCCCCTCTCTCTCTCCTCCCTCCTCATTACTTGACTCCATGCTTCTCACTTGTCTCTATTTTTGTATTTGACTCTGTCGCGTGTATTTCATAAAGTCAGCTGATCGGAACAATCACGAAAACTGACATGTGAAGAGAAACTTGTAAAATATTACAAGCCTCCTGTCAAGAGAAATGGGGATAGGGCAGCTAATGGTCAAGCTCTGAGAGGACAGGAGATGGCGGAAACAATCATTTATTGCCAGCCATCTGTACATTTATAACAGAAAGAAAGAGAAATCGCACTTTTATTCTAGGCAAGAGACAACTAAAACGGTTTACTAAGGAAATTCATTAATGAGTCTTAAATTAATAGTTGTTATGCTCTGATTTTCAAGTCCGATAAGATTTTATAACAATGCAAGATAGCCAATGTCACCTGTATTTTTGCATCTGCAACTTTCAAGCAACATTGAAAAGAAAGTAATTCTTCTACAGAAGGTAGCTGAAGAGAGTGACAAGAAAGTACACAGCTGCAAGAAAACCGAATGCATGGTCATCAGCAAAAAGAGCAGCCCAAAATGACAAATACAGGTAGGGGATAGTAAACTCAAGCAGGTACAATAATTTAAATATCTGGGAAGTGTTCTAACAGAAGACGGAAAATGTGACACAGAGATCCGAAGGTGAATTGGCATGACAAAGGACGCGTTCCAGAAGCTAAGTAGAGTATTAAGAGACAGGAAAGTTTCGCTAGAAACAAAGAAAAGAGTAGTGGATTGCAATGTCACTTTTTCAATATGGCAGTGAATGCTGGACAATATCATTAAAGATGAAGGAAAAACTTGAAGCAACTGAAAGGTGGTTCTACAGATGGATGCTGTGGATATCATAGATCGAGCATGTGAGCAATGATAAGGCTTCGGAAAGGATGGAAACGAAAATGAAAATAATACTGAGCACCAGGAAAAGACAGCTAAAGTTCCTGGAACATGCAATGAGGGTGGAGAGTTTGGAGAACCTGAGGTTAACAGGCCAGATAAAAGAAAAAAGACAGGGGAAAGCAGCAGATAACATATTTGAAGGTCCTGGGTAGGTGAATGACAGAACGGGGGTTGCGTGATGTAACAGGAGAATGAGTTCTCAGAGCCACCAGGGATAGGGAGACGTGGAAAGCCATGATTGCCTGCAAAGACAAGGCACACGGAAGAAGAAGAATAATTTTTAGCGTTTGTTTAAAACAGAAATTTTCTCAGATGAAAGACAAAATGCAGCCTTTTTGGTGGACTTCTCGGCAACCGTTTTTTTTGTTTTTTTTTTTGTTCACGCGCGCAAATACTGGTGAGTATTAAATTGTTGTTTTCAAGATTGATTGATCCGTTATTTACGGCATATCAGCCCTTTGCTGGTTATTTAAAGCGAGAAAAAATTTGTTAGCTTCTAAGTATTCTTTTTAGATAAAGCAATGGCAACCTACTGCGGGAAAATCTGCCTACTCAATCATCAATGATATGATCTCCCAAGCATGCATCCCGTATGTCTCTTAACTGACTGACTGACTGACTGAATGATTTAGTGATACACGTATTACTAATTAACCCATAGCTGGGGAACAAGTGTCGGGTTCATTCATTTTGTAACGGTATTTGCAGTAAGTGAATATAATGCACCCAACTGTAATTAGAACTCGGTTCTCCGATTAACTATTCAGAGCAATTAATCTTGCACGTTCAAAGTTCGAGTTCGAATTCCATTTGAATTCGTTGCATTCACTTACACGTCCAGTACACTAGAAAAGGTATTATTCCTTCTATTCACCCTTCAAATATGGATTAGATAGTAGAATGGTTTGGGTTGTATAGCCTTAGTTACCAGCCAGTCAAACGCAGAAAGTAATAGCAACCCACTGTGAGAATATCTTCTGCTCAGTAATTCATGTCTCTTTCCTGACATGATCGCCCAAACGTATATCCCGTATTGTACATTAGACTGAATAACATTTACATGAATTAAAGAAATTGCCAAAAATGCTGGATTTTTCTTTTCGGAAGTTGTGTCAAAAGAAATTAAGTTTCTGGAGGTGCACTTCTCAATAATAGTATTCGAAACTTGGTGCAGATGCAAAAACACATACACTCTTGATCTTTAGTTATCTAGTATTTTGTCTTGTTTTTCAGATATACGAGCAAATGAGCTGCTATGAAAGAACAGTAACCTAATTCTTTATTGCTGAAGGAGAAACTCCTGTAAACATTCACAAACGACTTTAAAAAAAAACTTATACAGAGAAGAAGATTTAAACGTCATAGTGGCGATGAAGAAATGAAAACTACTGTAAGGTAGCTGGGTGTTTTATGAAGCTGGTATAGATGCTCCCCGATTCTTAGGTGGAATACTGCTATTGAATGAAGTGGTGACGATGTTGAAAAAAGGTGCTATAAAGCTGTGATGTATATCCTGATGTATATGTTTGACTAAGTTCTTTATTTCTGAGATGATAAAACAAATTGCATTACTTTTTTACTCACACTCGTATTATTGCATACCAACTATAAACTGCAGTACGATCAAAATTTTCCTTCTTCTGCTGCTATGATCCGTATCAATTCAGGAGGTTGGCGCTCCACATTTCCCTGTCTTTTGTAGCTCTTAAGCGTTGTCTTTTTGTTATCTGTCCTAAATCTTATTTCGTCACCCATTTACTCAAGCTCTCATTGTTTTCCTCTGTCTCTCTTACCTTCAGTCTGTCCAGTGAATATCAAATTTTCCAAACCCTCTTTCTTCATGAAGTGCCATAAAATTTTCAAACTGTCTCTTCCTGATCTTAAGTATTAGTGTCTTTTGTTTCCATTTTTTTCAAACTTCGTCGTTGTTCACATGTTCGGACTATGATATTAATGTAGTTGCAGTTAGTAATCCCTTTACATTACAAGTGATGATTCTAATTAGAATTTAAACATGTAGTCCAACAACTTGTAACTCCTTCCCATTCCACTGTTATAAAAGAACTGTACCCTTTTATATTTTTAAATGTTTCTAAATATATAATGCATTTTGATCTGCAAGTAATTATTCTTGCAATTTATTGCTGTTTTATATTGAAAATAATAGATAAAATATAAAAACGTAGAATTGATTTTATACGCTTTGTTATAATAAATTCATGTCTTTAAATTACTTTCCTTAATAGATATAATTTGGGGTTAAAAGTTTACTTCCAACCTAGAACTGAGGCTGAACTGAATGACCTCCACATTACACCCTCGCTGGTTTCTAACAATCTCAAAACTTGACCCTCACAAAGCGAGCGGAGGAGATGGAATCCCAATCATAGTCTTGAAGAAATGGGTCCCTGAACTCTCCTCTGTCCTTTCTAAGCTCTACAACTTCTGCCTATCTGCTTCCTGCCTGTTGGAAGTCTTCCTCTGTAATTCCTATATTCAAGAACATTGGAGAACCCTCAGACTCCGCAAATTACCGCCCTATCAGCCTTCTTCCAATCATTGGCAAAGTGTTCGAAGCCATCATCAACACCAAGGTAGTTCAGCATCTCACAGCCCACAGGCTCCTCTCGGACAAACAGTATGGTTTTCGCTTCACCAGGTCTACTGCTGATATGCTAACGACCATCACCGAGTATATATACCAGGCTCTCGACAAGAATGGCGAAGCCCGAACCATTGCCTTGGAATATCTCTAAAGCGTTTGACAGAGTCTGGCACGCTGGCCTTCTATGCAAACTGCAGAGCTATGGCATGACTGGACATTTGTTTGACCTAATCCAGTCTTTCCTCTCTAACCGCACATTGAAGGTGGTATTAAACGGACATGCCTCTCAGATTTGGAAGAATCGCCTGAAAATTGAAGGTAGAATGCTTTTTTTTCCGAACTAATTTACTAACTCACTCTAGACTAGAGGAAACTTTTCTTCCTAAAAATATTTAATAATAATAATAACAACTTTATCCGACAACAAGGACGTGTTGTGTTATTGACATGTCGGACACTGCAGATTATAATGTATCTTTGAGGATCTTCAAAAAATAAAAAAAATACGAGGATTTTAAAGTGGAAATTTAAAAAAGAGGCTTTATAAGGAATATCAATAATTCCAGTTGTAGCTAGAGCCTTCGAATTGATTGAAAAAGGTTTAAGAAGACTCATTAAAGTAATTCCTGGCAGCTCATGCCTCAAAGAAATATACAAAATTATAATCACAAGTATACCACGCAAATTATGAGGAGATTTATCTATGTAAACTGTGTGTTATTTTATTTGGAAGAAATATCAGTTAAAAATGTCATGAAGCTACCTTTGACCTTAGGTCTCTGCTTAAATACCTGAAAGAAAATCTGTATACAACTTAAATCAAAGATAATAATAATAATCATAATAATAATAATAATAATAATAATAATAATAATAATTCTCCAGAAGGAGAAAACTTGTCTATTAATTGATATGGCTTGTCCAGCGGATTGTAACATAGCAATCAAGGAATTTGAAAAACTGTCAAAATATAAAAACTTGGAAATTGAAATAGAAAAAAATGTGGAAATTGAAAACAAGAGTTGTGCCAGTGATAGTAGGTGCACTTGGAATGATAAAAAATGGAACAAAACAACACATTGAAAGAATCCCTGGAAACCCCAGCTTAAGAGATATACAAAAAATTGTCTTATTAAGTACAGCCCACACACTAAGGAAAACTTTATCTATGTAATGCTAGGGATGATAGGGAAGATAGAAAAACATGAAATGGAGCCATAACAACATGCCACGACCTGCCTTAGGTCTCCTCGCAGACTTGGTTGGTAGTGAGACCAAAGCAGAAATCGAAATATGATGAAAAATGACATAATAATAATTGCATTCATTTTTCTTAGAATTGCAGCTCTTTTGGCCTGATCTCCCTTACTGTCTAATGTTAATTTTAGGGCGGCAGATTTTTAAAATAAGGCAAACTCTCTTTCTCTCTCTCTCTAAAAAAAAAGGAAAAACACTTCTAGCATCGTAGATTAGTAAGAGTTAAACCAAAGGTATGGAACTTAATTATTATATCCAGAGGGTTGTCGCAAACTGTTGGCCAATATTGTTTATGTATTGATTGAAAATGAAAGCACAAAAAACAATCTTCATAAATAATTAACAATCTTGATAATTCGGTAAACCATCTGGAGAATTATCATCATAGAGAACCATTTCTCGTCTCATTAGCATGTATTATGCTAACGCCGATTAGCGCAACTCAATACACTTTCTTGATGTAACTTTTGCCACTGACATGAAGCGGAGCAATGATATTGAATCAATTGATAGTTCTGTTACTTAAAAAGTTGATTCACTTTGCCGTATCAAAATTTTTTCTTATCAGAATACATCTTGTACATTTATATATCGACCACTCGTCCGATCACTGAGCAAAGCAACAGTATCTAGTCTTGTGGTCCTACTATATATCTCTAGATTCTCAACAAAATCGTTGTAATGTAATAGATCTTGAAATAACATCTCGATTTCAATCATTTTCCGCTGCTATGGCGTGGCTTCCCTCTGTCATATTCCCACCAGAAAACATTTGATGTCTATATTCGTCCGTGCATTGAATATTGCTGCTATATTTAGACTGCTGGCCCTACTATATATCTTGAGATTCTTAACAAAATCTAAAGAATGTTCTGTTATGCAATCGATCTTGTCATGACATTTAGATTTCTATACATTTTTCAGCCGTCGTAATGTGGCTTCACTTTGTCTTATTCTCGTCAGTAACCATTTGACATTTATATTCGTCCATGCATTGATTATTGCTGCCATATCTAGTCCAATGGTTCTAATATATATCTTGAGATTCTCAGCAAAATCTACAGAACGATATGTATTGTAATCGATCTTGACATGACATTTGTATTCAATCACTTTCCGCCGCCGTCGCGTGGCTTTCCTCCGTCTAATTCTCGCCAGTAACCATTTGACGTTTATATTCGTCCGTGTATTGAATATTGCTGCTATATCAGGTCTGGTGTTCCTACTATATGTCACTACATTCTCAAAAAATATAAAGAACAGTTTGTAATGTAATCGAACTTGACATGACATCTCGATTTCAATGATTTTCCGCCGCCGTGACTTCCCTCTATCTTATTCACGCCAGAAACCATTTGACGTTTATAGTCTTCCGTGCATTGAATATTGCTGCTGTATCTGGTCAGGTAATCCTACTACATATCTTGTGATTCTTAACAAAATCTTAAGAATTCTCTGCTATGTAATCGATCTTGACATAACATCTCGATTTCAGTAACTTTTCCTTCGCCGTGACGTAGGTTTACTCCGTTTTATTCACGCCAGAAACCATTTGACGTTTATAGTCGTCCGTGCATTGAATATTGCTGCCATATCTGGTCTAGCAATCCTACTATGCATCTCGCAAAAATCTTCACAAAATCTAAAGAATGGTCTGTAATATAATCGATCTTGACATGACATCTCTATTTCAATCACCTTCCTGCCTCTGTGACTTGGCTTCTTTGTATAAATGTTTTGTAGAGCTCTCCTATTTGGGAATTGACTGTGCAAATTTAAGGGTACTAATAGATTAGCATCTAGGTCTCATCGTTTTAATATTGAATTAGCTGGACGTAATCGGATGTCTTGTTCTAATAGTCTTTTTCTCTGTAGAATTTTCTTCTGGTTTCTGGCTTCCATCTTCCAAAATTGAAGTGCAACGTCAATCTTCATGTTCCTTTTCCCAGAATCCTATTCGTTTCTTGTCCTTTCTTCTCAATATATTCTTCTTTTTTTTTCTTTCATTCCCTTTAACCATATGAGTCTTGGTAGCATCATTTCTTGTTTGGAAGTGAAATAATTAAAACAAAATAGCAAGTATATAAAGCACAATAAAAGCGTTGCATAGCGGAAATTATATTTACTATTTTCGATATGGTAACAACCACTGGATGAACGACGTGCCTGTCTATATGTTTTTATATGACTTATCATACAACTTTCTGACAGCACGGCTAAAACTAATTTTGCAACGCATAACCGTGATCTCATCCCCTGTTTGGTTGTTATTTTAAGATGTCGTATAGCATGCACCCATTATTCAGTTGACTTGAACTTTTATTGTTTGGACATGACACAAAATATAAATATCAGAATTTAATTTAAAATAAGGTGAAAATAACGATGTTTTAAAAATTTTTTGGACCTATTATCTTCGTTTTCTCTTTTTTTTTATTTTTGTATACATTGGCTTGCTTTAGATAACCCTCTTTATCACTTTGATTCATCGGCACTTGCTGTTTATTGGTGCACTTCCAAATTAATGTTTACGCACTGCTCCTTCCGAGGTTTGCCAAATTTGTCTTTAAAAACTTTCTTCTGGCTAATAAATGTCGCCACAAATCACTCCTTTACGTTTCCTCATATCGACATCAGTTTCTCTCTTTAAGGGGCCACCTGCCTCTTGACTTGGGAAATTAACTACATATTACGTGGACATTGCTACTGTTGACTTGTAACTAATCTCTGGATTATAAACAAAATCTCGATTCAAGATGTTCTTTCAGCAAGTGAAATCATTGGAAACTCCTTAATAACAATGACGCATAAATCATTGCTGATCCAGGTTCAGCGCTGGAGATCATAAAATTTGAAGTGAAGGGAAAAATGAGATGTTAATGATAATGAATAATAATGAACAAGAATTGCTAGCGTATCAGCTAAAGCCGACGGCGAAGATAACAGGCCAATGAATGCAAAATTAGGATGGGTCAAGTGAACAAAAACGTAGAACGATAAAGAAAGTAAAGAGTCAATTTATGTGTCTAGGTGAGTGGAGATTTCTGCTTGGGATTTGTGAAGACATGAAGTACCAAAAAAAAAAACGGAAAAGAAGTAAATAAAAGAAAGAAAAAAGGTTATCAAAATAAACGAGTAGAGAAAAGTTTTTTTTAATGAATGGATATAAACAGAAAAAAGGGAACAAAGAAAAAGCAAAGCAGATCAAATAAAGGGAAAAAAGGGAGCAAAACCAAAAAGAAAAATGAAGGAAGATAATAAGTTATAAGAAGGAAAAAAGAAAGAAAGGAGAAAAAATAAATGGGCTTAGAAAGAAAAAAAAACGAAATAAATAAAGAAAGAAAATTTGAGGAAAAGAATAAGAAAGAAAAATTAAATATAGAATAAAGAAAAAGTAATCAAATCGAAACAGAAAGGAAAATAAAAAGAAGTAAAAAGCAGAAAGCAAAAGTAAATGAAGGAAAGAGCGAAAAAAATTACATGAATAAAAAGAAGACCAAATAAAAGAAAGAAAGAAAGAGAGAAAGAAAGAAATAGAAAATAACATAAACGAAAATAACATAGAGCTTTGAGAAATGTGCGTTTGTCGATGGGTATTTTATTTCTTTTAACATAAGTGGTGTAAAAGCCTTGGACAAAACTTGATTTTTTCCTCTGTAAATTTCGGAATGTCACGCGTCCTTATATTTATTACTGATTGGTGATATTCCTTTAAAGCTACGTGACAATTTAAAGAAGCAATCCTGTTCTTGAATAAATCTGGCTGCAACCGTTTCATCATAGGTTGCATGTTTTTAAAAGATAAGATGCTAAGGTCAGTGGAAAACAAAAGGAAATATTTCAAAAATGCCTTTTGAAGCATGAATTCGCTTATTTTCATTGGGTTAAATACAAGTATCTGTTTTTGAGTTTTTGGCTAAATGCCTTTGCTTAATGAAATTAAAGAGAAGGTGAGATTTTAAAATATCGTGGGTTTTAATGTTTAACATGTAAATGTTAAAGTTAAATTAAAAGAAGAGAAAATTGATCAATTGCTTGAATGCGTGTGAACAAAAGAGGGAAAGCTAGGAATATAGTGGCGCAAATAATACTTTTTGGATAAGATAAACAGTGATAAATATTGAAAAATTGGGTAATAATTACTAAGAAAAAGAATTTAGAGAAGAGGTTATACGTAACAAAAGTAAGGCATGAATGAGGGAGAAAGATAGAAAGAGCAAAGGGTAAGTAAATAATAGAAAGAAAAGCAAAAATGAAAAAAAGTAAGATAATGAAATTATTATGAACCTTATTTTAAAATAATCCTGTGTAAAAATTGAAAATTATGATGAACATAAAAGAAAGATAGAAAATAAGAAAGAAAAAATAAAGAAAAAAAGGATTAAAAAATAAGTGCTAAAGAGGATTATTATAAAATAAGAAAAGGTCCTGGATTAAAAAACAGAAAGAAAGATAGATGGAAAAGAAAAAGCAAAAGAAGAAATAGATGAGATAAAAAATGAAAATAAATCATTATTTCAAACTACGAAAAAATTCCTGCAAAAAATTGAAAGAGATGACTATGACAGAAGGAAGAATAAAAAAATAAGAAAGCTAAAACAAAGAAAAGGATTAATGAGATAAATAAAATTAAAAACATTTAAAAATAGGAAAAGATCAATTAGAAAAGGGGAAGTAAATAAAATGAAGAAAAGACAGAAAACAAAAAACAATATTGTTATAGAAAGAGAACAGCAATTAAAAAAAAGAAAATTATGATGAAAACGAATAAAAAATGAATAAACTAGACGTGATAAAAAAGTAAAATTGAAAAAAAAAGACAAATAATCAGAATGTATTTCCTAACTTCACTTCCGTATAATTACAAAGGACCTTAATCCTTTCTCCTCGTCACCCGTGCCGAGTCAGGTCTTCTTATCTTGAACCTCTGCTTCTCATATCATTTATGTTCTTAACGCGTTTTATACATTTAATGCCTTTATCGGATTCTAAGCTGCCGTTCTATTGGTATTATCTACGACAAAAACTACGCTTCTGCAGCGTGAATTTCTACTACATTGATTGACTAAATGATTTGTTTTTATCATTGTGGGTTATTTAAAGCCGTAACATATTTTTGATTGTAAGAATATTTTTTGTGGGGCGCGGAAATGGAGTGACTATTACATTAACAAATTTTTGAGAAAACAATGATTTTCTCGATGAAAGACCTATTTTAACACATAGCCTTGTGGGGAGACGAACTTACACTTTTCTTGCACTTAAGTGAATGTGACGAACTCGACTTGAATATAAACTCGTCTTTCCGACTTCTCATTCCCAGCCCTTATCAATTTCACCACTCGCACCGACGAATTTCTTCTAAAATCCATGCATTTAACACTCTTACATGAACCCGACTCAACCCCAAACGTTCTGCCGCATGTTCATTTTTGACTTGGTCAACTCAAATTTAGCGCGCTATTGTAAGCATTTACTGGTCTTTATTCAAAACTATCAACTTTTTTCGATGTATTTTCTTCATATCAAGTGATAGATTCGTTGCTGATGGGCTTATTGATTTAAATTCAAACTTTCAGTAATGTATTAAACAAAAAAGAAGTTGGAATTAAATAAGGTAAGATTAGTTGATTAACTTTGTTTAGCGGCATATCTTCTATAATTCTTTAATGCTGAAATCTAATACACAATTTTATACTTTCAGTGTATTGCTTGTATTTTTTAGAGTTGTATTGACAGTCATTTTGTTATAAAAATGTAATTTTGGCTATTTTACGAAAAACATGACATGTTGATTTCTCTTTTTTGTGGTGGAGAGTGTGGCATTATTTAGCCTTAGCTGGGTCCTTAACAGATGCTACTACTCTGGGTCAGGATGGACCTGGGAACAACAGATGTTAAGAGGTGGTATTACGCTCCTCAAAACCTTAAATCTTCTGATCAGAGGCCTTGCTGCCGGATGTAGTTTATCGCCACACCCAGGAAGATAAAAGCTAGGGAGAAACACAGATAATTTCCGTTCTAAACTGAATCTATACTTTCTCACAGATTTATTTTTTAAAGTCATCATATAAGGTCAAACTTATTTTAAGGGGATACTTAATTCCTGGAAACCTCAAGTGAAGCAATCCCCAAGATAAACAATCATAGCCGGGTAAAGAGGACTCAAAGGATAGGAGTGGCTTCAGTTTGACAAAGACGCCAACATAATTTTCGAGGCGACTGCCAAGAATAAGGTTAAGCGACGCCTCCAGGCAATAATAACCATTATCATCAATCTAATGACTCAGAAGTACGAGCTAAAGGAAAAGACAGCAGTACTGGGCCTTTAAACCATCAACCACAGAGCGAGTATGATCCCTCGACGCAGGCAGGAACTAAAAAGGGAGTTCAGAAAACGATCAGGGTGTAGATTTTGCAGAAGTAAGCCGTTTCTGCCACAAGGAAATCATAATTTTTAGGAATGCCCGCTGGCATGAAAAACGGACGAAAAAGTGAACCAGGAAATGACCTTCGTTTCTAGAAAAAACATAGGGGTTTGCAAAACAGCTGCTACGTCATTTACATTTTTTGTAATGAATAGAGGGGGTTAGACTTTGATCACTCTCAGTCTAGGATCAATCTACCTGTGCCGACTTTTGATTTCATTGGAAAGGAATCGGCTGCAAAGAAGATAATCCACGATGTGGTCATGAAGACAGGAAGGAAGCTAACGGTCATATTGAGGTAAATGACATGATACAGAACTACGCAGACTTATACACTGCTGATGATCAAAAAGATTTGGCTTAGGGCTACATAATGTTGAACTACCGGCTCATGTACAATAATGGAAGTAAAGCAACGTTGAAACTGGTCAGTACTTAGATGGGTGATCGCTTAGGAATACCAGGTGAGTCAAACTTGGATGTGTGGGCGGTGTAATGGCTTAGAATTTTTAATCGGTTAGCTGAGTTTTAATTCCAGTTGTGTTCGTTACATTCGCGCAAATACCCCCGTGAAAACTAAGAATTCGCCTCTCTCCCCGGTCTGGGTTAATTAGTAAAACTTGTATCACTAAAATCATTATTATCTTCTTAACCCACCATAAAAAAAAAAACTTACAATCTAAGAAACAATTTTTTCTGGCTTTAAATAACCTTCAAATGATTAATATACAGCAAGAAAGAAATCAATTTAAAAAAAGCGGATTAAAGTGACTAATCAGTGAGGTGATAGGTTCGCCTATCCCCCACCACGGCTTAAATTCCTCCCCCGTTTCTTGAACAGAAGTAAAAGTTTATCGTTCATTTCCTTCATTTGAGTTTCCATTTTTTTCTAAAGTCTTCTCATTTTAATTTAGTCTCAGTAACCCCTTGCGTCTAAGTGACCTTATCGCCTTGTATGGGGTGAAATGATTATAAAAAAAAGTGTAAAAGTAGAAACGTGTTCCAAAAAAGGAAGAAGCAAAGAACATTGGTTAGTTTTCAGTTATTTCCTTGTTCAGTGTTAGGAAAATGTATTTGGCAGCTGCTTTGTTACCATCAGTTTAACAAATTGTCTTCCTGGAAATTACATTGACGCCGGCGTCTCTAAAGGAGTGATCTTGATATTACTGCGCAGAGTGAAGTGTATATCTGTGGTTACTCTGCAGGTTAATCTGTTATTCTCTTGCTCCTTATGGTCTATAAAGTTTTGGCCCCAGGAGCAAGGACCTTTCTAGAGGAGGGTCAATTGCTTTATAAGCGAGTGTTATACAGAAGAACTAACCGACTAAGCGTCCTGCATGAAGAATAATGAGAGCCACAGTTCAGTAACAGATTACGGTACGGATTGAGGGAATCGGAGGACCGAGTTTGAATTCTAGTTGATTCATTACATTCACTTAGGTACTAATACCCTTGTGAAAGGTATGAATCCCCCAACCCCAGCTATGGGCAAATAGCAAAACAGAAAACTCTGAAGAAGGAAAACTCTGGATTCAATGTTAATTCTGTATGTAGACCTAGCGAAGCACATACTATGCAGCCCGGAAAAGAATCGTGGAAAAAATTAAAAAAACTTGCCTCGCTAGACGCAACACACTCGATACCAAAAATGAGAGACAGCTACTAATACAGGAATATGCTGAGAAGAGAGCTAGCAGAATAAATGAAATGTAGCTGTAGGTAGCCTTGACAGGATGAAAACAGGTGTTGTTGAATGTTCTTCAAGACAACACCCGAAAATCTGGTTCGATGGCCGAATATCAGCGTTTTATAAAAAGACCTTTTGTTTGGACAAAGAATGAGGGTGATGTTGATGATATCTGATTTCATATTTGAGATGGCACATTAAATCCTTCATAAAAATTTCAAAATGTTGAATTAACTCTAAATACTCCAAATACTTACGCGCAAATACCATCGGGAAATGTATAAATTCATAATGTCTTACTCCAGTTATGGGTTGAATAGCAGGACAGATTCGGTTCTATAGCCTTGATTGGCAACCAGTTCACGGCAGAAAGAAATGGCAACCTACTAGGGGAAAAATGTTTGCCTATTCATGTCTCAAAAGATTTAGCATAAGAGATAAAGGTATTAAACATAGGACAGGTTTCGCTTGGAACAGGTTTGTCCAACACAGCAAGATTCTACTAAAACAAAATATCAGCCTAAGAACTCAATTCTTGCTCTAAAATAACAACTTCTGATCGAGGTTCTCATATGGACGTCATGCACGTTCTCCAACTAATCCAGAACTGTATAAATTATCAGCTATAGACAATCGTTTTCTCTGGTCAATGATTAAAAATACCTTTAGGCAATCCTATTTTTTAATCGTTTCACCCTAAGCAAAGCTCTACCGCCACTGATGCGCAGGAGTCTCCATAAGAGGAAAAGTTTAGACAGGAGGAGAGTGAAGAGAAAGACGAACCAGTTATAAGGGGTTTCAGAGAAAGGGCAAGAGAAGAATGGGGACACAGGTGTGAAGACAGTTGCGATGGTAGAGAGAAAGGAAATGAACAAGATATAGTGTGATGTAGAAAGAGCTGGAGTTAAGTGGATAAAAGATGGGTACTGACATTGTAGCCGTCAGGAAAGCAAGTATATGGAAGGGAGTTCCATAGGGGGAGGTGCGCGAAAAGAAGCTGTTAGAGTAGAATTTTCAGTTGCATTTTGTTGATCTAACTGTAAATGGGTGGGACTTTGTTGCCAGTCTGGTTGTACAGGTAAATTCTTGTAGCGGGGGCACCAGTGACTTAAGTTCGTCGGAGCAGAAGCCATGAAAATATTTGTAGAATAGACAGAGGGAAGCTGCGTCCCGCCGGTGAGAAAGTAGCTGGAGTCGAGCTGCCAAGTCGGAACTTATCGTATTACATATTCTTTGGAGCCTGTCGAGAATACTGAGATGAACAGCACAGGCGCCTGATCAGATGTGACAACATTATTCTATGCCCGGTCGGATGGTTGATTTCAGTCTTAAAGAAAAAACTATTTCATAAAATCTTGTAAACTGGCGCTGAGGAATCACAAACAAGGAATCAGATCATTTGAAACATCTAAGCAGCATGAACAACTAAAATCGATAGCACATATAACTAGAAGGGAAAATAGTGATATAATCTTGATGCAATAATTTCAAAGTAACTTAAACAAGAGTTTAGTAAGAAAAATTAATTATTTTAAAGATCGATAGCAGTTAGTGCACTTGAGAAATTTATTTTAATGAAATGCCTTTTTTAAGAGAAAGATTTTATAAATTTCAACTGATAACAATGCTAAATCAGTCAGTTAAGTGCCATATGTAATACATGCATTGGGCGATCATGTTTCGAAAGAGACATGACTGACTGGGCAGAAGATTATCCGACAGTAGGTTGCCATTGCTTTCTGCGGTAGACTGGTTGCCAGCCAAGGCTACAGAACCTAATCTGTCTTATTATTTAACTGGTAGGAAGAGATGGATTAATACGTTTCCCAAAAGTATTTGTGCTAACTGAATGCAAGGAATTCAACTGGAATTCGAACTCGGCTTCCCGATTTGTCTTTCCGAGTCGATATCCACTGCACCACAACACAGATCCAATGCTAAGTATTTTCTCAATAAATGCTTAACGTTTACTGTATGGAAACGATTAATCTCACCATTAGCATTATCAGTCAATAAAAGTAAGATTGTCTAAACTGTTAGCCAGACTCACAATTTCAGAATAATAACAATCAGTTGCTCTTAATTGTTTTGTTAAAATGTTTTAACATACATATTCGTAATAATGACATATCCGTAATAATGACATATCCGTAATAATGACATATTCGTAATAATGACATTAACAAAATAATAGTGAAGTTTCACTTTGTTAGTTTTGTTTTCATTGGTCAAAAATCTGTCCCTTTGCAAACAGTTTTCATTGATAATAGGCTCTGCGCATTTATAACCAACAGCATAGTCACTTTTAGCGTTCCCTCCTTTTGCCAAAGACCGCTACTGGCGCCTTCTGGTAGTCCCAGCTAAACAGCTTGTTCATACGCCCCGCTATCTACCAGCAAATATTTAAGGTGTATTAAGTCAACGCATTATAAAGCAATTTGACGGCAACAATGCTCAATTAATGACAACAACGCATTAGACGGCAGAGGAAACAGTGGCACGGTTTAACGTCGTCCAGCTTATTGAACTGGCGACTAGTTGGGTTGTAGCAAAGTAATGAGGACAAAGCTGGTCATTGGTCATCGGATTGTGGATTAGTCGGCCACAGCCGTCTTCCAAATCGTGTGGAAGGGCAAATGCGTTCGACCCCATGACCGTGCGATTGACATTAATTATTACTAATGTTGCCGATGGTCAGCTTCTTTCTGCGTCTTATCCTTACGTCCGGACAACTGTGGTCAGCTGAATTAGGCCAATCCACGTCATGGTTCGTCAATAAACAGAAAGAAAATTGTCGAGTAGGGAGAAAACTGACGGTTACGTTTGAAGACATAAAAGCAACTATAAAATACAATGTGTTTAAGGCATATGAGCAGAGCTGATGATTAATTGCACGTAACCGTAGAGTTACAACAATAGCAGAATAACCCAGTGGTAAAACAGTGGTAAAATAGTGGTATGTTGTCATCAATTTTTATCTATCATAAAGTTTATGCGACTTTTAATCGCAGGTTTTATTTCTCTCCCGTTTATTCTGCATGTTATTTACAGGATCGTGCGGGACATTGCAACAAAATGGTTCACTGTATCGCCAGATACTATCTTACACGTTTATTAGTCTACCATTTGTTCATGCATTTGATATTTCTGGCACATCTGGTCTGTTGTTTGTGCTATGCGTTTAAATATTCTTCATAAAATCTAAAGAAGAATCTGCAATGTTATAAGTACTAAGCTAGCATATCTGTTTCAGCCTCTTTTCCCAATGACGTAATGTGGCTTCCTTGTGTATATCTATAAATATTTTCATGGTTATTGTTCTGATGTGTTTTCCTCTTTGGGATTTGTACATTACGAATTTAAGTGCAGTTCTAGATTGACAGGTAAGTCTAATCTTTTTTACATATGAAATGACTTGATCTACCGCAAGTTCTATTCTAACATTTTCTTCTCTCACACTTCTCGATTGTAGGTCTATCTTCCGGCCTCTTGATTTCCAGTCAAATGACCTCAAAAGATGTTATTTTTTATTTCATTGTGACTGAATATTTACTCAAAACAATACTGTTTAGATACCCAATGCAGAGGTTTACTAAATGAGTTTCTGCGTAGACGTAAGTGTAGTAACTGCACGCAGATATGTAGGATAGATAACACTTAATCTGACACTTGAAGATTTTAAGATTGTATCCCTGGTCAAACTTGTAGCGGTACGTTTCGGTTATAGAAACGGTTTCTATGTTTAAAAAAAAAGAGATACATTTTCGATTATTGTCGAAGTGCTTTTTCTTTAGTAGGACTTTTCGATCTAAGTCGATTGGTAATAATTTCGTTAAGTGAAAAAGTAAATAAAAAACACAGGGATAGCAACTTAAACAGATGTATTTACTAAAAACAACGTTCAGAGTAGCAGAAATTTAATATTAATATGGACAATACGCTCTTGTGATACCAAAGTAAACAAATATTTCTCCGTGCTCAGTTTTTTTTTTCTTTTACAGCAGGATCTACGAATATTTCCATGGCTTCGGCTCGGACGAACTTAAGTCACTGGTGCAACCGCCACAAGAATTTACACGTGCAACCAGACTGGCAACAAAGTCCCACCCATTTACACTTAAATCAACCAAATGCAGCCCACAATTCTACTCTAACAGCTACTTTTCTCGCACTTTCCGCCTGTAGAACTCCCTTCCATATGCTTGCTTTCCTGACGGCTACAATCTCCAGGAATTTAAATGCAATGTCAATGCCCATCTCTTATCCACTTGACTCTAATTCATTCTACATCACCCCGTAGATATTGTTCTTTTGCTTTCGCTCTACCTTCGCAACTGTCTTCACACTTGTGTCCCATCCTTCTCTTGCTCTTTCTCTGACACCCCTTGTAACTGGTTCTTCTTTCTCTTTGCTCTTCTTCTGTCTAAATTTTACTCTTATGTAACCCCGTGCGCATCAGTGGCGGTACCGCCTTACTTGTGGGTGAAACGATAAAAAAAAAGGATTAAATATATGCGGTTATCACTGCATTCTGAACTGTATAACTTAGGGGTCAATGTGAGTTGTTGGCGATTTATCCTGCCTGTGTGCTTGCATCGGATTGGTCATCGGTTGTCCTACATGGCCCGGATTAATATTTGCTCACTTATAAGAATTCAAGACATTTGCCAAAACTTGAGGTCTATTTTTAGCCAAACTTGCAGTTATTGTACAACAAAAAAATAGTAAGAAGCAATGAACGATTCCTAGTTTCTAGTAACAATATTTAAGAAAAAAAATCAGCATCTTTTCGTCAGTATTAAGTAATCAAGCAAAAGAAATGCATAAGTTTTTATTTGAAATTGAATACAATAAAATGTTTATAATCTAAATTAAATATTGTAGTATAGAGACACTACCAGATGAAATAACCAATATACGCGATACGCGTATCGGCGATTAGATCTCTTTTTCTCTTTTGATTGATGGCTGTCGAGGATGAAGATTTTTTCACAGTAGGTTGCCATTTCTTTCTGCAGTAGACTCGGTGCCAACCAAGGCAAAAGAACTTAATCTATCCTTCTATTCCACCCATAGATGGAGAGAGAATAGATGGATTCATAGCTTTCCCAAGGAGGTCTGCCGGATCATTCGAACAGACACACACACACACACACACACACACACACACACATATATATATATATATATATGGGTGGTGGTGCTTACGAAGTTCTTGCCACTGTAAAATTTTCAGGTTTGGTCATTTGATTTTATTTCAGAAAGAGGGATGAACCGAGAGCTTTTCAGTGTGTGTGTGTGTGTGTGTGTGTGTGTGTGTGTGTGTGTGTGTGTGTGTGTGTTGTGTAAATTTTCCTATATTTATAGCGAAAAATTAGTCAATATCGAAGACAGAGATGTGTGGACATGGAAATTACCACTGCATGGTGACCGTCAGTTTCACAATTCAATTCGAACTGTGGATCAAGTGTTGCTACGTTTTTGTTTGGTCTGTAGAAAATTTGGGGCATCAGACTGACAGTCACCGTGTTGACTCGTATATCTTCAGCCGATATGTCTATGTATCTATCTGCATGTGTGTGAATGTGCAATATATTCTATCCGAAAATGATTCTTTTTTCATACAGTCACACCAATTCTTGGGAGGTAGAAAAACAATTAGGTATTACTTGCACATTCTAAACCAAGTATTAGCTGTAAGGATGGATCGCATAAATATATGCCATTTGATTACATACTTCAATATTTGCATCTAAAAGTATAGTTATAGCTTTAAATTTTTGTATCGCGTTCGGCTCACCTTTATTTTCATTGATACGTACGTTTGCATTGATGCATGTATTAACTTTCATGCAAATACACGCGTGTCTTGTGTATTTTCGAATATACACGTTTATTTCAATGTGTACTAGAATATTGTCAGCAAATAGTTGGACGTCTTCATTGCATACATATTATTTATAAGATATTTTCTTAAACAGCCGTATTAACTTTGGGCGTGTATTTGCTTGAATAATCATTTATGGTTATTGAATCCTGAAAACATTACAAGAAAGACGTAGTTGAATATAGGAAAAAGTCACCGAAGTGTCATGTGTACGAAGATTTCCTTCATGCGTGAATGTACGAAGATTTCCTTCATGCGTGAATCACTAAACACGCATAAGCTCCTCAGCATTTTTTTTTCCTTTTTTGATACCAAATGCCTGATTCGAAAACTTTTATGTAGAGATTCTATTTCGCGGCCTCGTTTTGGTTTTGCTAGTTCATTTGGAAAACAAGGAACTTACTTTCTGTCTGAGTCTTCTTCTGCGTTTGCACTTCATATAAATGCTTTGAAACTAACTCATTGTTACTTAAAATTGATCGCCAGACGCCTAGATTTACTGTGAAAGCTGTAGAAGAGTTGAATGCCTGAAGATAGCATTGAAGAGAAAAATACAATTATTAAAAAGTAGAAGGATCGTTTGCTGGTGTTCCCTATTTTTGTTCTTTTTCTTTTCTTTTATTTATTTGTCTATTTTGTGTGGTGGGGGGGGGGGTGCGCGTGTGTGTTTTATCATTCCATTTTGTTTTTCTGAACGGATTAATATTTTTATGGTATTCTTCCTTTAAGTATCTTTTATTATTTTCGTAATTTCATTCATCGAAGCTTATATTCATTTTGATTCATTTTCATCCGATTTACCAGCCTTTTATTTCTTTTTTTCTTTTTGTGCTTTCTTTCTTTCTTTTTTCATCAACATTTTACATATTTTGTTTCCCTTGCATGAATTTAAACATTTAATCATTCAATTTTTGCATTTATTCAGTTTTTCATTTATTCATGCGTCATTCGCACAAGAATTTAAAACAGTTTCTTTCATCCGAAGCAAACCCGATTCATATACTAAGTCATTGGTACCGAGTATATTTTTTTCATGCGTGTGGCAGTGTGACAGTTTTAACTTATCTAACAAATATAACTTCTAATTACGGTTTTCTTATGCTTATCCTTACAATATTCAGACTTTCTTTAATTCGCTCAACGATTCTGAAGTTCTGTTTCAATTCCAAACAAAATCGTTGTCGATTACAGCCCATTAGGAATGAGATTTTTTACTAACACATCAAATATTTAGCGAAATATGTCTTCCAGAAATTAAACAAAATATTTAAACGTAATAGACTGCGTTGAAAATAAAGATATGATTGCCCAACTATTATATATGGCAATGGATGCTGTACAATAAACAAGGGACTACAAGTAACAATGATAACAATCATAAAGATTCAGTTTAAATTCCTAAGATATATAATGGGGAAAGAGGAATTGGATAATTCGATACTCAAAGGACATACAGAATGGAAGAAAGGCAGAAGGAAATGATTGCTTCCAGGACGCAAAATTGCATCCTTCGTAGCTTTAAGAAATTATTATTATTATTATTATTATTATTTGTGCAAACATTGGTTCCCGTGCAATCACCAAAGCCAAACAACATCGAGGCTAGTCAATAACAAGATGGGTGATTGCTTGATAAATCCAGGTGCTGTAAGCTTAGATATGCGAGCGGTGTAATGGATAATAACTCGGAATTGCTTGTCGAAAAGCTCATTTCAAATTCCTATTGGGTTCTTTAATGTTATTTTACGTGCAAATCTCTTCGATAAAGCTATGAATTCACTTCTTCTCCCGAAGTATGGGTTAATTAGTAAGACGCGCATCAACGAAGCATTATTATATTAAAAAAAATCTTACAATCTAAAATATTTTTTTATTTTAAATAACCTGCAATGGGTTGATAAACCGTAGAAAATGGATAAAACAATCATACTTCTATAAACCGTGTTCCTTGCGGACTTAGAATATTATGTCTACTTGCAATATTACATCATTCGTAGCTCAAAGAAAAGTTTTAGTTTTGAATGACGATCTCATTCTTTTTTCTCCTTCTTCTCCTTCTTTTGCTATGTGTTGTGACCCTTAAGGAAGTGGATAATCTTGCCACAATTTTCATTCTTTATTCATATTACGCTTTTATAAATACACTCCAACTGAAATTTTTACACACACACACACATATAATATATATATATATATATATATATATATATATATATATATAAGAAAAATTAAGGCAGACACGTTATTTCATGGTGTATATATATATATATGTATAAATTGACAATTAAGGGTAAGAAAGGGGGCAGTGGGTTCTCACTGCTTTGGAGTTAAATTAGTTTTGTATTTTCCAGGAATAAAATCATGACAAAAGGGAAATGATTTCAAATCTCATCGAGAGATTATCTATTATTTCCAGGTTGTCTACTCACGGTCGTAGATTGACGGCCTCAGTTAAGTTGTGATAAAAAGATAAAACCTTAAGATAAAAATAAAAGCTATCAAAATTACGAATAACGTTTTAGTCAATCTCTTTTATCCAGAGTTTGTTTTCTTCATTTAAGCATGTAATGCGCCTCAGAAAGAGAACCGTCTCTATACTTTGAGCGTAACGACTTTCTGGATAATTCGGAAATATAAGAAAAGATAAGATAGGATTATTTTTTAAACCTTGACAATCAGCCAAAGATATTTTTCATTATTTTGTTTTTTCTGATGTCACACATGTTTTAATATCGAACTGGGAAACATTTTTATGTGTTTCGGTTGATAGCATTTCAACTGCGCATCATGCTCGAGCGATTAGACTCGGATCAAAAAAGCAACATTTGATTTTCTCGCAAACAAACTGATACACGCCTAAGATAGAAGATCAAGGCGTATTTGAACAAAATATCATATCATATTCAACATCAAGCTCGTGAACAAATGCAAGGATATAGAATTAATATAAGCATTTTCATGCGGGTGCACGCGCACACACATACATATAAACACTATAAGAATCCCTGTGTGTGTGTGTGTGTGTGTGTGTGTGTGTGTGTGTGTGTGTGTCTGTGTGTGTGTGTGTAGAAACTGGATGAAACGATCCATGAAATTCAGAGTATGGGTTGAAAATTAATAATTATTTTATTTATGATAAGATATCGGTTAATAATTCCATGCAATACATTTTACGGTGTTACTTAAACTATCATACTATTCTGTGTGACAATATTTTATTATATTTTTATATTTTAATAAACTATGGAAAAATCACTATGAACGACAAGAGAGTCAAAATATAAATTGGTGAGTAAAACCGAGTATATTTGCAACATAGGCTATCACAAATAAGAAACATTTTTCAACTGAGTACACATTTCAAAAAATAAGTACCTGTGCATGATACACCCTTACTTTTGTTTCTAAATTTCGTTTAAAATGTCTCGTAATATATAGGAAAATGTGGTAGAACGCTATCTATCTATCTATCTATCTATCTATCTATCTATCTATCTATCTATCTCTCTCTCTCTCTCTCTCTCTCTATATATATATATATATATATATATATATATATTACGGAATTATACAAAAATTTGCGAAACTACCATTAGCCGACATATTTAAATTTTTATTTGTTTAGCATCATTATTTTTTAATGGGCATTCGTTATTAAGTAGAAACACTATTTATTTTTGGGGTAAAGTTATTATGTACTGTTTAATTATATATATATATATATATATATATATATATATATATATATATATATATATATAAAGAGACTTTTTACCCAAATGCTAGTATCCATAAAAAATAATAATGTTAAACAAATAAAAATTTAAATATATATATATATATATCAGATTTAAAATTACAGCAGTAAACAGCTGCATTAGAAAGTGCTCAATACATGTTTAAAGGAATATTTAACATGTAGACAACTTAAAAATAGCTGACGAAACTGAAAAGATTGAAACCATGAAACAGCTCATTTTTCCTATGACGCTCTCACACCCTGATTGAACACTCTGGAAGAATAGGAGACTTTGAAAAACAATAGCTACTCTGGCATGTACGCATCGCGCATTCAATAATGAATTAGATCACTCTGGCTATTGGGCGTGTATAATGATAATATATGCGCTAAAAAGTCTGTTTTCTTCTACCGAGCGCCCATAGCCCAGACGTAGAATCGCCGACTGACGCCAATTCGCTCCTGAGTTAAAGAGCAATTGGAGTCTAACCGTACTGATGAGCTGTGGTACAGTGAAACAGATCTGTCTGCAGATGACTATATATATATATATAAATGAAGTAAAAAAATTCCGAAATCTAATTCCGTAAAATGGCCATTTCAGCGAGAAAAATTTGCCTTCATCTTCAACGATTGCAAACAAAAATTTATTAATGCAAATATGTTTAAAATTTCTATACCGGAAGAAGTCCAAAACATATAGAGATATTTAAATGAGTAGTTTTGTATTTTTTATAGTATATTATTAATTTTTATTTTTATTAGGATCTACGGGAGATATATTCAGTACGTAGGAGATATTTGATAATGATTCATCCTATTTGTAGTTATCGTGCATCTAGTTGCAACATAAGAGTTTGATATATTTAGGGTCTTTTGTAGAATTAGCATATTTTGTTTTATGTGTTTTGTGGTTTATTAAATATCGTCTTATTTCTTCATTTATAATGTGGTTTGGGAAGTCATTATTAATAAGAGTCTGCTTAATATTTTTTTAGTTCAGAATAAAATATCATTTTTGTGGAGGAGTTGATTTGTACTCGGTTGATTAAATTGTATATAAGTGCTATTTTATAGTAGTTAGGTCATTCACTTTTATAGATGAGAGTGCAAAACTTTTTGTTGTTTGGTTTTTTATATGGGGAGGTAGTAAATGTGTAGAAATACTTAGAATGAACAAACCTCTTTCAAAAACAACACAAAAATTGATTAATATTAACAGTAAAATCATTAGGAAGAATAACAACCTCAGAGATAAATCAACCTTGAAAATGGCTATGAAAGTGACCAAAAGCGCTTGGTACAATAAAAATGTTGGACAGTTTTTATATTCCTTAAATAATTCAAAAAGAAAAAATTGTTAGGACACTGGAAAAGCTTAATAAAAAAATTAATTAAATCTTTAATATCGGACGTATTTAATGTAATATGTTTGAAAGAAAGTTTTCTGCCCAAGTTTACAATATATGTAAGTGTGTATTATGCACCTGATGCTTGCATAGTGCCTGAAACTCTGAATCATGCCACCGTCGTAGCATAATATGTATATTTATTAATATATATATATATATATATAGAGAGAGAGAGAGAGAGAGGGGGAGGGGGGTAGAGAGAGAGATTTAAATCAGACTATTAAACAGTTGTATTAGAAAGTGTTGAAGGAAGGTGAATATTTAACATGTAGATCATTTAACGACTGCCTGACGACACCGAAAAGGTCGAAACAATGTTGGCGTAACCAGCTGATTTCCCCCCACTCTCTCTCTTTCTCTCTCTCTCTCTATATATATATATATATATATATATATATAGGAAGATCAGCTGCTTACGCTAAATATAACACACTTTAAACACTATTCATATATATTTATGTTTTGGGAGGTGCTATAATGTTTGCACCCCCGTATGGTTTCTATATACATAAAATACATTTAGAATGATCAACATATGTTTCCATTAGCTTTTTTCAATCCCTCATATCGCTCTACAATTGTCTTTTCTGTTGTTTATGTCTATCATTTAAAGAAAAATACATTTGAACTTATCTCTCTGCAAATTTGACCCCACAGAACGCGTTTGTATCTTTTTTTTTTCTAAATTCTATTATCCCTTCCTTTGTTTATCTCATAGCTCTTTTCGATTTTCAACAACTCCCATTTAGAAGAACTAACTGACTTTCTATTCTCTATTAACTTCTACTCCTGTTTTGTAAGCATCTTACTTATCTTAATCTTATACGCCTTTCTCTCCATAATTTTTCAATCATCTTTCATATTTTTTAACTCATCATCCTCTACTGTACATTTGTATTTTCAGATCTTTAACATACTTTGCGTTCTCTTCTTCTTTTTTTTCATTTTTATTTTAATTTCTCTTTCTCACTTTCGCTCTCAACATTTCAGTCAATAGCAGCAATATGATACAGACTTTGGCGATCGACGAGGAGCTGTTCCGTTGCCGGCAACGAACGATCGCAATAGCTTGCACGAGTGATAAAAATCTCCTAGCAATTTGCAATGTCCGGAACAAATAGATGTTTCTGGTGCTGTTGATAACATCAAATCGCTCACGCCATTTCTCGAGTATTACGCGGTGAAACCTCCCCTTTTATCGCCCCAGTGGATGCCGGGAAAGATAGCGAGCCTCGCAGGCTGTCTCGTAAACCAACGGAAGTGTGACATTGATTTGATTTAACGAAATAATTAGTTAAATAACAGACGATAATATCGCCAAGTTGTGGTGCTGGGTTTAGAAGAAGAAAAAAGGAGAGTAAGGAGATGAAAAGAAAGAAGAACGAGCTTTGTGGCAGACGTTGTTGCTGATCGGTAAGTCGGAAAAAAGGGAGAGGGAAACGAATGTGAAAATAAGGGGTATAAAGTCGACGAGTGGGGTTAGGAAGGAGAAGCAAAGAGAAAAGTTGATGGAAAATAGAAAATTCAAAGCTGCAAAAGACTAAAGAGATTGGAGAGGGGATGAAGGTTGTATGTTTGGGGCTGTGTAAGGATGTTTTTGCGCGGATATAGGCGTCGGAAGGTTGGTGTAAAGAGAATGATTTGATTTCGAGAAAGGGAAATGCAAAAATGCTGAGAAATATAATGTGACAAATAAAGAAAGGGGAATAAAGAAAATGAGAGAATGTGAGGTAGAAGGAATGAAGAAAGTTTTTTTAAGCAATAAGAAAGGAAGAAAGAAAGAATAATGCAAATGATGACAAGAAATAAGCAGCAATTTGTGTAAAAATAAGATACTTTAAAGAGGAAAGGAAAAAATCTGTGTAAAAAAATAAAAAACGAAAACAAACGAAAAACAAAAGAAAGAAAGAAAGAAAGAAATGTAACAAGGAAACAATTTACTTTTTTTTCAAATTATACCAAAATTTGAAAACGAATGTGTGAAATTTAAAGGGTAAAACAAATAAATAAAGGTTTTCTAGTGAGACTACAAAACTTGTAAATTTATGCAGATATAAAAATAAAGTGAAAATAAGAATATAAAAATAAAGTAAGCTTTGGATTCAAAATATTTGTGAGAAATTAATACTGTGTGAAGAGATGGAAATGTAGGTCTACATCGGTAAAGAAAAAAGAGGAAAATGAAAGTAAAAGAGAAAAAAGGAAAAGAAAAAAGAAAATGTTAAAATTACGATTATAAAGAAATAAATATGCAAAACAAGAAGGAAATGCAAACAAATGCTGTCGTTGAGGAGGTCTATGAAAAAACTGATTAACAGAAAAGTGGAAATAAGAATTATAAAATAAAAAATAAGGGTGATTTTAACTCCAATAAAATATAATACATTATATATATATTTGCAGTATTGTTTAATGACAACAATTGCTGTTTTTCGTGGTTTGCTAGTGGAAAGCATTTTTAGGCAAACAGATTTTTGTTATAAAGTGCTCAATATCAAAAGTAAGGATAGTGTGTTAATGGAATTAATTGGGAAAAACTTGTCACTTAATTTCGTGAAGGCAGTGTGATAATGTCTTCGCTTTTCAAAATCATTTGGTTTTCGCTAAATCCGAATCGATCTTTAACATTTTCAGGAATTTAAGAAATATATACATGAAACAAAATCTTCAGAATGTCCGCAAAACTTTAAAAAGATAGATAATTTTTTGGGAGAAATTGGTTTGAATATCTATTAAATATAAGAGACAAAGAATTTCTATTATGTTTAATCATGAGCCGTTCTAAAAGTCGTATTTTGGCTTTAATTTCAGTTGAAAATAAAGACAAAACTTTCCGACATTTGGATAATGTTTTATTAATCTGTTTCTGAGCTTTCGGATCACATGAGCCATCTTCAGAGAGGTTATGTAGACTGTAATACAATAACATCTACCATATTTTATTTTGTGTTGACAGAAAACTCCGCTTACCAACGGCAATAGTTACCAAAAATAATAAACGCAGTTGTACTCTGATCAGAAATATGACAAGTCTACGGAAGAGCGTGGTTGTAGTAAAACTAAGATATGTACTGCGTTTTTTATTAGTATCAGAGATGCAATCTCTGAATGGGCATGTAAATTGGTGTACTACATTGGTTTTTTGTAGAGAATTTAGTTTAGTGTTATTAGGGTTATTAGATACTATGAGGTCAACTGTTTTGAATTTTTATCATATATAATGAGTTTAATTTGATTATTACTGTCCACTGGTTTAACATTTCTACGTATTATGTTTTTGAGAGTTTTTTCATCTTGTTTATAATTATTATGCGTTTGGTTGCAATAGTATAAGTGTTATATTTATTTTTATGTAAACCATAATTAATTAATTATCATTATTATTGTCAGAGCTATTGTTAATTTTGTTGAGATACATTTTACATTGTTGATCAATAATGGAGTTAGGAAATCCATTATTGACAAGTGTTTGCTTAATATTGTGTAATTCTTTATAAAATATAGATTTGGAAGAAGATATCATTTGTGTGCGTTGAAGTAAATTTTTTATAACAGCTAACTTCTATCGTTGTGGGCATTCACTATTATAATTAAGAAGACACAAATTTATGCTAGTTGGTTTTCTATATAAAGAAGTAGTAAATCTATGTGTGCTAGAATCAATGAATACATCAAGAAATAGTTCTAATGTAAATTTGAGGACGGAGTGACTTTCAAATTTGTTTTTAAGATATGTAATTTGATTGATATTCTTAGCTAAAACAAAGATGTCATCTATGTATCTAGAGAGGATTTATTGTCATCTATGTATATAGAGAGGGTTTATTGTTGTCATTAATTATTTTATTTTCTAAATTTGCCATATAATAATTAGAAAAGAGGGGACCTAAAGGAGATCCCATCGCAATACTATCTATTTGCGTATAAATATTGCCTTTAGAGATCGTGAAAGGGTACTTGTATGGTGCATGCTAATAAAATCGTCAGTGATGGTGGATGTTATTGTATTACAGTCTAAATAACCTCTCTGAAGGTGGCTCATGTGAGCCGAAAGCTTAGAAACAAATCAATGAAAAATTATCCAAATGCTGGAGGTTTTTTGTCTTTATTTTCAACTGAAATTAAAGCCAAAATACGACTTTTAGAACGGCTCATGATTAAACATAATAGACATTCATTGTCTCTTACATTTAATAATAATAATAATAATAATAATAATAATAATAATAATAATATATATATATATATATATATATATATATATATATATATATATATATTAATGCAGGTTTCATTGAATAATATAGACAAGTTTTGTCTATTTAATTTTGTGTAGGATCCGTTCGTACCGTCTGATATACTTGATGGTGATATCGTTGAAAGACAACAAAAAATCACAGTAATTGTTGATTTTTTATCGGGTCTAAGCTTTCGGCTCACAGTTTTTAGACCCGATAAAAAAAATCAACAATTACTGTGAGTTTTTTGTTGTCTTTCAACGATATCACCATCAAGTATATCAGACGGTACGAACGGATCCTACACAAAATAAATAAACAAAACTTGTCTATATTATTCAATGAAACCTGCATTAATGAAAAAATGCTGCCAAAATACGCACAATATATATATATATATGTGTGTGTGTGTGTGTGTGTGTGTGTTTACTTACATACTTTATATCCATGATATTGTGTACTTTTGCACATAAATATCATAACACTATACATTAATCCTTTGACTCAAAGTAATCAAGAAACAGGCATAAACCATAAACAACTGTCTGACGATCCTGAAACCCAGGGTCACAAACTCACCTCTCTCTCTCTCTCTCTCTCTCTCTCTCTCTCTCTGTATATATATATATATATATATATATATATATATATATATAAAACAATAATGCAGAGAAAGGCAGTTCCCAAAGGTATGAAATAATGACAAAGTGCTGAATACAATTTTTGAACTTGACGATACCACACGGATGAAACTCTTTGGGAACTGCATTTCTCATTGGTAAGTTTCACTGACAAATTAAAATGAAAGGAAGTTTTGAAAATGAGGTTATTTTGAATGAGATCACGCATGTATGCGAACAAATGAAAGTAAAGACTGGTTAAATATGGACATATACGTCTGATTTAATGCGTATCTGCGCGTGCGCCTGCAGGCTGTTGCATAGAGCCGTGCTTGAATGTGACGATAAAGACGATTTATATCAGTCTATCACGTGTTCAAAATGAACCCCCAAAACTTTTAATGAAAGTAAGTATGTCACAACGAATGGAACAGAGAGCCGAGGTAAGTTAATTGCCAAGCTGAAAATAGATAGAGCAGCTATTACTTTAGCAGTTGTAGCAAAGTAAACGGAAAAGATCTATCGTCTTGCACACACATACTTTCATTGTTTACATGTGACAGTGAAGAGTATAGAGGGGATTGAATTCGTGTTTTTTTTCACGGTAGAATAATGAATATTATTTGAGAAAACACTATGAATGTTCCAAATCTAATATCAATTTTCATAACTGAAAATTAATCTTTTTTTTATATCAATCTAACAAATTTAAGATAATATTTCTACAATCTCAACCACAAAGCAAAAAAATGGAAATTTATTTTCTTCATGCGCTGATATATCTGCGGAATGTATTCATATTTAGCATTGGTAAATTTCAGTTTACCATTTACACCATTTTCTGTACACTATTCATGTTATGTAACTCTAAATCATTCGACCATTTCTAAGCATCTACAACAACATTTCTGTCTACATTCACAATGCAAAAAAATAATGATCGATGACACAAGTATCCTACACCAAGGAAACAAAAAACGCAAACGACAAATCCTCGTATTCATTAAAAACTTAAGCCGTCAATTAATAGAATCAGCTATGAATACTGTAGTAAGCTTCAAAAATGTTTATAAAAAGAACAGTTTTTTCATACCTTAATAAGTACATGACCATGGCATTGCAATAACAATAATATATATATGGTGGATAATTTTCACATTCTAATAAACTCTACGCATAACTGCCAACCGTTACATTCGATGCAAAAAGAAAAATTTACAGTAATTTTTAGAAACACATTTTTGCGGTTATTTTTTGTTACCACAACTTACACCCCTTCTCGGAAGAAGATTGAAAGTACTTAGGAACATCGAGAATTTTACTACCAGGAATATATAAAATAAATACACAAACACTTACAAATGTCAACATTACTTTATAATGATATTAATTCCAAAGAAACTGATTTGCATAGGCGCATTTATTTACTTCTTGTCACATATAACACACAAGACAGATGCTGTTGACGTCATCTCCTTGTCACCGATTTTGCCTGTCTTGAGTTACTAATCAGCTTTAATAATTACTTGGCAAAGGTTCTCCCTTCTAGTCCGGAAATTGTTGGCTTTAACATGTTCAGGTTAGTTTCACCAGCCTACACTTTTTTACTTTTTAGGTCAAATTGGAAGAACGTGCCTTATCCTGACATCCTACCACAATCATACCATCAATGTAAGGAGTCTATATTCCAATTTTCCAGGAGTGGAACTCCATCCACTTCAGTCTAAACCTGCCGGTTCCTGCTTGAAACAATGCCTCATTCCCATTACAGGAGTTCATAATCCTGGTCTACTCACTCATTATGATAAAATACGACTACAAATTGAATCTTGCGAATTCTGGAAAATCACCAACCAAATTATGAACAGATGCAAAGCAAATTCGCTTCACTATCATCCAAACACGGCAGTGGTTGAATATATTCTTAAGTTTCACATTGAGTGAATCTAGGCAGCTTTCAAGCTTTACCTCTAATTCAGTTCGCAACTAACAGTTTACAGAGTTAAATAGAACACCTTACCTACAATTTGAATATAAATATTTGAATTTTGGTCCAGTAGAAAAATAGTTACATGAAAATATGTGAAGTCCGAAAAGAGAGCCTAACTACATTAGTAGATAATCGAGTGCCTAATGCTTCTAATAATGAATCTTATTCTTTATAACTTTTTCTGTTTAATATTTTTGTATGCGGTTTTCAACATTTAAATTCTGATGATATCTTTTATCATTTTTGTCAATCAAACTTTGCTTACCACTTATCATTTTATCATAATTGATTCTTGGAATTAATTATAAATAATCAAATTTTTTATTCTTTTTTTAATCAATTGCATAGAATTTTTATTCTTTTTAAAATTTTTGAATGCGGTTTTCAGCATTAAATTTATATTAAATTTATATTAAATTTATAGCAAATGTTGAAAAATCATGGCTTACATGGACAAATGCACGCATGAAAAGTAATATTCTTGAAATTATATTAAACCTGGAAAAGAACAAGACAAATTATTAAACCTGGAAATGTAAAAGAACAAAATATTCTAGTGAATAAAAAAATTAGAAATTTCTTACTTAAAATATTGCAGCTGAAAATAAAATTTGAATGTGATCAAATCCAGTCACGATATATGGATTTCCCCTCGGGGAAATGAGGTTATTAGGTCTAAGAATTACAACCGACCCCAAATTAAATTCCTATATAAGTTTTATTGCTAAAGATTTAGGTAAAATGATAGACTCCTTACAACGCTCTAGTAAGTACCTGACTCTTCATACCATCCTCTACTTTTATAACAGCCTGTTCAGGCCGAAAAGGCAGTACTGTTGCCATATTGAGTACTGTTGCAGGAACTGCCCATATCTTATTTTCCCGTCTTAATAGAGTTGAAAATCGCCTCCGAGGTTTTACTTGAGAAAAATTGTTTGACACACTTCAGCCTCTTTCTTACAGGCGGGATATAGTGACTTTCTCACTGCTCTATTGTTACTACTATGGAAATTGTCCGGAAGAACTACATCAACTTCTTTCACCATGTCTGACCTTCACGGCTAGGACTTGCCGTGCTACTTACATAGTAGCAAACCACTCACACCACCTCTGTATTAAAGAATTAAGTTCCACAGCTTCTCCCAGCGTATCACGGTTCCCATGGAACAAACTCCCAAAAAAACGTTTCCCCGCTCACTACAATCTTGACCTGTTCAAGTCTAGAGTCAACCGTTATTCTCCCCCACAGGCCTATCCATATAAACTACTCCTTAACGTAACCCTCTACCTTTTACAAGGGTGAACCATAGCGTAAAAAATGTATATATATATATATATATATATATATATATATATATATATATATATATTTTAATTCAGATACTTCAATCCAAGGGAAAAAGCAGGAAGGTAAATTCCAAAAACCCGATCCTAATTAATATTAAAAATTTTATTTTAATATTAAAAAATGATACGGGAAGAGAGCTCCATGTAATAAAATATTACAGAGCGAATATAAATTAAAAAAGGATTAATTCAATGATGTTGAATGCCCATTTCGATATGAAGATCCCCACGGGGGATAACACATCAATTCAGCAACAGTTTCTGAAAGGATTTTTCTGTTGCTGAAGGTGATGTGTTATTCCCCCGTGGGGATCTTCATATCGAAATGGCCATTCAACATCATTGAATTAATCCTTTTTTAATTTATATATACATATATATATATATATATATATATATATATATATATAGTGAACCATACTTTAAAAACATTTAAAACTTAAAACAGATTCCCTTCTCTGTGAGATGTGCTTTCATTTCTGATGCTGGAAATTTTCTCATGGATGAAGACTAGACTTACGGCAACTTACGGATTTTAGAGAAAGTTACTGAAAACCTGACGAAATACGCAAGCAAATGAGAAGTATTTTAGAAAAGTGAGAATAACTATGACACTTATACATATAATCAGAAATAGAAATTTTGGATACATTGAACTCATCATAAAAAAAGAGGTCTTTCGATAATTTAAACCCAAAAGGTATACCAATACAAGTGGGTTAGAGCTAACAGTAACTTACTTGACGTGTTTTTTTTTAATAGAGAACCTAACAGAAACTGCTTAGAGATACGAAAGTTGTGGCGAGCCATGACCGACTGCATCTTAAAGGAACATATTACAAAAAATAAGTGTTGTATTTTGGGTTAAATGTTTAGTATATTCGTGACAAATCTTAAACTCTGAATCTTGATTCGCTTGGAAATGAGACAAAACTTTAAACCCACTGAAAGACACAAAATCTACTGAAAATGTATTTGTATCGATAAAAATTAAAAATGCAATTGGATGGTATATTCGAGATGTATGGGGTAATGTAGAGCAGTAGCATGCTTGCAATGAAGACAGTCGCATCCTTGCGACATGCCCGGAAATCCATCTTCACCGAAACTTCACGTATGGCTTCTTGAAGCCGTTCGACACGACGGCGACCACACAACATCAACCAACCGGCCATACTACGTGTGGTTAGTAAATTAGGTGCTTCCGTCTTGGGTAACCTACGTCGGCTAACAATGCGGCCAGGTGAATCATTCCATGGTTACGATACCACCAGAGATTTTAACCGGACTACCCTTTCGGGATTTGGCTCCTGGCTTTGAACAACATAAAGCGAGTTATGAACAAAGGACTACAGCTACTATACAGCATACGTATCGCAACCTGGAATATCTTCATTCCTACTCAAATGTGCGTTGTGGTGCAGTGGATATCGACTCAAAACAACAAATCAAGGAGCCGAGTTCGAATTCCTGTTGAATTCCTTGCATTTACTTACGCACAGATACTCTTGAGAAAGGTATTAATCCGTCTCTTCCTTTCAGTTATGGGTTAAATAATAGCACAGATTGGATTCTATAGCCTTGACTGGCAACGAGTCTACTGCAGAAAGCAATGGCAACCTAGTGCGGGATAACCTTATGCCCAATTAGTCATGTCTCTCTCGAGACATGATCGCCCAAAGCGTCTATCACGTATGGCACTTAACTGACTGACTCACACCAGATGCGTTCGCCATTTCCACTCATATTTCTTGGATAAATTAAAATTGTTACAATATTCCTTACATAGAAATTTCATTGAAAAATAATCTCAGTACCAATGTCTCGGTATATCAGCTAAATTAGGATGGTTTTACACAAGAATACTCTCATAATTTTTTTTCTGAATTTTTCTTCTTCAAGACAGCCTGCCTTCAATACGACTAAGGAGATCCATTTATTCCCATAGTGTTGCTAATAAAAACATAACTAATATATGAATTTTATAAATCTGTAATTAAAACCAACGGAGACTACTTGCCACATCTACAATCTCCAAGAATTTAAATTTAAAGTCAATAGTCATCTCCTATCTCACTAACCTGCATGCTCTCTCTCTCATGCTCCCTTCTCCGTCCACTCCACTCTCATCAGTATTCTCATCCATCTCTTACCCACTTCCTGACACCCCCTATAATCTTTCACTTTTTCTCATAATTTTCCTTCTATGTAACCCCCTGCAAAACAGTAGCAGTAAAGTGCCTTGCTTGGAGCGATATGGTTATAAAAAGTTTTTAAAAATCGTTGACCAGTAAAAAAGAGGTAAAACGTTTTGTAAGCAATCCTTATTTGTCTACTCATTACGAAAAACAAACTGTGAGGAAAACTGATAATATGATAACTGAACTATTGCTTGGTACTTTAAGTGAACAGAGAAAATCCTTTTCTCATTTAGAAATAAGAAACATTCAATAATTCTGAAATGAAATAATAACAGAGCAATATTTAGAATTTTGAATCAGTCATTTTACTGTTCGAACAACCAGGATTTTCAATGAGATATTGATCACTGTTTTACATTTATCAACGATCCTCTTTGAGAATTGATTGAAAAACTGATCACTTAAGATGACTTTCCACCAAATTGTTCTTTTTTATAGACATTTTATCATGATTTTGTTTCTTCATGCTATACTAAAGTTTTGTACAACCAATAAATTGTTGAAAAAAATTTGAATAATTAGTCATTTGATCAAATATTCCGAAATAGTTCGAGCCGAGAAAATCTAATTACGCACTCCGGTAGAGGGTTTGAAACTGTTTAGAGTTTTAGGCATCGGTATCCAGAACCTGTATTGGCATCAAACCGCCTGCATACATATAGAGAGAGGTTCAGTAGATATACAAAAATAGAAAGAGATGTAAGACAAGGAAGTATCTTCTCACCAGACTTATCCTATACAGCGAGGGAATTCTAAGAGAACCAGAATTCCTAACAGGATTTATTATTGGTGACTACAATCTTAGTAACATAAGTTATGCAGATGATACGGTGTTTATAGCAAACACAGAAAAAAGATACAAAATATCCTAAAGAAAGTAGTGAAGGAAAGCAAAAAAATAAAAATAAAAAAAGGATTCAGCATCCACTGCAAGAAAACAGAATGCATGGTTTTCAGTAAAAGGATGAACCCAAAACGCGACTTTCAAATCGGAGATACCAAAATCAAATACGTGCGGAAATTTAAATATCTGTAAAGTGTTTCAACAAAGGGCGGAAAGTGTGACAATGAAATCCGAATTCGTATTGGGATAGCCATTGAAGCATTCTAAACGTTAAGTAAAGTACCAAGAAAAAAGAAAATTTTACTAGCAATCAGCAAAAGGAGATTAAACTGCTACAAGTTATCTGTATGACAGTGATTGCTGGACGATCTCCTCAAATATGAAGAAATAACAACAAAAATGTGGTTATGCAGAAGGATGTTGAGGATACGGTAAACTGAACATATGGGCTAAGAGGGAGTTTTAAAAAATGAAAACAAAAACGAAACTAATACTTAACATCAGAAAGGGACAATAGATGTTTCTGAGGCATAAAGCGAAGAAAGAGGGCTTCAAAAATTTGATACTTACGGGATAGATACAAGGCAAGTTGGACAAAGAAAAATAACACATACCATACTTAATGAGATTGAGTAATAGCTTAGGAAAAATAACACAAAGAATAAGTTTATTAACCCTCTAGGGCCATTCGTATCATATTTGATACAGTATGAAAACAAGCCTTGAAAGAAATATTTTCCTGAAAAATTTTTTAAGAGAAATATTTTATAAATTTCAAATGAAAGCAGTACTGACTGCTCAGTCAATGAATACCAAATGTTTCCTTATAGGGAAATACCAAATCAAATATGATACGAATGGCCCTAGAGGGTTAAGTAGTAATTAGTGGGGGATCTGTTTATTACTTCATAACAATATAGAACTGATCCCCCACTTTATGACAAGTAGAAGCCTTAATCATATTATATTATTAACCCTCTAGGGCCATTCGTATCATATTTGATACAGTATGAAAACAAGCCTTGAAAGAAATATTTTCCTGAAAAATTTTTTAAGAGAAATATTTTATAAATTTCAAATGAAAGCAGTACTGACTGCTCAGTCAATGAATACCAAATGTTTTCTTATAGGGAAATACCAAATGTTTTCTTATAGGGAAATACCAAATGTTTCCTTATAGGGAAATACTGTATCAAATATGATACGAATGGCCCTAGAGGGTTAAGAGTTATAAGAAACAGTAAGTTGTGAAAAACCATGACCACCTATGTCCCGAAAGAAGAAGGATAAAGAGTGATTGTTAATTCAAGTGGGTTTTGAAAAAGGCCAACACCGAGAAAACTTCGTCTCTTTTCAAACATTCTTTACAATGTTCTGGTTATCCTTCGTGTATGCTTTTCGTTTTCTTAAGGATTGCGATGTATTTTTTTCTGATTAAGCGTATAAGGACTAAAACGATCACGCATATTGAATAGAGAAAACTATTTTTAAATCCAAATCAGAGTTTGTCTATAATTTCTGAGATGAGGTAGTATTTACATTATTTGGACTATTGCCCTCATCTTTGTTGCCATTTGTACGACGTTTCAGCCGTTGTACGTTCTAGCCGTCTTCAAGTGCTAGGAATTTTGAACTAAACCCTTTATTACAATCACTGAGGTATATGAATAAAGATGAAGATAAAGATGAGAACAATAGTCCGAATAATGTAAATACTCTAAATCAGAGTTGGAGTAAACTCTAAGGCACTTTTGCATGAATGTAAGGACACGAATCTTATCTATAAAGAAAGAAAACCAACAGCCAGGCTTACACAGCAGCAATAAGAAAATATATAAACGGTAGTGAAGGGGATCAAACCTGACGCCAGTGACATCAGGAATGGCAACAATAAGAAAAAAGATAAGAAAATTAGATTTTGGGCTCCATATTCTAATTGCAATAGATTTGTGAATTAACGCGTTGATTCAGGAATTTGGTAGCACAGTAATTGTAGGCAGTACTAAATAAGACCAAGACAAAATATCCCTTGAAATTGAGAGCAGAACAAGAACAATTTATTCTCATTAGATAAAAGATTCAATTTAAAATTTCCTGAAGGTTAGCTGGACCGACAAAAACGTAAAGAGCTGAAAAATAGTGAATTCCTTGTGATAAGAACAACTAAGGTGAGAACAATAGGTTAATATAAATGATGTATCTTCTTCATATAACCCTTTTCAATTACTAATGATTAGATTTTCTTTCATTTTATTTTGTTGCTTTTTGCTGTATTCAACAATGTTTTATCATTTTTATACTAAATTTCACGTCCCAAAAGACATTCTAGGTAGGGTGTTACTGAATGAGATTGTTGTATATACCTAAGAGGAGGACGTAAGTGCAGTCTATGAGTATACATAGGATAGATATTAGTTACGTTTTGAAGAGATTAAGATTGTAGCGATCTGGAAGCACCGTCTCGGGAGTCTGTTTCACAAAGTAATGTTTCTCGAAAAAAAAGCTGTCTTAATGGAGAATTCTCTTTTGCCAAATGAATACGAAATGAATAATGATAAATTAACCATGTATGCGTGACATGGCTGTCCCTACTTGGAAAGGTCTGAACTGGTAGAACGAAGGAGTGTAGGTTGCCTGAAAATTTATGTAGCAATAGGCCATGTAGCATTCCCTCTGTGGCAAATGAGGTTTAGTGCTGAAGATAATTCGTCGCCCACAAGACTGCGTAAACACTTATGGGATCTGCCCTAGTTGGAAAGTAAAGATTGGCCAATATGGCAGGATACTCTATTCTTTCGTTTGATTTAACTCTTATAAAAGCAGAATATGGCAAAAAAGTTACCTACTTTCTGGAGCTGCACAACTAACTGAACATTTTTCCAGCATTGTTAACGATGCTTCGACTATATGATAATGGTGATATCGGCTAGGAATGAGAAAGCAGAGAGCCGAGTTCGAATTCCAGTTGAATACGTTGCATTCCTTTACCCACAACTACCTTTAGGAAAAGTATGAATACATCTCTTCTCCCTCCCGTTTGAACAGTAGGAAAGATTAGTTTTTGTGATCTTGGTTGGCAACCAAGTCTACTGCAGAAAAATGGTAACATACTGCGGGAAAAGTTTCCGCTTAATCAGTCATGGATCGAAAGGGATATGATCGCCCAAATGTGTATTACGTATGACACTTAACTGACTAACTGGATGGTTATAGTTAACGTTTCCTTACAAGGAAACATTTGACATTTGTTGACTGAGCAGCCAGTGCTGCTATCTGTTGAAATTTATAACATTTTTCTTTTAAAATAATTTTTCAAGAAAATAGATTTCTCAAATTTATTCGTCGTTTTTTTCCAGTATTGAGGGAGGTTTCTTTCCTAACTTTTATTTTTAAGTAATGTGGAATATCAGCATCTTGTTTATGTCAGCTATTAGAGGGTGGGTCTAAAATGCTGCCATATTTTCTCCAAACATAGTCAATGCTCATTAAACGTGCAACCAATTACCATGTTTGGAGAAAATTTAGGATCTGCTTAGCGATGAAAGAATGTTTTCAGCTTGGTTTGGGAGCTATTGAAAGTTACAAGCCAACAGCCATTAACTTAAAAGCATGGAATGGAAATAAATTAACTTTAGACAAGATTTGAACTCGTGTCTCATCTTCTTGAATAGGCCATTTGATATTAACTTCGCCGTACCAATTTGTCCACACAGATTCATCGGCGAGCCGACTTGAAATTTAGTCATAAATCTACAATTTTCCTTATCGGAATTTCTTACGTCATATTGTTTGTTTACATCTCGTGTTTTTATTAAGTTTATCGGCAATCTTATAAACTGAAGGCAGAAATAGACGAAATGAACAGTAAAATAAATAACCGAGAGAGAAGCAGAAAGATAAATAAAGAAAGAAGAAATGATAAACTACACAAGCGATTAATAGGGCTGTCGATAAAATTGAACAGAAAGAAAAGAAGGGGAACGTCAATGCAAATATATAGAATATTCATTACGGAAATGTCGGTTTTGGCTGATTTTTCACAGATCTAAAATACACAATGGTATTTGTAGATAACAAGATGATCAAGAGAACTTATTAAAAAAATAATAATCATTAAAGGCACGAGGAAAGTAAGAAAATGAAAAAAGAAAATAATAAGGAAGAAAGAAAAGTGTGCTATGAACAAGGAGGTCAGAGAATTTCATGAAAGAAAAATGGAGAAAATAGAGAAAAAAGTAATAGAGAAGAGGATGATTAATCGAACTGCAGTTCCATAAAGCTGCAAGAAAGAGTTATATTAAAATGATATGAATTGAATCAGTAGTTAAGAAAGAGAAGTAGATAATGAAAAACAAGTGAAAAAAATATAAAGAGCAAATAGAAAGAGAACGAAGTACAGAAAGAAAGAACTGAGTGAAAAGAGTAGAAATAGCGAAAAAAAGAAACAGAAAGAAAACAAAAAAAAAAGGTAGGGAGAGAAGAAAAGAAAACAGGATAAATTAAGAATAATATAGGAAAATGAAAGAACAGAAGAAAAGAACAATGTATAAAAAACAACTAAAAATAAGAACTGAAAAAAGACGAATGGAGAAGAGAAAAAGTAAGAACAAGATGTGAAAACGAAGAACATTCGTGAAATGATAGAGAGAAAATTGTCGGGGTTTGCGAAGGGTGGCGTTTAGCAATAAAAATGGCGTTCGAACGGGCGACAGTTACTGCAGTCTTCTCGCCTGCACTGATGCCTTAGATAGCAACGAGGGAACGTGTCTGTTCGCACCATTGACTGCTCTTAGCCTCTCTCGATATATTATGGGGACCCGGCCATTAGGTGGATAAGGAAGGTTCGCTTCCACTCGTGGTGAGTATGAATTTGAAGTGGGTAACATGGATAGGTCGGGTTGGAGTTTCTCTTATCAGAAAACTCGGCTCTGGTTGAAGCGATTCCGTAGGACTGTTTTATGGTCGACAATTTGGACATAAATTGTCTTTTTAGTCGTGAGGGGTTAAGCTATTTAAGAAAAAGATGAGTAAAGTCATCCCAGCATCAAGTATACTATTCCCTTGTTATTTTCCCATTCTCTAGAATTCTCCACTTTGCTCTCTCTCTCACTGTCTGTCTCTCTCTCTCTCTCTTTCTCTCTGTCTCGCTTGCTTTTCGTCTTTTTTACTTACCTATGTATTTGCTAGTGTTTATCTGAATTTTCGAGCACAACAGGACAAGTCGCTAGAGAATTAATAATAGCCGATAGGAACCTCGTGAAAAGCAAACTCTGGAATATACAAATGTACGTCGAATTGACCGCAATAAAAACTGAAACAGTCATCAAGATTCCAACACAATTTCTCTGTGTTTTCAAGAAAATTATAGAAAAAGTCCTGTCTTCATCGTAGCAAATTTAAACTTGGAAAAAGGTGTTTTGTTAACAAACTTTATTATTAAAAACAGCATTAAAAATATCTCAAGATTTTAAAATGATTTCGTTTATTATTATATAGGATGTACCATAATGATGGTACAAAGCAAGACTTGTGCATTATAAATATAACATAGAGTACCAAATATATTTATTACATAACTAATATACAAGACTTCAACAAATTATCTTATATTTTGCTATTTCTTACAGGTATCTGATATCTCTTTTTCTGATGGTACACCTTCATAATGTCTCAAACAAAAGAGTGAGCTCGTACATGTTCTCTCCGTGGTGCTGACCATTTCAGCGATCTAATATTCAAATCTTTGATAATATTTTAAACGCTTCTATAACAGTAATAAGTGTATTTGGTATTCTATGTAACTTTTATATTCCGAGATACTTCCATTATGGGACACCCTGTATTAAGACATTTCTAATCGGCTACAATCTTTTGCCGTTAATTAATATAAGTAATGTTATCATAAATGTTTTTGTTTGAAGAAGCTTTGTTGAGAATTATTATTATTTTACTAGTATGTGTTTCATTTTAATTGCAAGTATTTTTATAGCACTAATTCAAATTCTACAGTAATGAGTAAAATGAAACTGAAAAATTAAGCTCTTGATGATCCTTGAACCCTGCACTAGTCATTTCGGATTTCCGAAACCGGATAGTTCCCTGTCCTCTGTCTCTCATGACAACTGTGTTACAACTGAACCACACAACCGGACCACAGCCTCACTTAGTCAGGAGAGTAATAGGAGGGAGCAAAAAGAAACAAATTCCCAGCTAGAAATTATATGTACTTTTAAACTGTGGGTATAACAAAACAAAATACACCATGTAACTAATGCAGGTGAACCATATGACTTTTATTTCGAGAAGATTACTTTAACCCTGACGGCTTTAGCCATTTAGATTTTTAGTTTCGTATCTTCAAAATTTACTAAATTTCTTGAATAACAATCTGAGTCTTCTGTATCTTCTTGATAATCATTGCTCTCTACAATTTCCATTTCTTGGTAGCTTTTACCAAGTATTGTCTTTTTACTATCCCTACCACTACTTGTTCTCTCATCCATTTACACAAACTGATTAAATAGATTACTCACAGTTTTCCTCTGCGCCTCATACATATTCATTTTGTCCTGTCAGTGTCACATTTTTTAGCTTTCTCTCTTCATTATATGTCCTAGAAATTTCAACTGCCTCTTTCTTATTTCATATATAATTGTCATTTTTAGAATTATACAAGCAACCACTTATGTTTAAACTTGTACTACATATTATTACATTTTAGTAGTATTTATTTTAATTCCAAATGCTTTTTATCGCAACTAGTCAGATTGTCTAAAATAACAATCTTAATAATTGCGATGAAAAACAACTGAAATTATGACAAAGAAATACTAGTCATCAGTTACTGTGTAGTATTCATTTAAACATTAAAAGTTACCGCTTTATTTAACCAGAAAACCTTAGGTTTCTTTGACTTAGAATCGAACATCGACAACTAATGAAGGATTCATACAATCAATCTATTCGAATGTATAATTATTCAAATGTATAGTTTATAATATAGTATTTCAAATGTATATAAAATGTCTTTATTGTCTTCTTGATCGACATTTTTATGAATCAATTTTGCTTAATAAATATGTTATTTTCTGATATACTCTGACTTTCTCAGATTGAAACGGAAGAAACGTATAGCAATATGCATCTTTACAGCTAAATATACCAGTTTCTAATCATTAGTTATTTATTATTATGGGTGCAATAGTTACTAGCGCCATTTGAAGTGTTCTGTTGACATTATTCATGATTTCTGTAATGAAAAATGAAACAGAAATATTGGATGCCAATATATTCGTGTGGCACTGAGTCTCATTACTTTTCAGTTAAGGATAAGACAGCAATACAAGCGAAGATGATTGATGTATTCTACGGAAATTATTCGGGCGGAAGCACTGATTCATTTGTGGTTCGCTAAATACTTTTATGGTCAATTTTTTTAACATCGTCAACGCCCACAGTGTTATCTTCATCAAAATGTGTATCATCTTCACTGCTGTCCTGTGTGTTCGTCCAGCATTAGAGTCTCGTATTCGTAGGGAATATTTCTTGAGATAAACGGCACATGACTTTGTTAGCGGATGAAACTATGTTCGGACTTGTGATGCGTCTGACTGCCTGTGATTAATAAATTAAAAAATGTTACTCTATTAGTAGTGCTCACTTCCGATTCATGCTGCAAAAGAAAAATAACTAGAAATTGCTTGAAAGTTCTTATAATTTTCTTTTTCCGTTTGGGAGTTTATATTCGCCGCAACCTTGTATTTTTGTATGCACATATCTGTGCGTTTACTCGCAAATGCAATGTTTTTTTTCTTGCAAGACTTAACAATAATTATGAAAATTCTTACTTTTAGTCGATCAGAACTGTTTAAGAAATTGAACAAATATTAAATTTACTTTAAATTTAACACTAAAAATTCCCAGAAATCAGTGCATATTAAATACAGTAGATGTTTGTTTTTCCAGATATTTTCAGCTCTTAATTTAATAATAATAATAATTATTATTATTATTATTATTATTATTATTATTATTATTATTATTATTATTACAGCGCGTGTCGTATTATACAAATAAATTCAGGATAGATAGATAGATAGATAGATAGATAGATAGATAGATAGATAGATAGATAGATAGATCCAGTCTGAATTTATCATATTAATCATATAAACTTCAATAATCGTTTAAGTTTTAAACAATCAATTTAGATGTCAATTCAATTATAGCCTGAGTTAAAATTTTAGGTAGTATCAATATGTTTTATTGACGTTATTAACATTTTATTCAGAAAAACTCCCGCATGAAGTGATTAGACAAAACCAAATAAGCACATTTTACTTCAATAGCAAAATACGAAAATCATCAAAAATTGATCAACACCTATAATAGAACGAATAACAAATACATGATAATTTACATTTTAATATTGTGAATCTTCTTCTCAATAACAGCCAGTAATCTATTATCTATTGATTTTGCTATTTTCTTAATTCAACAGGCTCAGTTTTCAACGATAATTCTAACTGCTTCCCATAGGTCTGCTTTGCTGTTATATTGTTTACCTTCATATCATCTTCACAAGTGTCCATATATTTTCGATCGGTTCTGTAAATCTCTTATGCTCAAATAATTCACGGGTAAGCTTAGATATATGAGAAGGAGCATTGTCGTGCATAAATACACACTTTACTTTGAAACAGTAACTTGTACTATGCAAAGAAAATTTTGTTCATAAATTGCATTAGTTACAACTGTTCGGTTTAATTCCTTCATCTCCTTTGAATAGTGCAAAATTTGTTTGGTCGACAATTCCTGCCCATACAATAGCCTCTAATACACTATAGCCTTCTTGTTGTATTCATCTGATTGCATTAAAATTCATCCTTTGGCCCATTCATCCAGTTCATCACATATCCATCGAGATTCGACCGTGAAAATTACTTTACTTTTCATTTATTTCTTGGTTAAATTTTGACGCCTTCAAATATTTGCTTTAGTAAGATGAAGTTGCCTAGGAGATTCTTTACAGATCCCAATTCATAAAGTATTGTACACAGTTTGCTCTTCTTGAATATCTCAGTTCCAATCTGTTCAAAGATCTGATCACTGGTCAAAAGTGGTTGTTTCGTTATAACGCGTTACAATTTACAATCATGCTGAGGAAGCAAGTTATTTCAGACTTCTCGTCTGCTTCGAGTTCTCAATAGCCTTCTATACTGTTCGTTGACATTTGCAAAGCTCCTTTGATACCTCCAATGTGGACATTCTCTCACCCAGTAACTTTGTCTTTCAGCAGTTGTCAGATCCTTCACTTTACCCATGTTTCAACCTATTTTATGGACAAAATGTAGTTTTTATTACATTTCAGATGTGTTAGGCTAATATTAGTTTAATCTGCATACTAACTAACTTTTAAAATTTGTGCCCACAATAATATGCTGTGTCAAAAGGATGTTTTTCTTTGACACCTCCGTATTTTTAATTAAATTCATTTATTTAAAAAAGGGTAAATGATATGTATTCTAATGCTATACATTTGTATTAGTTTTTAGAATGTTGTAATTTTAAAAAATATGCTTGCAATGAGTAATCGAATAGTGTCTAATATTTTTATTGTAAATTCTGAAAGACAAAATATGTATAAATTCATTTTTCATCATATGTTTAGGTTTTAGATAGATAGCGAAAGAGAGAGAGAGAGAGAGAGAGAGAGAGAGAGATGGACAGACTGAAATAGAGCAAATGAATCATAAAATACGAGCCAATTAAGAATGATAATTTTGAAAGTTGAAAAATATTGAATTACTTAACTAACACTTCCTGTTTACTAGAAAACACACACACACACATACACACACACACACACACATATATATATATATATGTATATATATATATTAGTATTAATTGTGATAATGTTTAGCGCCAAGGTTGTTGTTTTTCAATGCTTTTACTGATAAAATGTATTTTGACAGATATTTTATCGTATACTGCACAATATCGGGTTGTAAATAGAGCGTTGATTGGTACCTAGTGCTTGTCTTTTAAACAGATCAGATTCACGCTGAATTTAAGAGGCAAACTCTTTGTACACCTATATACATATAATGATAAATTGTGATGATGCTTTGTGCTAAAAGAGCTGTTTTTTGGTAGTTTATTAGTAGAAAGGCATTTTAAACAGGCAGTTTTTTGTCATAAAGTGCTCGATATTGAGATAGCGTTAACTCGTTAATAGACATCACAATAATGTTTTCACAAAATTTATAAATGGCACTAATGAAAGTAACAACCTTCTTCTCATTAAGTCTCTTTCTTTATTTCTCTTTTACTTCATCTATCTATCTATCTATCTATCTATCTATCTATCTATCTATCTATATATATATATATATATATATATATATATATATATTATATCTATATCTATAAATAACTACTACAAAATTGTACATTTTGTTTCGACCAATGTCACATCAGATAGTTAGTAATGATGGTAATAAACGCTTCATTTCAAATTTATTTTATGAAGCATCAATTTTACTTTTTGAAAAAAATTTTGTACAAGATAATAGGATAAATAAAGAACGAAGAAAAGGAAAGAAGTAATCAAATAAAAGAAAAGAAACAGGATAAAAAGAAAATTAAAAAGTAAAAAAAGACAAAAGAAAGAAACTATAGATAAATTAGAAAGAAAAAGGCAAAAGGAAAGAAGTATAAAAAATTGCAACGAGACAAAAAAGTGGAAAATAAAAAAAAAGCAAATAAAAAACTTTTAGGAAAAGTTAAGCCAATGAAAAATGATGCCAAAGACTAGAATTCAAATTTAAACGGAAATGAAGTGTACGTTTAAAAACGTTGGGAAATTATAAATTGCTTAAAGATATCGAAAGTTTGAAAGCTAAGTTGCCGAAATAACTCGATTCCAAATGAAAAATATTCAAAAGCTCTACAATATATATGTACTGAGCACATTTTAAAGCAATTTTGTACTGGTCTATTTTAATTATGATGACAAACTGATTAAAAACCATACATGCATATATATATATATATTATTTTTTATAATATTTTTGTGTGGGTCTGTGTGTGCATGTGTGCGTGTGTGTATGAGCAGTAATACCTCTTTCATGGAAGTTTCATTAGAAGCTACTAACAAAGTACTCGGGTTAATTTTATATTTAATATTACTTGTGCTCTTATACTTTTATTCTTTCCTGAATATAAATATATAGAAATTGTCCGAATGTTCTGTATGACCGTACGCATATTAAATACATCATATATATTTCAAGATAACGTCTCCTGGTGTGAATGATATCTTATTAAATGTGGAGTGTTTATTTTGCATATCTGATATATATATATATATATATATATATATATATATATATATGTGTGTGTGTGTGTGTGTGTGTGTGTGTGTGTGTGTGTGTGTGTGTCAGATTAAATAAATTGCAAACACTACGTTTGCTTATTCCTAATAAAATCTGTTCATACTCTCGGATAATCTTTCACGTATTACAATCAAAAGATGTCAGAAATGAGCTGTAACTTTGACAGATGTTATTTTTATTCATTTCTTAAGGTACCCAAGTACCTTTACTTTTTTAGATCATATTCAGGAGTTTGAGTTATGGTAATAAGTGTAACCGGAAAACTGTGTTGCTAAAAATTACTGTACATTTTTTTCCGCTTCAATTATAACGGTTGACAAATTGCTACCGTTCATTGAACGTCAAAATTATCCAAAATTGAATTTTTTTTATATGTTGTAATGTCACGGTTCATGCACGTGTTAAAGCATGAAAAACTCTTCTTTTTACAAACATTTTAGAACATTACTACGGTATTCATAGCTGATTAATATTTCTTAATTAAGAGTAAAATATCTTTTTTGTGCTCGGTTAGTTAGGTTGTGTATAAGTGCTATTTTGTAGTAGTTAGGGCATTCACTTTTAAGAATTTCTACTGTTTGCTTTTTATATGGAAAGATAGTATATGTGTTATTGTTTGTGTCTATTAAAATGTCAAGGAAAGGGATTTTGTTATCTTGGTTCATTTTGTATGTAAACTTGAGGAGAGATTTCTTTTGAATTTCTTTTTTTTTTTTTTTTGGTGAGATTTATTATTTCGTCTGTATTTTAAATTAATATAAGCATATCATCTACATACAGTTTTCCGGTTACATTTGCTACCATAACACACACTCCTGAAGATGAACTCGGAAAGAGGTTGAAAGTACTTGAGTACCTTAAAAATTGAATAAAATAACATCTGTCAACGTTACAGCTCATTTCTGACATCATTTGATTGTAATAAGCGAAAGATTATCCGTGAGTATGAACGGATTTTATTAAAAATAAGCAAACGTGGTGTTTGCAATTTATTTAATCTGACATGTTTAAAAGAAAATTTGCTGCCTAAATACGCAAATTTATATATATATATATATATATATATATATATGTATGTATATATATATGATGCAATGGCTAAATTGACGCCATTTTATACTTTTTTTAGTTTTGCGCATTCGCTTTGTTTTTTTTTTTATTTTGTCGATTGAACCGTATCTTAAGATCAGTTGGGAACCATCAACGAAAAAAGACCACCATTACGCAATTTACTCTGCAAACATTTTGCAAGCAGCATGCTGTATTGCTTGGTATTCAGGGCGGAACGCCCAATACGAACATTTCAGAGTGTATGGATCTCAATCTAAGTGCAGAGGATTCGAAAAATGTTGGTTAATTGTAATGGTGATTATGAAAGTGTTTACAGTGAACAATAATCGAGTGTGAAGTTATGCCTTCATTCATCATCCCCTGGGGCCTGAGACTCATATATAAATGTAAATGTAAATTTTCCTTACCATCGCTTTTCATCTCCTGAGAGACGTTATGAACGTGAATCTGAATTTTTTTTCAAATTCTATTTATAAACAGAAAAAAAATGAAAGTACAGTATCTTTACGTATTCACATTTTAAATTTAAGAACATGCTCAAATATTCAGTTAACATCCTCAATATTTTTTCCTTCCATATACTAGTGGTTGTAAGAATATTTTTGAGCGTTCTTTACTTCTCAACTTTACTTTTGTTTATAAATACGTGTTGCAAAATAATATTTCTATATTTATCATAATCAAGACACTCAGAGGACGAAACGCGTTGATAAATAAAGGTTTGCCTTTTCTCTTTATTTATATTAATCTTTACAGATATAATTTATTTATATCTGAAGTTTTGCTCACTGACACGCCCCCATATACATGCACACATCATATATATATATATATATGTGTGTGTGTGTGTGTGTGTGTGTGTTTCTCAACGTCATCACTGGAGTAGACAGAAAGAAAATTTAGGCAAGTTGAGTATAGATTCTTGAAAAAAAAACACGCAGTAGTATTTCGCTGCGTGTATGTATATGCATATGTAGGGTAAGTCTTTTTAGATATCACTTACTTCAGTAGCTACTAAACTCGTAAGGTCGTCATTTGCTGATGCGAAAAGATAATCACAGATATCAGACAGTAAATACGATAGAATATAATTAAACTGAAAAAAGAATTGGCCATAAGAACAAAGAAATAAGAAGCAAAGAATGAGAAGGCAAAAGAGAAGAAAAAATAAATGTAACAAAAGCATGAAAATAAACACACAAAAAATAAAATATGAAAAAGAGAACAAATTTTTAAACGCAGAGGGAGAAACAAGAAAAGCCGAATTTTAAGTCAGTGCCAAAATTCTACTTAAAAAGTACATCGTGAAAAATAATAAGTAAAATAAATGCATTTAATGAGAATTGAAAAATTGAATAAATGCGATAAGTAAAAACAATGCAAAAATAATTTTTTTAAAACTAGAAACGTTTTTATTTGATTTCTTTCTATCTTTTGGTTTTTTTTAAATATCGTCATTGCGCGCCATATTTCTTGTATCTTTAAAATCAATCTAGACCAACTAGTTGAAGCAGCAGTTTCTCCTTGAAGCGGGTGTGGGGCACAAGTGAGAAACCCAAATCACTCACCGTTGCTTATAGCTTCTACTTTTATTAGAATCGATTACATTTATCTAACTGGTTTTCAATCCGTTTTTTCTTTCTAATTTTAAAATTATTTTCATGGATTTTCACGGTTTTTATTAGATGTTTTCCCCGGTTATTGCGGTTTTTATTTTCACATACTTATTTTTGATTTATCTCATTCCATTTCTTGGCATCCACCAAGGTCTTCAAAACAACTAAAATATGAATTCTGCGTCATACTTCTAATCAATAATTATAGTAACCATTACAGATAGGGGCTCCACTGTTTCTGCTTTTTAACGTCGGATCATGTCATTATTCTTTCCTCATTATTTTACTTTAAATGTCTTAATTCATCACTTTACTTTAGAGTCTTCAGGTGAAGCGCCTCACATGACAGCTTCAGTTGATTCAGTCTATAGAAAATTTTTATCAATTTAACTCTTAACGAACATCATCATTTGCTTTTCAATGGTAAAACATTTCCAATAATACGAGCATCATTCAATCATAATTTATATCTAATTGGAACTAAATGGCTTAAATGGTAACTCAACAAATTATGAGGTTACTGTTGGCGCTTATACCGACACCAAGCGCATATCAATTTCAGCTTGGTTGCGATAGTTTTCTTCTTCTTCTTCTTCTTCTTCTTCTGTGTCCCGTCAGGACTTTGGAGATCATGGTTCTCCACAACTTCCTGTCGTTAGCAGTCCTTATGAAATTAATATTTTTGTTTTCTTTCCCTATCATGTCATCTATTTACACAAACTTGTCAGGTAGGTTCTGTTTCCCTCTGTTCTTCTGTCCTTCTGCCTTCAATTTTTTCAAGCTCTCTTCTTACGTGCCTTAGAAATTTCAACATTTTAGTTTCCATTTTATCTAAATCTGCGAAGTTGCTCACATGCTCAGTCCATATAATTCTCAATATCATTCTGTAGCACCACATTTCTGTTGCTACGAGACTATTCTTCATCTGTGATGAATCCGTCCAAAATTCACTGCAGTATAGGAGACTGATATTACGCAACAGTTAAGTACTCTTTTCTTTGTTTCCAACAAAATTTTCCTCTTTATTAATACTTTGCTTAGCTTATGTTAGGTAATTTTCACTATCCCAATGCGCCTTCAGATTTCTCTGTCGGACCTAAAACACTTCCCACATATTTACATTGTTGTATTTTTTTGATTTTGGTATCTCCGATTGGTTTGTGTAGAGATCCCCTATGCTGCATTATATCTAAGACCTTCAAGATATGCAGATCAATCCCTCTCGAGAGAATTTTCCTGTAAACTTATGTTTGCAATCAGAAAGATTCAAACTTTTGTATATACACAATACAAATCCTGATTTTATTTTGCTGCCTACGAGCTGATATGTACTTTAGCGTTTATGCACATTCTTCTTCACGCGATTTAGTTAAGGATGTAAATGGCTGAAGTTGTTACCTGTTTCAGAATGCTAACATAAATTTTGATGGCAGAGGGATTAAGGTTTTCTTCTGGATTTTGATTATAGCTTAATGGACCTTTACGTCTTCTAATGAGCTTTTCTCGTGAGGCAGCTTTCTAAACGTCAAGATGACAGACATAAGGACTTTGATATGAAAGAATCAAATCACCATTACAATATCAAACCAGGAAACAGATCGTTAATGCATGGGGAAAAGTATTCACCTAAAATTCCAAAAAGATAAAGTCAAAAACATTTAGAGATAACTGTTTGATCTTGAGTCCAGATTTAATCCAAATTTAAGGATCTTTAGTGGAAATTACCTCAAAGTTGATGGGGTTAAATATCGGCAATGACAATGAAAAATTAAGTCAGTAAATGCACAAAAACTGAAAATGTAAGACAATAATACATCTTCTCAACAAACTTATTTAACCTTTACAGTGAAGCAATCATGAAAGAATTAGTAAAGGATTCATTATTGGCAGTCACAATTTTAGTAGCATTACACATGCAGATAGCACAGTGTTGATAGCAGACTAAGAAATTAATCTAGAGGAACTCGTAAGATGATAGAAAAGGAAAACCAGAAGATATGACTAAAGATCTTTTGTACGAAACGTGTATAGTTATCAGCAAAAAAAAACAAAAAAAAACAAAAAAAAACAATAACAACAAGAAAAAAAAACCAGCTCGACACTCGAATTACAAATCCAGCAAAAACAAAAGTTTAAATATCTAGGAAGTATTTAATCAGCGGAGGAAAAATGCGACAACGAAATCCGAAGGAGAACTGAGATAGCGAAAGAAAATTACTAAAAGTTAAGAAAATGTTTAAGAAACGGGAAAATTTTGTTGAAAACAAAGAAAAGAGTAGTAAATATTTTAGAGGAATATCAGCTCCCTCTTATATGACATTGAATGCTGACTATGTCATCGCAGATGAAGAAATAACTTGAAGCAACAGAAACAAAAGAACACTGAAAGTACAATGAACTGGACATGTGAGCAACGCTGAAAATTTAGAGAAATTGAAGGCAGATAGAACAACTATACGTAGAAGAGAAAGAGACTGTTGAAATTTGTAGTGTACATATTTAGGAAAGAAGGCTTAGAAAATGTGACACACAGAATATATATTGAAGACAAAGAGATACAAAAAAAGCACATAAGTGTGTAAATAGATAACATAACGTGGATTATGAAAGATAAGAACATTTTTTCTAGTAGCTATAAACAACAGGACATTTTGATGAGTCATGATCACCGACAAAGAAGAAGAAGAATATAGGCGATTTAATATGTCTACAAATGTTCAAATTTTTATTTATCAACATTTGGGTATAATTACATTATTTACACTGTTCAAACTGTTGTTCTTATCTTTATTGCCATTTTTGCGAGGTTTCGGCCGTTTGCTTTTTAAATATGTATGTTGAGAAAGAATTATAATCATTTTATCACCATCAATATATTTGGGAAGTAAGGTTTGACTGTGTACGTTAATATGCCGACGGATGTGTGTAAAATATGTTTTGTTCTCATTTTATTCAGGAAACTGTATTTAATGTCTGTACTTACCAAACCGCAAAATCGAAAAGAAAAAAATTTTGGGTGATAATGAGGAAAGAGAAATTGGAGAATGTGATACTTAAAGAAGATATTGACGGAAAGAAGATTAAAATAATTTGAAACGTACAAGATATACTGAAAAAAAGAGAGTATGAATAATGTGACGTTTACATGACATACTGAAAGAATGAGGTCTTCAGTAATGGAAAACTTAAAGAATATACTGAAGGACGGAGGGTTTGAATAATTTGACAATTACAGGAGATAGTGAAGGAAAGTGGGATTGAGTAATTTGAAACTTACAGCAGATACGGACGAAAAAATGCCTTGAATAATTTGACACTTACAAGAGATGAAGGACAGAGGTCTTGAATAATTTGACATATACAAAAGATAATGAAGAAAATAGGAAATCAATAACTTGACACGCACTTACAAGAAATACTGAAGACAAGAGGATTTGAAAATTGCTACATTACTAAAGATATTTTTTAAAAAAAGCTTTAATAATTTGACACTTACAAAATATACTGAAGAAAAATAGGCATGATTAATTTGACATTTAAAAATATGCAGAAAGAAAGACAGCTTGAACAATTTGAAATTTGCAGAAGAAACTGAAAGAAAAAAACCATGAATAATATAACACTTACAGGAGATATAGCCGGAAAGAGGGCTTTCAATAATTTGACACTTACAATGAGTTACTGAAAGAAAAAACCATGAATAATTTAACACTTGCAGGAGATATAGTCGGAAGAGGCTTGAATAATTTGACACTTAAAATGATTTACTGACAGAAAGAGGGCTTGAATAATTTATTACATACAGAAAATATAACCGGAAAGAGGCCTTGAATAATTTGATGCATACAATGAATTACCAAAAGAAAGAAGGCATAAATGATTTAACACTTACAGCAGATATAGCCGGAAAGAGACCTTGAATAATTTGACACATACAATGAGTTACTGAAAGAAAGAGGGCATAAATAACATAACTTTTACAAAAGATACAGCCGGAAAGAGGCCTTGAATAATTTGACAATTACAAGGAGTTACTAAAGGAAAGAAGTCAAGAATAATTTAACACTTACAGGATATAACCAGGAAAAGGTCTTTCAATAATTTGACACTTACAATGAGTTTCTGAAAGAAAGAGGGCATCAATAATATAACACTTACAGAAGATATAGCCGGAAAGAGGCCTTGAATAATTTGACACATACAATGAGTTACTGAAAATAAGAGGGCATTAATAATTTAACACTTACAGCAGATATAACCAGAAAGAGGCCTTTCAATAATTTGACACAATGAGTTACTAAAAGAAAAAAGACAGGAATAATGTAACACTTGCAGGAGATATAGACGGAAAGAGGCTTAAATAATTTGACACTTATAATGAGTTACTGAAATAAACAAGGCATAATTAATTTAACATTTACGGGAAATATAGCCGGAAAGAGGAATAATTTGAAACTTACAATGAGTTATTGAAATGAAGTGAGTTTGAATAATTTAACACTTACAGGTGGAAAGATGTCTTTCAATAATTTGACACCTACAATGAGTTACTGAAAGAAAGAAGGCATGAATAATTTAATACTCAAAGGAGATATAGCCGGAAGAGGAGTTGAATAATTTGATGCTTACAATAAAATACTGAAAGAAAGAAGGCTTGAATATTTTATCAGTTACAGGAAATATAGTCTGAAAAAGGGGTGAATAATTTGACATTTACGATGAGTTACTGAAAAAAAGAGGGCATGAATAATATGACGCTTACAAGAGATATAGCTGGAAAATGGCCTTTCAATAATTTGACACTTACAGTGAGTTACGAAAAGAAAGAGGCATAATTTATATAATACTTACAAAAGGTATAGTCGTAAAAAGGCCTTGAATAATGTGACACTTACAATGAGATACTGAAAGAAGGAGGTATTGAATAATTTAACACTTACAGAAGATATAGCCGGAAAAGGCATTTCAATAATTTGGTACTTACAATGAGTTACTGAAAGAAAGATAGCATGAATAATGTAACATTACTGGAGATATAGCCAGAAAGAAACCTTGAATGATTTGACACTTACAATGAGTTGCTGAAAGAAAGAGGGCGGGAATAATTTAACACTTACAGGAGATATAGCCGAAAAGAGGTTTTGAATAATTTAACACGTACAAGAGATATAGCTGGAAAAAAGCATTCTAATAATTTGACCCTTACAATGAGTTACTGAAAGAAAGAAGGCAAGATAAATGTAATACTTACAGGAGGTATAGCCGGAAAGAGTCTTTAAATAATTTTTTATTTTTACATGCAATGAGTTCCTGAAAGAAGAACAGCATGAATAATTTAACTTACAGAAAATATAGCCGGAAAAACGTTTTGAATAATTTGACACTTACAATGATTTACTGAAAGAAACAGGGCTTGAATAATTAAACACTTACAGGAGATATAGCTGGAAAGAGGTCTTTAAATAATTTGATATTTACAATGAGTTACTAAAAGAAAGCCATGAATAATTTAATACTTGAAGGAAATGTAGCCGGAAATAAGCTTCAATACTTTGACACTTACAATGAGTTACTTAAAGAAAGAATGCCTGAATAATTTAACACTTACAGGAGATATAGCCGGAAAATTTCTTGAATAATTTGACACATACAATGAGTTGCTGAAAAAAATTCATGAATAATTTAACACTTACGGGAGATATAACAGGAAAGAGTTCTTGAATAATTTGACACTTACAATGTGTTATTTAAAAAAAGAAGGCATGAATAATTTAAAACTTGCAGGAGACATAGCCGGAAAAAGATTTTTCAATAACTTGATACTTATAATGAGTTACTGAAAAAATGGCGGCATGAATAATTTAACCATTTACAGAAGATATAGCCGGAAAAAGGCCTTTCAATAATTTGAGACTACAATGATTTACTGAAAGAAAGAAGGCATGATAAATGTAACACTAACAGGAGGTATAGCCGGAAAGAGGTCTTAAATAATTTGACACATACAATTAGTTACTGAAAAAAAATGCATGTCCAGCAATATCTCTTCTAAGAGATATTGCTGGACAGAGGTCTTGAATATTTTGACACTTACAATGAGTTACTAAAAGAAAGAAGACATGAATAATTTAACACTTACAGGAGATATAACCGAAAAGAGGCCTTTCCATAATTTGACACTTACAATGAGTTACTAAAAGAAAGAAGGCATGAATAATTTAACAGGAGATATAGCCGGAAAGAGGCACGGAATAATTTGACACCTACAATGAGTTAATGAAAGCATTTGACGCTACATGAGATTTTGAATCAAAGAGGCCTTGAATAATTTGATACTTAAAGAAGATATTGGATAATTTGAAATATACAGCACAGACTGAAGAAAATAGGCTTTAAATAATTTGACTCGAGGAGTAGATGTTAAAGGAAACAGAACTTGATTGTCAATTGCAGGAGATACAGAAATAAAGAAGACTCAAATATTTTGAAATTTTCATGAGATACTGAACGAAAGATTGTTTGAATAGTTTAACACTTACAGAAGATACCGAAGAAAATTTGACTTGACTAATTTGACACTTACACGATATACTAAAACAAAGATTCCTCGAATAATTTCAAAGTTCCAGGACATACGGAAGGAAAGAAGCCTTGATTAAAATTACGTTTACAGAAGATACTGAGGGAAAGCCAGTTTGAATAATTTGACACTTACACGGGATACAGAAGGAAATGTGGATTCAATGAATTGATATTAAAGGGCATACTACAGGAAAGCTGTCTTAAATAATTTTACGATTGCAGGAGATTGTAAAGAAGAGAGGGCATGAATTATTTGACAATTACTGGAGATACACAAAGAAAAATAGGACTTTAATAATTTGAAACTTACAGGACTTACGGAAGGAATCAAGCAATGGATAATTGAAACTTACAGTACATGCTGAAGGCAAGAGAACTTGAAAAATGTGTCACTTACAGTAGATACAGAGAAAAGAGACCTTGAATAATTTAAAATTTACAGGATATAAAGTCGTAAAGAGACCTTAAATAATTTAACACTCAGTGGACATACTGAAGAAAAGTATTAATAATGTGACAGAAGATCATGAAGAAAAAGGTTTTGAATAATTTTACACTTACATGACATATCGACTGAAAGTTTACTGAAATAATTTTGCACTTACAGAAGAAGCTGAAGGACACAGGCCCAGAATAATTTGCCAGTTACAGGACATACTGAATAAAATGGCTTTGAACTATTATTGTAACACTTTCATCCACTGCTAAAAGAATAATGTTTAAAAAAGTTACACTTACAGAACATACTGGAGGAAAAAAGCTTCAGCAGTTTGTTGCTTACAGGAGATACTGATGAAAAGAGAGATTGAATAATTTGACACTTAGAGGAGATATTACAGGAATTAATTTTTGAATAATTTGAAACTTACAGAAGATTCTGAATCAACGAGGCCTTGAATAATTTGACACTTACAGGCGATACTAATGAAAAAGGCCTTGAATAATTTGACAGTTACAGGAGATACTGACGGAAAAAGAGATTGAATAATTTGACACTTACAGGAGATACTGACGGAAAGAGAGATTGAATAATTTGACATACCAGATACGGAAGTACAGAGGGTATTAATACTTTGAAACATACAAGAGATACTAATGGAAAGAAAGACTGAACAATTTGACGCTACATGAGATATTGAATCAAAGAGGCATTGAATAATTTGATACTTAAAGGAGATATTGATCGAATGTGGCTTTGAATAATTTGACAGTTATAGGAGATATTATAGGAATTAATCCTTGAATAATTTGACACTTAAGGAACATACTGCATTAAAGAGACCGTGAATAATGTGACACTTATAAGGGATACTGGTGGAAAGAGGGCTTGAATAATTTGATACTTTAGTCGATACAGAAGGAAAAAAATGATTAATTTGTCCCTTACAGACTATACTGAAGGCAAAGGAGACATTGGGAAACATAGAACAACTTATCTAACAAGTTTTATATATGCATATATGCCAGAATAGAGTCTAGGATGGATAGCTAAGACCAATAGAATATAGGAAGTTATGGAGAAACAGGTTTTTCCCGCGTTCTGAAAGGCTATTCTACATAAAAGAAATCGAAAAAAACATACATGTTTTTTAATCATATCGCCCCAGGCAAGGTATTTTACTGCCACTGTTTTGCAGGGGGTTATATAGGAGGAAAGTTATGAAAAAGAGTGACAGGTTATCGGGGGTGTCAGGAACTGGATAAGAGAAAGATAAGAATACTGATGAGAGTGGAGTGGACGGAGAAGGGAGCATGAGAGAGAGGATGCAGGTTAGTGAGATAGGAAATGACTATTGATTTTACATTTAAATTCTTGGAGATTGTACATGTCGGGAAAGCAAGCAAATGATAAAGTAAAGGAATGATACATATCGTGTATCTGAATAGTTTCCCAATTCTCAATAGTACTCATGTGAATGTAATGCCTGTGATATTTTTGCCTGACCTCTTGTTTTGAAATATAACGTTGAAGTGCTTCTAACAAGCAGGAGAAGGACTATATATTTGCATTGAGATTCAATTTCAGAGAAGTCAACCATTTGTGTGTAGAGGAATAACTTAACGACGGATATATTTCAAATTTACCAAAATTAAGAACTATTTCGATGACAGGTTCTATTTTAAGTTGTACGTCCAATCAACGAGCGCAACTAAAATGGTGATAGCATAAAAGAAAAAAAAAAAAAGAAAAAAAGAAAAAAAAGAAAAGAAAAAAAGAAAGACATATTTAATGGATGCATTTATATATTTCTTCCGTTGCAGCTCACAGCTAAAAACTAATGAAAATAATAATGGTAATAAAAATAGACAAAAAAATAAGCCAAACAATTTCCAATCTACTTACACGTAAACTAACTTTAAAATCATAATTTAATGAGATACCTTTTAGAAATTTTATTTTTGTCGAATGGAAGTTTTACAAGAAGAATATGAACCTAGTGAGTACAATATCGGAGTGTGTGGATCGCAAAGTGATCTTTAGGCGCTGAAAATTAAGAGTGCCGTGTCAAGTTCTAATAAGAGCCGAGGTTGTTTCGCATAAATACATTAAGAAATAAATGAACCTATATCTTCACCTCTATCAGCTAAGTGTTAATATCAGATTAAAAACTTTAATTTGGATTGGAAACTCGTCTTCGCGAAGAAAAACATGAATTCAAAAACTTGCAATTTTTTTTTATTAATACTGGAGATCACATAATAAAAATCTCAAAAGTCCCTCCTGGTAGAGGGTTACTGAATGGCCTGTGCTATATGAACGTCGTTGGAAGAAATGAAGACTATGAGAATAAAGAGAATAGACAGTGACTGACTCTTGACTTAAGTGGTTAAGATTGTAGTGTTTAGGGAAGCATACACGCAATGTAGCAGTTCTCAGGTGCGGGAGGAAGTTGCTTTAGTGGAACGTTCTATGGAAAACGGGTGAAATCTAGTAAATTCGACTCTATAGATGTAGCATAGAAGTGTCCTTGATGTAAAGGTTTAAAATGGTAGGGCTAAAAAGTGAAAATAATCTAAATATTTGCTATTAAAGTAGGGATCGGCTTGCGTTATTAGAAAATAGCTTGAAAATATCGCATCTTCTACAAGTCTACGTAAACAGTTTTGAATTCTGTCAAGGCTAGAAAAGGAGGATTAGGTAGCTACAGCCCAGATATGGCAGAAATACTCCAAGCAATAAAACCTATGCTGTGACTCTATATTTCAACAGGAGGGCTACAATTCTAACATACATAAATACAATATATATTTGTTTTTAACTCTTAGAACGTATGTCATGAATGTTCTTTTTCTAATTTTTACAGTAAGTTTCAGACTATAAAAGGGCCCGGGTTACTCGAGTTAGTGGTTTGCACTAAGGGGTAGTTCATATGGATAGGAAAAAGATACTAGTTACTTCTGGTTTGAGTGGGACTTAGTTCTCGCCGATGGAAAAAGGAGGGAATGTGGGTTAGTTTGGTACTGTATAAATGGCATAAGGGTTCCTAGCCGTGAAGATTAGACTTGGCGGAATGTAGTTCGTTAGTAATAATTTGTGAGATAATCTAGATACTATTTCCATCATAGCAAAATGATACTTTATAGTAATTTCCCCAGCCAAGCTTAGTTTAGTTCAAAGAGAGCTCAGTGAAAATGAATATACGTACTATTATAATGGCTGATAGGAAACGCTTAAGAAGCATTGTACTAGTTTAGTTATTTTCAAAACGAATATATGAATAACACTGGTAGAGAATTCTCTTTCTTATAATAAAGACCGTTGTCTATTTATTTGCGTATATATATATAGTATTGTAACTAAGTTGTTGAACTCGTAGGTTTATTAACCTTTTGTTCATGCATTTACTTTTATAAAGAGTGCTCGATACAAATGTAGAGTGTTATACTGTAATGGTTGTTACAATGATTTTATAAATTCATAGTATCACTACACAAAACCTTTCGTGTTTCGAAGCCAGCCCATTATGTTGTTGGCTTCTTCTTCAGGTGATTTTTTAGAAATGAGAATTATCTAGTTGAAAAGCCCGTTTATTTGTGTTGGATTGGTGTTTTTGGGGTGTTAGAGGGGTTGGTCTGTATTTTGAGTTCTGTTGACCTTTTTAAGGTCTTAGGGTTAAGTGTTTGTTTGTGACTGAGTTCAGGATAGGTTAATCTATTAATCTTGTGAGGGCTGAGGCTGCTGGCGCCTTGCGTGTTGTTATTTGGTTTAGGGGTTGGTAGGTGTTGTTTTGTTTTGGGGTTGGTTTCTTCTTAATTTAATTTATGTTATTTTGTAATGGGGTGTGTGCTTTTTTTATTTTTTTATTTTTTTTGTTTTTTATAAAATATATTTTTTACAAAATATATTTTTCATAAAAAATATTTTATAATATTGTATAATATTTAAGCTATTTTATAATATTCTGCATTATTTTTTGTTGGTATTGTATAGGGTTTGTTTTCTTTTCTGTTTACTTATAGGGTTGGTTGTGTGTATTTTTGTGTTTTTTTTTTAGGGGGTTTTCTGGTTGGGGTGTTTTTTGTTTACTTAAATTTTAGCGAGAAATATTTGCGATGTTTGCATATTACTGCTAATTCGTCTCTACGGTTTAATAAATCGTTGCTGTTAGGGTACTGAAGAATGTGTAGTTTTTCATTTAGACATAAAGGGCAGATGTCGTTAAGTGAGTTGCAAGTTCTAGTTTTTTCTAGGATTTTCCATTTTACTTTGGGTTTCTGTTTTGAATCCTTTAGCTTCCAAAAGTATGTGGAAAGGGATGTTTGGTTTCGGTATAAGCTGTTTTTAAATGAGGTTAGGTGCAAGTACCAGCGCTGCTTACGCAAATAAAGACAAACACTTCAGCATACTATATACAATGTAAACACACGCCAGTAGCCGAGAGTGTTCAAATTCATTACTGAATGAACTGAATGAACGATGAGTAGCTATTGTTCTTAAAGTTTAACATTTCTCCAAAGTGCTTGATATATATATATATATATATATATATATATATATATATATATATATAACCTACCTGTCACTCTCATGAGTTTGGATTATTTTAATAACAGTTATGAATGCTCTTTTCGTGTGTTTGATCTTTAAAAGTTCCTTTTAATGTTTTTCCAAAACTTATGACATCGATTAATGAAGAATATATATAGTCATCCGCAGACACACCCGTTTCGCTGTAACAAAGATCATCAGTACGGCTGGACATCCGATTCTAGCCAGGATTGAAACATGACCGAATTGACTTTAGTCGGCGATTCTACCACTGAGCTACAGGCGCTCGGTAGAGGAAGGCGGACTTTAGCGTGTTATATACAATGTAAACACATGCTAGTAGCCAAGAGTGTTCAAATTTATTACTGAATGCATAAATGCGTGAGTTGCTATTGTTTTTAAAGTCTAACATTTCTCTATAGTGCTATATATATATATATAGTAATTTTTAGCAACAGAGTTTTCCGGTTACATTTGTTACCATAACGCCCTCACACCCCTGAAGATGATCTCGGAAAGACGTTGAAAGTACTTGGGTACATGGAAAAATGAATAAAAATAACAATGCCAACGATAAAGCTCATTTCTGACATTTTTTTTTATTGTAATGCGCGAAAGATTATCCGTGACTATGAACAGATTTTATTAAAATGCGCAAACATAATGTTTTGCAATTTATTTAATCTGACATGTTTAAAAGAAAATTTGATGCCTAAATACACAAATATATATATATATATATATATATAAATTCTACCGTCACCCTCATGGGTTTGGATTATTTTTTCTTATGTCTTAATGTTAGATACTCAGTAGTATTAATATATGTTGCCGTCATATTTTAGACGGCACCTAAGATAAATATGTTACCATAATTTTTGACGGCACGGGCCCACTCGTTGAATATTAAGCATATAAGCAAAAATATATTCCTCTTCCTATATATGACTCAATATGAATATCTACATTGTTGAAGTTATGATGATGCCTGTAAGTTTACAAAAGCTTTCAACAAGTATGAGTAAGTATTCTAACTTTTTTATATTAACTTTGTAACTCTCCCCAAATTCATAAGTGAACGTGGCTCCCCTCAGCTTCCTTTTTTATTATCTGCGAATTGCAACGCTATCTTAAAAAAGTTACTTGACTGGGTTTTCATTTTCTTTGCCAAGGTTTTGAATTCAGAGATTTTCCTCCTTTTACACTGATTGCCATTCAAAGCTAGAAAATCCAACACGCTTTGCTATTTAACCCATAGCTACGAGGAGAAAAAACGGCTCGAACTCTGAAATTGGCTCTTCGATTTCACTAACCCCGTCGATATCCGTTACATTACCCTCTTATCTGGTTACTCGTCTTTACAAAATTTACTATTGCAGAAAGTCTCGGGACAGATTTTAAAGATCGAAGCTAAACAGTCGGCTTCTCATGCTTGGAATAAACCAACTCTTTTCCCTCAAGTAGTAAAAGCAAGATAAATAATGAAAATAAAATAAATGCATTAAACGTTTAAAAAGACAAGTGAAAATGATCGCCACTTTAAGCAAATAGCGTTTGTCAGGCATTGAACTAGATAAACAGAACAAACGAGCAGCCGTTACCACTGCTGTGTAAGAAGAACTCCAGCATCTAATAGAGTTATTAGTCTGCTCTATAGATGATTTCATCATGTGCTTTGTCATCCAGCCGTCACTAAGCAGAACTCCACCTGATCATGGCGTCTGCTTCAAACATTCACAGATGCGCCCTACCCGTTTTAGGTTTCTGTCCTCTTTCTTACTTACACATTGTGAAGATATAAAACGCCATTTTTTCTTTTCTCATTTTTTGTAGTCTTTTTTCTTTTACTTTTCCTTTTTTTTTTGTTGGCAGGAAAATAGGAAGAGAAGTAACTTTTTTGTTAACTTCTTTTTTTATTTTCAAGTCTCTGCTAATGTTAGCCACACCTTCGTTCTTATAATGAATATTACAGAAGAGATTTAAAACAAAAAAAAAATGTTTGTTTCTGCGCTATATCGTTTTACGGCTTTAATCTCTTTTGCTCAATATCCACTGTTCTCTTTTTATTTCATCCTCTCAATCAATTGAGTTTTAATCTAGGCTGTCTCTCCTTGCTTGATTCTTACTTGAGATTTAACTTACCACGAATTTTCGTGACGATATACTCTTTTTTAAGGTTTTGTAACTTTATAGAATGTTATTTTCGTTTTCTTTCATTATTGTCTCCCTTACTTTGCACCTATTTTGGAATTCATTTATTCAGGTTGTCTCTGAAGCGTCTAATTTTACAATTTTAACTTTTCTACGTTTATTTCTAGTGAAACACAGATTTTCTTTTTATTATTTTTTCTATCCAATATTTTTGTTTTTGCTTGAAAAAAGGGAAAAAACACAAGTGTGATTAGCAAAAGAATCGCAGATAAATATGGAAAAGAAAGAAAAACTATTCTGATAGTAATAGTATTAGTGGTGGTGGTGGTGGTGGTGGTGGTAGTGGTGATGTGCAGGTAGTATATTATTATTATGTTATTTATTTTTATTATTATTATTTCCTTTTCATCATAATTCTATCTCTGCTATGGTCACACTACCTACCAAGCCTGTGGTGAGGCGTAAAGCATAAAACCACTAGCGTTACATCGACAAAGTTCAGAGTGTGTGGGCTAAACAATTTTTTGTATATCTCTTAAGCTGGGGTTTCCTGGGATCCTTTCAATGTATTGATTTGTTCCTTTTTTATCATTCCAAGCGCACCTTTTATCAATGGTACTATTCTTGTTTTCAATTTGCACACTTTTTCTATTTCAATTTCCAGGTCTTTGATAGTTTTTCAAATTCCTTGGTTTTTATGTTACAATCCACTGGACAAGCCATTATTAATTAGTAGGCAAGATTTTTCTTTTAGGCTTTTGACTATAATGTTAGGCTTATTTGCTTCAATTTTCCTGTCTGTGACTATGGTGTAATCCCATGGAATGGCGACATCTTCTATTTCTGTAATGGGTGCTGGGTGTTTACATATTTCCAAAGTGTTTTCACTTTGTCCAGTGTAAATATTGCCCCACTCTATCGTGACGACTTTTATATTCATTTGGAGCAAGCACAGGACATCTTGAGATTAGATGGTCTATTATTTCCTGGTATTTGTCACAGAACCTGATTTCTGGATTCATATTATTATGTTGGGACACTATCTCCCGCGGGGATACTTTCCCTTGTATGGTTTAATACAGCAGAGAGAGAGAGAGAAATTAATATTAGTAATATTATTAGTTATGATTTATTGTAATATGCGATGTGAGTTTATGTAAAAAAAAAAAAACACTATCAAATACTTGTAAAATATGGGGAATAGAAAAATTAACTATTTTAATACTATCATGAACTTCTAAAATCCTAGAAATAAAAGGGAAAAATATAATTTTTTTTCTTTCGTGTTCAAAACGGATATTTTTTGGTAAAGCTAAAATTTTGAGTAGCCAAAACAAAGTGTCAAAGTTGGTTTGATGAGGTCAGGTGGGGTTAAAGTCCCTCAACAGATTTTCCTGGGAACAGAAGTCTGTGGTAAATTAGATACGATGTGAGCTGGAGGTGTGGCATTCGTCGAGCAGATCGAGTGGGTGAAAAATGATTTCATTGGCCGAGGGCTTCAAGTCGGCTAGATCCACCGAGAAGGATTTAAAAGGGTTATAAAAATCCGGACTAGACGAGAAAAATCAGTTGTTTTTCAGTTTCTCAGTTAGTTTGTTTTTAAGTTAGCTGAGTAGCTATCAGTCGAAATGTAACGACTGTAGAAAAAGGTTCCCAACTTGGCAGCCATGACCCACGGCTGGCCGCCTACCATAGAACTTATGGCTAAAGAGTTAATGTCAAATAAAGCCTGCCGCCAGTTAACTTAAAGAGTTAATTTGGAATAATGCGCCTTCGATATGAATCCCGAAAGAACGTTATTGATTTTTTAAATCATGGGAGAATCGAAAATACTGATTCTTCATTTGCTCTACTTCGGTAAACTCCGTTAAACTCCGATAAGAATCCGAAAGGACTTTGTTATTTTAGAAGTTTCATAGAGAATTGACAGCCCTGGTTATAGAGAATATGTGAAAATACTTTAGCGAAAATTTAATGAATACGTGAAAAGACTTTAACGAAAGATTAATGAATACGTGAAATGACCTTAATGAGAATTGAAGAGTTCTGTTACTTTAATGAAGCTTAGACATTATTATTTTGAATAATATTTTGAAGATTGGAAACAGTGAGATTTTGAAAACAAGCTCTCTCTCTCTCTCTCTCTCTCTCTCTCTCTCTCTCTGTTGTGTGTGTGTGTTGTAAACCAATATTCCGACAAGTGTATTATCTGCTCCTGTTAAAAAAAGAAAAAAACATTGTTTTTTTTTTTTATAAAGACATTCTTCGTAACTCTCCAGGCGTGTTCGAACCTTGTTCATTTATTTCATTATTTTATTTTATTTTATTTTTTTTTTTTTGTACTGTATTTATATTTTTAACCACCAGTGTCCGGACTGGCTCTCAAAGGCGACTACTAAAATTGCACGACGCGACCACTGAGAACAATTCACAACGTGGGACAGGGGCACGTTGTTGCAAGAGACGTCTTGTAAACCAGTTTTTGTGTCGACATCATCGGAACGAGATCGTCACGATCAGCAACAGCGACCGAACCAACCGGCCAGCCGGGTGGCAGTGTCACAACTGGGATCGTTACAACCGTCGGCGAGGACGAGCGTCACATTGGACGGGCCAGCCCCGGCCGAACGTGTTACAATATATTATATTTGCCTGAAAGTTCCTAATGAAAAGAATAAAGCCTTCAGTTTCAGACTTTAATCCCGATGCTCGTAAACATCGATGAGTATTAACTTTATCAACATCGGGTTTATTAACATGTTCTGGATATTAGCCTTGCAAAGATTTATCTTGCCAGCGTTGCTTCATATGTTCAAGAGATTTGCTTTTGCTTTCTTTTCCTTATTTTCTAATGCAACAGTTGGTTCTTTGGTTCTGTTTTGGTTTTCTACAGAAACTACTAAGTGGGATGACCTTGCTTGTATTTAGTGCCTTCTTTCAATATTGAATATTTTTTGTATCATTCAGTAATTTCTTCTTTCCATGTATGTTAGTAAGCCAATAGTTGTTATCTTATATGACAATTCTACCTTTTTACTGGGTATATATAATCGGTCTACATCAGCCTTTGAATGATGTATCTCATGCTTAGAAAAAAGCTTTCTCAACTTAGAGTCCATTCGTCTGATGTCATTTAGAGTTGTAAAATTGTGCCTTTAAACTGGATTTAAATACAGTGTCATCACTGACGCATTTTACAGTTTGAAGAAAACCTTTCAGCTCAATTTCATTCCTAGTCATCCGTGTAAAATAGATGGCTTATTTTCGTTTTAGCTATTTTATAACCACATTCTGTCTTGTTAAGTTGGTTGGTTAATGCAATTAGTGATATGCAAAATAGTAAGAGAGACAAAGAGCCACTCAATTTCCAGGTCTTTATATTTTGACAGTTTTTCAAATTCCTTGATTGCTATGTTACAATCCGCTGAACAAGCCATATCAATTAATAGACAAGTTTTCTCCTTCTGGTTTTTAACAATAATGTCTGGCCTGTTTGCTTCAATTTTTCTGTCTGTGTAGATGGTGTAATCCCATAGAATGGTTACATCTTCTATTTCTGTAACCGGTGCTGGGTGATGTTCATACCAGTGTTTGTTTACAGATTTTCCATAATGTTTACACATTGTCCAATGTAAATATTGCCCAACTCTATCATGGCGATTTTTATATTCATTTGGAGCAAGCACAGAACAGCCTGAGGTTAGGTGGTCTATTGTTTCTTGGTGTTTATCACAAAACCTGCATTTTGGATCCATATTATTATGCATAATATTTGCCTGAAAGTTTCTAGTGAAAAGACTTTGGTCTTGTGCTGCAAGAGTAAAGCCTTCAGTTTCAGACTTTTATCCAGATGCACGTAACCATCGATGAGTATTAACTTTGTCAACAATGGATTTATTGGCACGTTCTGGATATTGGCCATGTAGAGGTTTGTCTTGCCAGCGCTGTTTCATCTGTTCAAGAGCTTTATCTTTGGCTTTCATTTTCATATTTTTTGCCGCAAGAGTTGGTTCTTGGTTTCTGTTTTGCTTTTCTACAGAATCTACTAACTGTAAATCTTGTTTGTATTTACTGCCTTCTTTTATTATTGAATATTTTTTCTTTCTTTCTTCATGTTGCCTTACTAATTGTATCATCCAATCCTGTGTTGTTTCTATGTATGTTAATAAGCCAATAGTTGTTGTCTTGTATGACAATTCCAGCTGAATAAGACCTCTTCCACCTACATTACGGGGTATGTATAGACGGTCTACATCAGCCTTTGGATGATGCATCTTATGCTTAGAAAGAAGCTTTCTTGTTTTAGAATCCATTCGCCTGATGTCGTTTAGAGTCCAGTTTAAGATGCTGAAGCTATATTGGACAACTGGGATTGCAAGGCTATTAATGGCCATACCTCTGTTCTGAGAATTCAATTCAGTTTTTAATATCATTCGTAGCCTTCTATAGTACTCTTTACGCACTATTTCTTTCATTTTTTATGGTGAATGCTTTCACTCTCATTTACACCTAGGTATTTATAAGCTTCTTCTGGTTTCAATTCTTTTATTGCTACAGCAGGGTCTAAGTTAATTGAGGATGTTTCTTGTATTGATCCACGTAAAATTGTAGCTTTAGCACATTTATTCAAATTGAATTTCATTCCAATATCTTCGCTGAAGCATTTTACAGTTTGCAGAAGACCTTCCAGCTCATTATCATTCTTAGCATATAACTTTAAGTCATCCATGTAAAATAGATGGCTTATTTTCTTTTGGCCTATTTTATAACCACATTCTGTCTTATTAAGTTGACTGGTTAGTGCTATTAATGATATGCAGAATAGTAATGGAGACAAAGAATCACCTTGAAATATAACTCTTTTGATGTTTATTTCATCAGACTTATAGGTTCCATTTATATGATTGAGGTAAAGGGTTGTTTTCCATATAGACATGCACTGTTTGATGAAATTGATGATGACGGGTGATATCTTGTATATATTTAAAGTCTTTAAAATCCAGAAATGTGGCACACTATCGAATGCCTTGCGATAATCTATCCAGGCAGTACTAAGATTTTTCTTTGTACTGTAGCAGTTTTCCAGGATCATTTTGTTAATAAGCAATTGGTCTTTACATCCATAACAGCCACGTTTGCACCCTTTTTGTTCAAGCGGTATTATGTCATTTCTGTCTAAGAATAAATATGTCTGTTTTGTTAAAATAGATGTTAATAGTTTATATGTTGTCGGAAGACATGTAATTGTTCTTCAGTTTTTCGGGTTGTTTGTGTCACCATTCTTGGGTAGAAGAAATGTAATTCCTTTGGTAATCCATGCAGGAATTTTAGTGGGATCGTCAACCATTTCTTGAAGTTCTTTGGCTAGTTTTTTATGTGCTGTATTTAAATAATATAGCCAAAAGTTAGGAATTTTATCTATACCTGGGAATTTCCAATTGTGTGCTTTTTTTTAGTGCAAATTTAACATCATCTTCTGTAATTCCAGCCCATGTCTCTTCTGGTTTATTTTTCGTTCGTTCTATCTCTTGTGCAATCCAATCTAATTATTATTATTATTATTATTATTATTATTATTATTATTATTATTATTATGTTGTCATTTTTCATCATATTTCCATTTCTGCTATGGTTGCACTACATACCAAGTCTGCAGGAAGAACAAAGGCAGGTCGTGGTGTGTTGTTATGGCTCCATTTCATGTTTTTTTCTATCTCCTCTAACATCCCTAGCGTTACATAGACAAAGTTCTCCTTAGTGTGTGTGCTGTACTTAACAAGACAATTTTGTGTATATCTCTTAAGCTAGGGTTTCCAGGGATTCTTTCAATGTGTTGTTTTGTTCCATTTTTTATCATTCCAAGTGCACCTACTATCACTGGCAGAACTCTTGTTTTCAATTTCCACATTCTTTCTATTTCAATTTCCAGGTCTTTATATTTTGACAGTTTTTCGAATTCCTTGATTGCTATGTTACAATCCGCTGAACAAGCCATATCAATTATTAGGCAAGTTTTTTCTTTCTTGTATTTAACAACATTGTCTGGCCTATTTGCTTCAATTTTTCTGTCTATGTAGATGGTGTAATCCCTTAGAATGGTGACATATCCTATTTCTGTAACCGAAGCTGGGTGGTGTTCATACCAGTGTTTCCACAGTGTTTGCACATTAACCAATACAAATATTGCTCCACTCTATCGTGACGATTTTTATATTCATTTGGGGCAAGTACAGAACATCCTGAGATAAGATGGTCTATTGTTTCTTGATATTTATCACAGAACCTGCATTTTGGGTCCACATTATTATGTATAATATTTGCCTGAAAGTTTCTAGTGAAAAGATTTTGGTCTTGCCCTGCAAGAATAAATCCTTCAGTCTCAGACTTTAATCCGGATGCACGTAACCATCGATGAGTATTAACTTTATCAACACTGGATTTATTAGCACGTTCTGGATATTGGCCAAGCAGAGGTTTGTCTTGCCAGCGTTGTATCATTTGTTCAAGAGCTTTATCCTTGGTTTTCTTTTTCACATTTTTTGCCGCAATTGTTGGTTCTTGACTTCCGTTTTTCTTTTCCACAGAATCTACTAAATGTAAATCTTGTTTGTATTTACTGCATTCTTTCATTATTGAATATTTTTTTCTTTCTGTTTTCATGTTGTTTGAGTAATTGTATCATCCAGTCCTTAGTTGTTTCTATGTATGTTAGTCAGCCAATAGTTGTTGTCTTGTATGACAATTGAAGCTGAATGTGACCTCTTCTACCTTCTTTATGGGGTATGTATAGACGGTCTACATCTGCCTTTTGATGATGTTTCTTATGCTTAGAAAGAAGCTTTCTTGTTTTAGAATCTATTCGTCTGATGTCGTTTAGAGTCAAGTTGAAGATGTTAAAACTATATTGGACCACTGTGATAGCAAGGTTATTAATGGCCATAATTCTGTTCTGAGAATTCAGTTCAGTTTTTAATATCAGTCGTAGCCTTCTATAGTACTCTTTACGCTCTATTTCTTTCATTTTTTATTCTTACAGCAGGGTCCAAGCTAATTGAGGATGTTTGTTGTAGCGATCCTCGTAAAATTGTAGCTTTAGCACATTTATTCAAATTGAATTTCATTCCAATGTCTTCACTGAAGCATTGTACAGTTTGCAGAAGACTTTCCAGCTCCTTATCATTATTAGCATACAACTTTAAATCATCCATGTAAAATAGAAGGCCTATTTTCTTTTGAGCTATTTCTGTCTTGTTAAGTTGACTGGTTAATGCTATTAATAATATGCAAAATAGTCACCTCTGCAAAGGCCAACTCAGTGCGAGATTTTTCTTTGTTTCATTAATAACTATAAGGTTTCTATTTTAATTTTTTCCATAATACATGTTTTTTTCTATAATGCCAACTATTTTAATAAAATTTATCATATATATTATCAACAACAGAAATAATAAAATAACTTGAAAATTTATATTGCTTATACAATATAATGAGCAACTCGACGTACTGTAATGATTAGTATGCTTATCTCGCTAGAAATGTTATAATTGAGTAGTGACTTCGATTCGCACTGGGTTCCCCATTCTTTTGGCTTTGTGTTACATCTAAGCTGCGGTTAGAAAATTACTGTACAATATTTTTTACAACTTTACATTTCATTCATTAAAAAAGATATCAATTGTACTATAAAGAATGAAAGTGATCGTAACGTATATAAATTGAAATTAATACTTCAGTTTTAACTTAACTGCTAAATATATAAAATATTTATCATTTATATTTATGTTTAATACGTTGTCTTTTTAATGTTATGTTTTTTCAAGACGTCAAAGTTTATGATTCTCTACATATTTCCTTTTGGTTATTATTATCTTTGAATTGCCATGAGATATTTGAGAAAAAACTAGAATCTTTTTTTTACTTTCTCCACAATTTCGTATTCAGCATTTTTCTTCTCCTAGACTGACTGCCCACCAATTTTAGATAGTACAATCTACCCTGCTATTTAAATATTATCTGGGCCGAGGTCGAAGAAATGAATTCATGTCTTTTTCGAGGGAAATATAAGATCCTACTTTCTGAGACGATAAAATTTATGTTAACTGCACATCAGTTAGACTACGATGGAACCGTCGAGATTTTCTTGTAACCTCTTTAAATCTGGTAAAACATACCTTCATTATGATTTGTATCATCTAAGTTCTTGCTATTTAGATTAATGAACAATTATTACAAGTTCTCTTGTTATTCTATCACTATTTTCATGACAAATGTTCCGACGAGTTACATACATTAGTTTAACATGTTCCAACATTCCCAACTAAGAACCGGGACAAATCACCTGCTTCTCTTGTATTCCGTCAATAAGATGAACCGTACTCTTCGGTTGTTTTATTTCTAAGAACCGTGATTTTGTGGAACAGACTCCTGAGTGGATGCTTCCGATCATTAAAATCTAAACCTCTTCAAATTTTGTGTCAAGCTTTTTTTCCACACACATACACACTTTATCTTCATTTCTTGCCTCTTATATTTATACATCAATCCTCTTTCATTAAGTTACCTGGTGCTTATATCTTGAGCGGCCCATCGACTTTGTATTGGGTGATCAATAAAAAGAGAAAAAAATAATCCAGTGGAGGGGTACTGGTCATAAATTTAAAATCTGCACTGGTTGTCAGAATGTCATATTCTCTCATATTCCGCAATGTCCATAATAATTCTTATGGATTATTTTACGAGTACATTCTGATAGATATTCTTGGGGAACAAGAGACATCAAATTCCAAATACTCTTCTTCGTATTTCAGCAAGTTTGTACGAAGAGTTTCAATTTTTCTTCAGCTCTACATTTCTGCCAGACTTTACACAAATGAATTTTGAACCATTCGAAATAAAATGAATATTCTTTTATAATTCACAATTTTCTTAGTTGTTTTCTAAGTTCCCTATGATCATCTAAATTTTCTTTTTGACTTCTATCATGTAAGCTGCTAAAACAACTACATTTCCGCAATGAGAATTATTATTATTGTTGTTGATGTTGTTATTGGTTCTGCGGATTATGTCGTTGTTGGTGTTAACATTATATGTTGGTTGCTTGGTTTCTTGGTTTTATTTTGCTTAGTGGCATATCATTTTGTATGAGTAGTTTAATGCTGAAATCTAAATAAATTGAACGAAATTGTATGCCATCAACTACAGGTGAAATATTTGTTTGTAATGTTACTATGAATAGATATTGTTGGTATTTTTTATACAAAAATATATTGCTCGTATTTTTACTATAAAAATGTATTTTTATACTTTCAAATTGTTTTGCTTTTGTTTGCGGGGTCACTATTTGTCCATAGCAATGACCCTAGCAGGTGCTACCACACAGGGTCAGGATGGACGTGTGAACAACAATTATTAAATCCTCCAATATTCTGATCGGAGGCCTTGCTGCCAGATAGAGTTTATCGTCATACCAAGGAATAAAGTTATGAATAAAATTGAAGCGAGTTTTTTCTAAGTGCTGGGGTTATAAAACATTCTTCTTGCCATCATTCATGTTATTGTTATTGTTTTCAGAGGAAGTTGCGTAATTTTTCTTTGTTATTAATTCGCACTTGCTAATTTTCGCCAACAATCGTTCTACAATTCATAAAACTTTCATGTTTTTACAATTACCCCTTTGAATAATATTATTGATATTAGCAATTAAAATTGATTAAGAACATTTTACCCGGTTTAAATATTAGCAACATCGGAAACGTCAGATATTCATTTTAAGAAGTAAACAGGGAAAAAACATTCCATAAGCTAAAAAGAAAGAAAAATATATTCAATGCAGTTTTACAAATAGCGTATTTTTTCAAAGGCTTTGCTACATGCAGATGGATGCCCCGTAAATCTGTTTATTCCAATTTCTTATCCCTCAACCTTATTACTTGCGACTCGATTTAAAAGAGTTTTTTTTGTGTGTGTCTGGTGCTTCTTTCACTTTATCATTTTTTTAAATGTATATTCAGTCTCGCATTTAATTTACCAAATGGTTTCGTAAAGGTTTTATATTTTTGTTTTATGTATCCTGCTCTCCCATATACATACTTTGATATATATATATATATATGTATATATATATATATATATATATATATATATATATATATATATATAAACAGACACAGTTGCTTCTTTCGAAATGTAAGTGTAATAAGGGTCGACGAATGAATCTATTTTTCTTTGACAAACAATAATTGAAATTGCTTCTTTGTGGTAAGTGCTACTGAATCAATTGATGTTCTCACGTATATATATATATATTATATACTCATCTATATATTCTATATATATATATATATATATATATATATATAATTGTGTGTGTGTGCGTATGTGTGTTTATATCAGTAAGTACGAACTTATATGCACGTATGTCTTTATTAAAGTACACGTATGGACACATACACAGCTATATATGCTATTGTAAAAATTACTGTACACAAGCATATGACTTTAATTTTGTATATATACATGTGTGCGTAGAAAGATATAGATAAATATGCATATATATGCGTATATTGACATTTATTTTACTTTATATCTACACACTATTCATGTACTTAATATGTACGAATAGGTAGCTTCATAAAAATGAACTACACAAACACACATAAACAGGCATGAACACATAAAAATATACATACAAAAGCACAAATTCTTTTATCTGAACATATATGTACATAAGCAGATATATATATACACACATATGGAGTCATTTGTATATCTATCTATCTATCTATCTATATATATATATAAATATATATATATATAGTTATCTATTGTTGTAAATTTATTTTGCGAAACAGTATTAGGCAAGTCATATGTCTGCTACATTTTTTGCATTTTCCATTGAGTATTAGTGAGAAAAGTTGACTGTTATGAAACGATATGCCATTCTCTCTCTCTCTCTCTCTCTCTATATATATATATATATATATATATATATATATATATATATATATTGTCGTCAGCAGTTATCGATTACATTACATGTTCGTCTCACTACTTCTAATAGGTTAAATATCTGGTTTTGATTCTAAAACATTTTTTAATTTGATTTACTCTTAAATGTAATTGTTTTTACATTAGAAATCATCAAAATCAATTTATTCAATTTTTTTTATTTTAATATATAAGAACACCAATTTTAAAACCGTATCATTAAAAAAAGTATACTTGAGATAATTTTTAAAAACTTTTTCTACGAAGTTAAGCTATTTAAAATATAGCTGCGTAGATATAATATTCCATTTTAGTGAATATAGTCCAGGGATACACCATGAAAAAGATAGTTGATGGATGGTGAGACCAAATGTGAAATTGGAGAGCCGAGTTACAATTCCAGTCGGGTTCGTTACATTCACTTCCGCGTAAATGGTCTTGGAAAAGAAATGAACCAATCTCTTCTTCCTAACTTATGAGTTAAATATGAGATTTGACTTTGACTTTGGAAAAATAATTATCTCTAAAAGAAATTCTACCAATATTCATTCATAAAAATATTTTTATAAAGCAAAATAAGTTTCGGCTTTAACTAACCTATAAAGGGTTGCTAAACCGAAAAAAAAGCAATCAAACAAATCTCGTTGCCAGCTAAGATTAGAGAGATGAATTTCCTCTATTTAACGTTTAACTTGAGGAAGTGTAATGTGTTCATGTTTTCCCAAAATTCTTGCGAAATTTCATATAATAGACAACAACAGAAAAGGTGGGTCTGTTATAGTGTGGAGGTTATTTTTGGCGAGAGATATTTGATTCAGGTTAAGGAATTCATGAAAAAAGTACAAAATCATTCGTTTTGACTAAAACATGCTGGTTTATACATAACTGGGAAAAAAATCACTGTTCAAAAAAACAACGATATAAAAGGCTTTTAATTATGTCAAAATTAACTCGAATCAAGAAAAGAAATAGGAAATTATGACATAATCACCTTACTCATCAGGCCTCTCTCCCATTGAATTAGTATGGGATTAATTGAGTAGGAGAATTTGTAGAGAATAGCCGAATCATGAGAGTGAGTTCTTTCACTGCTAGAAGAATACTACCATTTCCCTTTTTTTACCAAAACTGTTTGAAAGAATAACAAAGTTTTATAAAGCAGTAATTTAGGAAGGCTGTGGTTTTACTGAGGGGAAAAACAACGTGAAGCTGTTTTATGATAATTTTTATAATTCTGTCCTTATTTTTTTATTTTTTTTTTATAAAGGCAAATAAACTGTAGTTACTGAAATTTTATTTTTACGGACATTGTCTGACACTCTGCTTTCTGGCGGAGAAGAACCGAGATGAGACTCATCCGAAAGGCAAAAACGTAGACAACAAATTTTTGCCTGAGCTAAATGAATTGGATTCAGTCAGTTAAGTGCCATAAGTGATACACGATTTGGCCGATCATGTCTCGAAAGAGACATCTGACAGGGCAGAAGATTATACTGCAGTAGGTTGCCATTGCTTTCTGCGGTAGACTGGTTGCCAGCCAAAGCTATAGAACCCAATCTGCCCTATTATTTAACCCATAACTGGAGGGAAGATACGGATCAATACCTTTCTCAAGGATATTTGTGTGTAAATGAATGCAAAGATGTGGTATAGATATACAAGAATCCAAAGGAGTATCCTATACAAACAGTGGTAGGATAACTCTCTAAGAGAGCTCTAAATATATATATAGAGAGAGCAAATATGAGAAAAATTAAGGCAGACACGCCTTCTATCTTTATTGTACAGAAGATTCGTGTAAAATCTTCTGTACAATAAATACGTAGCTGATGATGGTTTGCCCTGAAATGGGCCCACACTTCCGATTTACCATGAAATAACATGTCTGCTTTAATTTTTCTTATATATATATATATATAATAGCTGGCCACTCGTATTCGAGAATACCCGTCTACTAGGGCGGTTAGCTAATCTCCACTATAGACGCCTGATGTTTAAATATTGATAATATATATATAATTGTATAAATATTGATAAAATATTGATCGGAATCCGACAGAATTATAAGGTAATGAACAAATATTAAACGTTTATCAGTCTAATATGTTTCACTTTTATAATGACCTCGTCAGAGACTGAGATATGCAAGAAAATAAGAAAGAAATTCTGGTATTTTTCCAGAAAGAGTCGAATACGCGTTTAAGTGTCGAATGCACGTGATACATGATTGACTAGACTGGCAAAAGCTAGTCTGGTCAATCATGTATCAAGTGCATTCGACTCTTAAACCAAAGTTAGTATAATTTGAATTCGGAACGCCACAAATGATATTGAACTGATATTTTCGAACATTTTTTGTCAACCTAATTTCACTAACAACGCTTTGGTCAACACGTGGTGTTTTCTTAGGCACTTCCCAAAATTACTGCATGACCGTCTCTACAGGCCGATATTGTCAAATAGTCATTACATTTACAAATCGGCCATGGTGAGATTCGAACCAGATTTTCATGGCTAATGTACTAAATTCTAACCACGCCTATTAATAAATTTAAAAATGTTAATATTCAACCGACTCTAACAATTAGAAAAATAGTCTTCGAACCTAATTCTAAAGATTTATTTACTTATTTGGTGATTCGTGAATATAGCCACATGGTTAACTGTGTTATGTTTAAACATACCTCGGGAAATCAATAAGTTCGAAGCATTTATTTTAGAAAACAAATATTTCGGTTTTAACATAATTTAATTCCTTGTCTATGCACTTAATTCAGTGGTATGCATTATTTTTTTTTTTTGACTTCTGCATAAATTCTAACCCGTACATTTTGTTTTTTTTTAATACAAAATGCATTTATAAAAATCTTTTATGAACAATTTATGTAAATATGCCTGTTTCCTTTTGGACGACCGTCTGTAATGCTTTCCGACAAATATTCCACTTAATTTGATTTACTAACATAGAAAAGCTTTCAGGTTAGAAGCAAGCAACGACATCTCGCGTGGACGTGATTTACTTGAAACTGTGAGAGGTTAACTGTTTCCACCATTTATTCTAAGCATTATCTACGTACCTATAACTTTGCGAGAACAATTCTTTTGTCAGGGAAGCTCTTTATAACAAAAGAGGACTTCAATTCAAAGTGCCTATCAAGTGATTACATTTCGTTTGGGTCGACTGTGTGTGACAGTGTCGAAAGATTTGTTGGTTATCTTGCCTTTTGTTTAGTCTTGTCATCTTTCTCATGGTTTTATTTTGTCGTCTTTTCGATGAGTTCTCCGCCTTTTTAGGAGGGCACTCATATTTTATGTCCATTTTCCGCCTGTAATTGGTTTTGGATTCATATTTAAATGCAAAGAATACTTTTTACACCTACACTCACCCTCCATTATATTATCAGAAAAGCTTTTTTAATAGCAAATTATTCTGAAACACATTTATATCTATTTAGATGTCAGCGAGAGCATATGTGTACTGACGTGTGACGTGTGTGTGTGCGCACGTTTCTGTGTGTCTTCTCTATATTGCGGGCCTTTTGTATTTGTTTGTATTACTTTCCGACAAACTTTTCTGCTTAAGATTCTTGCAATATGGAAAGTAAGGCGAGGAATGGATTCTGAAACATCCAGAATTGAACGGTACTTGCAATGTTAATCAACGAATAAAACAATAGAATCAGGGAGATTTTGAAATTCAGACTAGAAGAATAAAAACAAGTCATTATAAGCAAAAGAACGTTTATCAGATAATGGCCGTTGCTTTTTCAGGAGCGCAAAAGTGATAAAGAATGAAACGCTGGGAACAATTCTGAACCTTCTCAAAGTATGAAAACATTTCATAATATTAAATTGACAGTTGTACCTATCATTATTAGAGAACTTGGATAACTTTGTAATCAAAGTCATTATAATACGACCAATATTTTAAACCATCTAAGAAGAAGCTTTATTAAAATAGGCAAGAATACTGACAAGTGGGCTACAATTCTCCACAACTTCTTACCCATTGTGGCTCTTGGCGATGTTTGTTGTTTTGTTCGTCCATCTATTTTAAAAACTTGTTAGTTAGGTTACATGATGTTCTCTCTGCACCTCTTGCGTTCCACGTGTCCCGTGAGTGTCATAATATCCAAGCCCACTTACCTCGTCATACGTTTTTAAAATTCCAGATGTCTCTTTCTGATTCTGAGCATAAGCATCCTTAGAATTAGAAAGAGTGTTTTGAAATTTCTGTGATATATGAGTAGAGAGGGCTTGGAAAATTTGAGACTAATGTTTAATCTACTTAATAATCTTATCAATATAGTTTTGCATTAATAATTTTTATCCACGCAAATGATAAATACTGTTTCGAAAGATTAATAAGAATGTTAATGAAAATGCTACATGATTATAAGAGAACAGCCATAGAAACAATAATGGCGACGATAACAATATGAAAATATATGTTCAATGAAAGTAACCGCATCTTATATATTAGATAAAGGCAATGAAAGACAGGCCGATGGACGTAATATACACTATCTCAAATACACATATCTCCTATAAATAACGTTTCATGTAATAAAAATGTCGGATTAAAAATAAACTCAGTTATTTTTTTAAAAAATTGCTTGGCTTACGTTTCAGATCCGAAACTGAGCAGATATGGGATTTCGCGAAAAATCTTAACGAGGAAATGTGCTTCATCTTAAAAGGGAAAATATAACTTTTCTGGGCTGTTCGCTCTCCGCGGCCAAGCGGTCTAAAACACACCGGATCAAAAGGTGGTTACACTTATAATGGGGAACACTGGTCTAAACCCTGCCGGGGAGCACATTTTTATTATTAAGCTTTCTCCAGTGCACAATCCGATAAATGTAATAACAACAGGGTGTCTATTTCAAGTACTGGTATCAACTAGAAATAACATTTCAAGTAACAAGCACACACACACAGATATATATATATATATATATATATATATATATATATATATATAAGAAAATATATTTTGTGTCGATTAAATATAAAAAGAATGTAATGCTAACCTACTGCGGGATAATTTTCTGCCCAGTCAGTGATGTCTTTTTCAAGACATGATCGCCCAAGCATGTAGCACGTATAGAATTTAACTGACTGAAATTTAATGATCAACTTTTACAATTTTGAAAAGTTGATCAAAAATTAATCAAAAAATGTCTAGTGTTTTTAATATGTATATACTGTGTGTACGTACGTGCGCGTGCGTGTAAATATATATATATGTATGCATATCTGTATATATGTATAAACATATATGCAAAAGCAAAACATTTAGCCTAATAAAATCTCCATGTAAATGATTCAAAATAAAGTGATAAAAAACTACCGAAAGATTAAAACAAATAATAGCAATAATAATAATCAAAGTTCGATTAAGAGTTGTTCTTGTAGCTTCGGATCTTAAATAATTGCAGTTTTTAGCATCTACTTGTTTGTCTTGTTGAATTAATATGGTCTATAGTGCATACCCTGTTCCGTACAGCAGGTTTGCTTGTCTATCCCCTGACTTAATCAGTTAAGCATGTCGCCTAGGGTTTGTTGCACCATGCGGGTCTGGTCATGAGCAGGTATCATAAACAGTGTAATAGCCGAGTGCTGAGGTTTTTTGTTTTGTTTTTAAGATTGATAGATGTGACAACCAAAGTAACTTGGAAATTACAACAAGATATTTGGAAGCGCAAGTTTATGCGCTTCTGTTAACAAAAACTATCACCATGTCGCTTGCATTTGGTTGTCTTGCCTATTTATCCGACATACACTTATTCGACTGGTTGTCATGATAAGTATAATCGGGCTTAGTAAATTTAGACCCCTACATCAGATTGTTAGCGTAATGCTCTCTTGCTCAACAACAACAACAATAATATTAAAATTAATAAAAAAAATTATTATAATAAAAATTATTATTATTATTATTATTATTATTATTATTATTATTATTATTATTATAATGATCGAATAATGTATCATCGATTTATCGGCGTCAAGAAATGTATGGGAAATGGAGAAAGAAAGGTACCAGAATTTTAAATAGGAGATGACATGCCCTTTTGAAGAGAAAAACTGAATTATGGTAACTTAGAACACTTCCATCAGAATCAGTTATTTCGAGTCTAAGATAAAAAGACGCGGAAAAAACAGTAAATGCCGACAGAGATATGAGAAAATCATTCATAAAATAATCCACCACAGCATGTGGACAAAAAATAAGTTTGGATGAATTAAACTCAATAATTCGGAAACATCATTTGCGTTATTTAATTTCTAATTTTTTAATTTTCTTCCTTTTAAAAATAGGAAAACGCTCACACAATGCTCAGCCGCGTGCAGCACGTGATAGCATTAAAGAACTCTCTCTTTCAAAAACACTAAAACATAAAAATTTACATTAGAGTAAAATATGAGGAAATAACAACACCGGAAAAATGATATCCTTGAAAATGGCCTGTGAAGAGGCTGAAAGCGCATAGAAAGTCGAACATTATGGAACATTTTTACATTCTTTGTCTCCAGCAAAAAGGAAACATGAAACATATTGGAAAAATTAAATCACAAAGAAATAAAATCTTTCTTGTCGGTCTTTTTTAAGGGAACATGTTTAAATGAAAGATGGCTGCCCAAATATATATATATATATACATATATATATATATATATATATATATATATGTATGTATATATATATATATATATATATATATATGTGTGTGTGTGTGTGTGTGTGTGTGTGTGTGTATCTGTGTGTGTGTTTTAGGTTTTTGATCAGTAACCTATTTACAAACTTTCAGATACCTATTATCCTATACAGTTTTAGTCTAAAATTTCTGTGCTTGCATATATATATATATATATATATATATATATATATATATATATATAGAGAGAGAGAGAGAGAGAGAGAGAGAGAGAGAGAAAGAGAGAGAATACGACGTAAAAATTGTTGCTGAAATTACATAAAAATGACAAAAATTCTGACATCTCATTTTAACAAATATATTTACCAAAATAGCACAAAAATATCTTGAAATACTAAAGAGTTTATTTATTTAATAAAATTGCCATTCAACCACGTCCTTTAGATACGTCCCATAATAATCAAGGAGTTTGAACCATGGCTGTCAGACAACTTCTGAGACCACATCAGCCTTTAAATCTGACTACAGAACTGCACAGACTGCGACCCCTTAGATTATTATGTGTGGGGTGCATTTGAATGGGAAACCAACACAACTTTGTTGTAACACCAAAAATGAACTGAAGCCAGTGTCAATTTTATTGAATAAATAACAAAAGCAATCAAAAACCATTACCAAGACACTGCTGACAATATTATAGTGATTTGCAAGAAATTATAATTAAAATAAGAATAATTACAATGTACCTGATCACTATTTTGCATTTTTTCTTTGTTATGATTTAGATAATAAATAATAATTTATACATAAAATATAAATAACATATTCTTGTGGAAAAAATAATTCGTTCAAAAAATGTAACGATGTAAAGCAATTTAAAGGAGGTAATTCAGTATTTGGCATGTGTAACGTACGAAAAGATATTAGTAAAAAAAAAAAGTAATAATCCACAAACTTTATCTCGTACCAGATCAAATTCAAAATATAATCAGTTCGATGCCAATCATCCCTGAAAATTTCATTCGAATCCATTCAGCTGATCTTTAAATATTTGGACCACGGATAAACAAATAACAAACGCGGCCAAATATAATATCTTCGACTTAAGGCGCGGGTAATAAAGGTAAAGTCTAAAAAATAATTTAAATATAGGTTTTAAAAAAGGGAAGTAAATCTTAAATGTTGACTTTCATGCAATAATATTTATTCTGATCGGATCTGTTGGTGCCAATCGATATCCCTAAGCAAGGTATATGTTCTAGAGTAATGATATTAGTTATCAAACGTTCTTTACTAAAACAGTTGTAAGAGCATTTAAATATTCAAACGTTTCAAACAAAACTTATTAGCATTTCCTTATTTTATCGAGTGAAATCGAAAAATGTTAAAGTTTGATTCATCTTACATAAGTGTGTTTGTGTATGCCTATTTCTAAGAGATATTTCAAATTATATATGAGTGTGTGTAGATATTTCAAAATATAACAGCTATCTTAAAGATTATTTTATAACTAACGTTCAGATAATGTATAGGAATACCCGTGTATAATTTTATTTCTCATTTATATGGTTTTACGAATGACAATATATATATATATATATATATATATATATATATATATATATATATATATATATATATACTTCCATACATGCAGACATAATTGTGTATGTGCGCATACTTTATTCAGGTAAAAGGGAGACTACTTATTGCTTTATATCTATACATATATATTTATGCATATGCAAATCCATATACATAGACATATATATATATATATACATATGCATATAAATATATATATAAGCATATATAAATGTGTATGTATATATATATGTATAAACCCAATATAGATACTTACACATGTAAGTGCTTATAAAAAAAATGAAAACTTGCACATAACAAAGTTACACCCCCCCCCCACACCCACACACGCACCCCCCCCCCACATATATATATATATATATATATATAAGACAGACTGAGATGGACGTATCACTGAAATCTGTTCCATTTTCTCTGTTCCTTTTAATAATTGATTATATGCACTGTGGTATTTTCAATATTCCTTATGGTATTGTTCTGCCTAAGTTTCATTAATCACACAAATGCGTATGTATTTGAATCCATTTCTCTTTCTATATTTACGGACAATCTAATCTAATGCAATAAATATTCTTGGCCTCAACGGATTATTTTTACGTTTATTAAAATCCAGTATATTTACACTATATCAAATTTTATTTAGCAAGTTAATATTTTTGCCATGTAACTGAGGTTAACCAATAGATAAATTTTTATGAAATTTTTAAGATATACACATATTCTTATATTTTGAGATTTCTTTTGAATTTCGACTTATAATGCTTTTTAAGTATAAAAATTAACAGATATGCAATTGTTTCACCTCAAGCAAGGTTTTTAGAGTTATTAAGACGCAAGTGGTTACTGAGTTTGTGAAGATATAAGCAAAAGAAAATATTATTAAGCAGAGAGAACAATAAAAAATAAAATATAGCGATTGACATTGCGCTTTGATTTTTGAAAATCAAAGATTACTTGAAAGCACATGAAATTGTTAAAGTTACTTTTATAAAATGTTGTTTATGGAAAGATTGCCATTAGTAGTAAAAAATATTTAACGTCTTCAAGGAAAGAAGATATTGTATATTTATTTGGCAATGGGAACACAACTTTGAGAAAGTTGAACAGAATTCATAGATAAGTGAAAAAAGAAATTGGAAATATTGGTAAGATAAAAACAGGAAACAATTTATCTTTAAGTATATCTCAAAACGTGTTTTGCTGCATTTGGGCGTAGCCCATTCTGCGTTGCAGATTCGGCGTCAGATAAATAATTGGATTATTCGGCGGAGCAGATTCGGCGTCTAAACATTTCGACGTCACTCTCTTTTCTGCTAGGAAAATGAAGACTAAACTTTTAATCGACATTTTCGTCATGTATTCTTAAAATCAAATATTCCACCCTTTTTTACACTGATAAAATTACGTAAATTAAAAGTTTGAATTTCAAAAACAGTTACATAAATTTATTAAAAATTTAGTAAAATCTTTTAATCTTAAAATTTACTTTTTCATTTCGTAATTATGAGCAACACCTCTAAGGAGTTTAATAGAAGCTAATGATTCAACTTCCAATATGACCGTTTTATTCGTTCATCATCATTTCTATACCTTTTTAGCTTTTTACGAAATACTTTATTTGTTGCCATTTCGAATGACTGGGTTTATAAAACTGAAAATTTTAAAGTTTAAACAAGCTTTAAATTCTTTGCAAATTTATAACTTTAGGCTAATTGAAATATTTCACAATTAAAATTATTACGAATATAATATCTAATGTGACTATTAAAAATGAGAGAGAGAGAGAGAGAGAGAGAGAGAGAGAGTTAACGACAATAAACCAAACAAGGTGAGTTCTTAGTTACTAATCCAACGCCAAAACGTTTCTCCGCCAAAAAAAATTCCCGCCGAAAAAATTCCCGCTGAAAAAATTCCCGCCGAAAAAAATTCCCGCCGAAAAAAATTCCCGCCGAAATGGCTACGCTGAATTTACAACGTTGAATGGGCTACGCCGAAAAGTCCCATTTCTTTCAAAAAGACATTCGAGAAAAAATTAAATTCGTAATTAGCTAAAAATTTGAATTGACCAGCAAGAAAACATTTAAAGTATCTGGAGGTGTTAAGCAAATTCAAGCAAATAAGAATATAATATGAATGCTGAAGATTGAGAACGTTGATATGAAAGTAACCAAATTACCACCTTTAAATAAACATCTCAAAGAAGAACATATTGGAGTAGATAGTCTAAACTATCGCCCAGTTCACACTCCACCCACGTCTATTGAACAGGTTAAGAGGCTTATCCCTTGTTTCCTGTTCAGGTTGTGGTTTCCGGTTTCCGGTTTTTCTCTTCTTCAATCTTTTCACTCTTTTTTTATTTTATTTTTTTTTCAATTGGAGTAGATAGTCTAAACTATCGCTCGGTTCACAAACTCCACCCACGTCTATTGAACAGGTGAAGAGGCTTATCCCTTGTTTCCTGTTTAGGTTGTGGTTTCGGTTTCTTTTCCAATCTTTTCACTCTTACGTAGCCCCCTGTGTATCAGTGGCGTTTTCGCCTTGCTTGGGGTGATATGATTAAAAAAAAATTACACTTGATATTGAAAAACATTTAAACTGCTTTCTCAAAAGTAATTTTTAATAATGAATATAGAGCTATATTGGATGGACATAATGGCTTGTCTACAGATTGAATCCTGCTTAGTAAGATTTAATCAACTCGTCTCAAAAGACAATAGAAACAAAAGGGATTGGTTTAGTTTATTTGATTTTGTTTTACGGCCTATAAACGTCAATAGTTTATTTAATACTAACAAGATATTTAGATAGGTTCATAGGAATAGAATATGCATTCTTTGTAGGAAATCAGGTTTCATTGACTTATTTTGTCGAGAGTCAAATCTATTGCTCGTGATATGTTTTCAAAAATGTATTGCTGGTGTTTTTAATATAAAAAATCTATTTTATACATTCGTAGTGTTTTGAACCATAGTGTTCTGGGGGGGGTGACCTATTTGCCCATAGCTTAGGCCCTTAACAGGTGCTACCACCCCGAATCAAGGTGAACCTTAAAACAACAGCAATTAAGGTATGTTTCTACGCTCCTCTAAACCTCCTCTAAACCTCGCTGCTGGATGTAGTTTATTGTCATACCCAAGATGAAGAAACAATATGGAATAACGTTTTAGGTTAATATTGTAGGCAATAAATTTTAAGTCTGTTCAAGGTTGAAATACTGAGAATGAAAAATTGCAGGAGTATCTGAAGTAAAAACAATTGCAATTAAATTTTAATAAATAAAAAGAATAAATATTAAAAAGTTTTCTTTGGTTTAGGTAAAGACGCCTTCCACGATTTAATAAAAATTGAAAGTTTTTGAGATAATTTTTCATTAAATTGAAGTAGCCTTGGTTGTCAAGTAGCCTTGGTTGTCGTGTGATCTGTTCATAGCATAATGATACCTGTTTCAATATATTATTGATATATGTATTTTTATTATCTTACTGTTCCACCATACTTTTATTTATTTATTCATTTATTTATTTTGTTCAGTACAAAACTTTCCTTGATGGAGATCCAATGAAAAAGGAGTAAAGATCAGTCAGCTGTTTTATTTTCTCTCTTTTTTTTTCTTGTATTAGTATTTACTCTGGCTGTATTTTCTTTTCTTAAATGTCCTCTTATCTTTTCAATAAGTCTATTTTATAGGACTGACTGAATTTACAATAATTAAACTTGAAATATGAAAACTAGAATAAATAAAAACGATATATTTTATCGAAAAAGAAAATGCCGAACTTTTTAATCTGACTGAACCATACATAAATATATGGACTTCTTACCGATTAAGGAACATTAATTATCGCTTTTTTATTATTAAGAAGGACTTATTTGTATTTTCTCAATTACTAATGATTAACGGATTTTAAATACTTGTAAACTCGGAATAAACATAGTGTAATACTGTTCAATAATTTTAATACTGTTTGTAGATCTATATAGAATTGACCTGATAGCTGGAATCTAAACTTTCGCACGATTCTGAAGAATAAACATTTCTATCAAATTCTATCAATTGCTTCTTTCGCAGAGAGAACAATTTCTCATTGAAAGCCTCTGCATAATTATAAAATATATTCTCGTGTGTGTCATATTTCTATGACCCAAATCGGAATTAAACCACATGAAAGTAAAATGGATATAAATTTCAGTTTCGCCTCCGATTTATTCTTTATATGTAATCGAGGCTGCTTGCTAATAGCCGTATAATTAAAGTCTGTGTTGTGTCGATGAATAATAACTGCACAGCATGAGATTCACATCAAGAAATAATAAATTTCTAAATCAAATTTAATGCCAATAAGAAACATTTGTTTGAAGAGGAATTAATCTGTGCTGACCTTTAGTATGTTCTAAGAAATAAGAAAATAAGATCTGCACTCAGTGTCACGTCAGATCATCAGAGGAGCATTAGAAAGTTTAACCTAAAAGGTTCAACTTTTCACCTGTTGAAATATTCAATAGCCACCTATTGAAAAAGGCCACAAGGGATGGCAGTTGCTGGCTCGATTTGTAAAAAGATTTTTTATCCAGCTGTGCTTAAGATGAGCACGAAACAACCAGAAAACAGGATATTATATAAGAATACGATATATAAAAGCGTGAATCTCTCACATACTCGTGAGAAAAGACCGTTCCCAAGATTGTACGTTCATGCTAACATTAATTGACGAAATCCAGCAATAAATACACAATGAATTATTATATGAAACATTTTGTCGCTTTGCAGCGGTTAAATAAAATATTTCGTCTCCTTGCGGTGATTAAGTAAAAATAAAGACTAGTTATAAATTAATAATTGTTTAGTACGATCATACGAGTCTCATGACTTCCCAAATTTGTAGATGCACAGTACTGCAACTGCAGCTGACGAAGCAAGATAGCCTGACAGAGACCAACACTCTCCAGGATGCTGGAGTGTTTTTCCTTTTCCTAGACCGATTGACACCTAAATCTATAGAACCCAGTCTATCCTGCTATTTAAGTGAATACGACTGGAATTCGGACACGGCTTTCTGATTCCTCAATCCAAGCCGATATCCATTATTCCACTTTGCCTCCTTGTTTATTACATGTATATGCAAAATTTATGCATAATAATTTGCATAATTTTGCAAATAAATGTCTTATGATTATGAATTGTTTTCTTATTTCATATGCGCATTAACTGCCATTTCATTTTACCTATATTTATTAACTTTTTCTTCATAGCTATTCAGACACAGATTAAAATGGACGTCTCTGTGTCCCTTTAGAACAGAAAGAAAGTTGCCTTATTTGGATTATGAACAGCCATGGCATTTATTGGTCATTTGTTGGCCTATTTTGCTGTCTCTTCCGTTTCTAATTTCCTGTCATATATTTTACCACGTGGCCCGCCCTTATGAAAAGAATGTTGGAAACTGGACACTAGCTTCTTCGTAAAAAAGCTAATTCCGCATTTTCGACGTGGCTGTACGCATCATTTTATGTCTTCTGAGCTATACGCGTTTAAATAAACAAACAGGTTCCCATAAATCCACACACATATTTTGACAAAGGAAATATCAAGGAGTGAGAAAGCCAGAAAAGAGAAAACTTATCTGAAATCTAGAAATGGAAGCAACTAAATCTGTATAAAGAATAATGGTCGGCTACCAATTTCCATGTTTCGGATGTGCGTTGTGATGCAGTGGATATCGACTCGTGACGACAAATCGGGGTGCCGAGTTCGAATTTCAATTGAATTCATTGCATTCACTTATGCACAAATACCCTTGGGAAAGGTATTAATCTGTCTCTTCCCTCCAGTTTTGGGTTAAATAATAGAACAGATTGGGTTGTATAGCCTTGCTAGCAGCCAGTCTACCGCAGATAACAATGGCAACATACTGTGGGATAATCTTCTGCCCAGTCAGTCATAACTCATTCAAAATATGATCACCCAAAGTGTGAATCACGTATGGCACTTAACTGACTAACCAATTTCCAGGTTTACGCGTCATCTAAGATAATTAGATAGTCTTTGCTGCCGGCGCCTAATCAAGCAGATTTACTTTAATACCCACGGTGCAAACATGCGGTTCATAGTACAACTATGGTATGCACACCTTAGTTACTGTTCCTGGGATGGAGTGCATAATCTAGCGTGATCCAGTGTTTGTACAATGGCTGTACGCTCAAACCCTCGGTCACGATGTTTTATAATTTCATGTTAGCGCAGCTATCAACGGCAAGTGAACAGCTTCGTCTACACAACTTCACTCATTAGAAAACTTGAGTAAATCCATGGTCTAGTTTTCACATACGTTCTAACTGTATCGCACATTAGGATCGTCTTCCGAGGCTGATATTATTGAGAAATCATCACCTTGACAAACCGTTCATAGATATATTTATACCTGCGTCTCATTGCTGAAACGCTCAAACTCTTTGGTCACACCCCTATTAAAAAATAGTAAGTCTGATGCTGAATTTCTTAGCGTAACTTAAACGAGGCACGAGAATCGAACCCACTTTTCAGTCATATTTGATCAAGCGAGACAAGCTTGCTAACCATTAAATCACGTCGAAACGCCCCGGTGATTTTTTAAGCTTAACTTAGATGTGATAGAATGTGGAAAGTATGGGTCACCCAGTGAGGATCGAACTGTCTGTTCAGTCATAATTGATCTAGCAACTATTATAAATCGAACTGCTCTGGTGATTTTCTAAACTTAGCTTAGATGTAGTACAAGGTGGAAAGTATGAAGTATCCAGTGTGGATTTAACTCGCTATCTAGTCATAATTGATCTAGCGAGACCAGCTGGCTAACGACACCGAAGTGTTCAAATAGTAAGTCTTATTTCTTTTCTTAGAGGACGGAAAGTGCGACACTGAGATCCAAAGGCGAATTGGCATGGCCACATACAGAAGCTGAGTAGAGTATTGAGAGACAGGAAAATTTTACTGTAAACAAAAGTAGAGTGCTGGATTATTATGTGTGATCTGTTCTTCAATATGAGAATAAATGCTGTACAATCACACCGAGGATGAAAGAAAGACTTAAAGCAACCGAAATAATGCTGTGGATACCATGGGCCAAACACGTGAGCAACGATGAGTTTTTGAAGGGGGACAGAAATTCAAATGAGACAAATATTTAATATCAGGAAAAAACAGCTGAAATTCCTGTGACATGTAGTGAGGAAGAGGGCATTGGAGAATCTGATACTCCCAGGTAAGATGGAGTGAAAAAGACAGGAGAAAGCAACGCGTAACATACTTGATAGGCTTGAATAGTTTAGGAGGGGTACCAAGAGAAATAGTATTAAGAGCTACTAGGGATAGGGAGATGTGGAAAACCATGATCGCCTACATCCTGATAAGACACAGCACATAGAAGAAGAAGAATTTGTCCACATAAAGAGGTGCACCAGTCATAAAAGACTTTAACGGAATAAATTAATTCACTGATCTTTATGTTAGTGAATTGAAGTAAACCTACTTTAATTATAATTACTGCTTCTATTGTTATTGTTCTCGTCTTGCTTTCACCATAATCTTTCTTTCCTTTCGTTTATTTGCTTGTTTTTTTGTTCCTATTAAGAGACAGGGAAATTTCGATAGAAACAAAGGAGACAGTACTGGATTGCTACGTGATGTCTGTTCTTCAATATGGCAGTGAACGCTCGACAGTATTATCAAAGATTAAGGAACAACTTGAAGCAGCTGAAATGTGGTTCTAAAAAAAGATGCTGCGGATATCATGGATCGAGCATGTGAGCAACAATTAGGTTTTAGAAAGGGCGGAAACGAACAGAAGATTAATACTGAGCATCAGGAAAAGACAGCTGAAGTCCTTGGGACATGTAATGAGTAAGGAAGGCTTGGAGAATCTGATACTCACAGATCAGATATAAGGAAAGAGAGACAGGGGAAAGCAGCGGATAACATATTTGAATGGCAGGTGGATGGCAGTGCGGGGTTTGTAGGGGTAATAAGAGAAAGCGTGCTAAGAACTACCAGGGATAAGGAGACGTGTAATGCCATGATCGCCTACGTCTTGAAGGGACATAGCACACAAAAGAATAATCAGACGTAACTTAATACCTCAAAAGACAATCATCATCATTGTAGTGACCCTGAATCCTTACCAGTCGCACTCGCAAAGAGTATCCAAGCTTCGAGCGCCAGTTCATGCCAGGCCTCAATGATGTCATATACACGATCTTAACATAGTGGCAAAATGGCAGGCTCCTTATATCAATGTTGAAAGTACTAGTTTCACCAGTTTAGACCGTTGCAGCTAAGACCAGCCATATCATAGACACAGAGATGACCTATCCTTATTGTTTATTTATTCCATTAATAAGAAGGAAATTCCATTTTAATAGTTCCGATGAGAAAATGCTTCCTCATCCACTACAATCTTAACAACCAAGTCCAAGGTCAACCATTACCTATCCTACATATTATTATAGTCTACGATTCTTATACCCTTCTCTTACATTCATTAAACAACATCATTCAACAATCCTCTAGTTTGCGTGGCTCTTCAATAAAGCGTGAAAATAATCGATGAATTTATAATTGTCTTCAGTGGATTTTCTGGGTTGGACGTTTTATATGGTGTAAGATACATTCGCTGAAATTGAATTCGGCATGACAGTGTCCAAACTTTGAATTCTAAGATTAAATTTAGTGTTCACACATGCTCTCCATATATGATCGCACGTAAAAATTCGGTCACAAAAACAAATTTTGGAAACAAGTCGACAATACTCGAGCAAAAGGAATATTGAAAAAGTAAACGAAATAGGTCAATTATAAGACGAGCTGAAAAAACCTTACCAGCCTCAATGAAATGCTGCACTTGAAAAGAGTATACTTGCTTTGAGTATTTGTTTATACCAGACCTCAAGTAAAATTCATGTACACGATTCCTCCATCGCTTAAGATGTTGAGAAAACGCTCGGCTCCTTATACTGATCCAGAAATAATGACTCCATCTTTCATTACAAGTGTCGCACACGCATTCAATGTATGATCGTACATAAAATAATGTAAAACAAAAAAAAAACTTTGAAAATAGTTGATAATCAGAAAGTCAATTAAGTGTCAAACGTGATATATATTTTGGCAATCATGTCTCTTTCGATTTATGACTGACTAAGCAGTAGATTGCTATTTCTTTCTTCGGTAGACTGGTTGTCAACCAAAACTATAGAACTGTCCTGCTATTCAACCCCTAGCTAAAAAGAAAAAGAAGAGATGGCTTAATACATTTTCCAAGGTTCATTGTGCTTAAATCAATGCACCGAATTCCACTGGAATTTAAACTCGGCTCTCAAATTTCTCTTTCCGAGCCGATATTCATTGCAACAACGCGTATATATCCTCGTGCAAAAACAAACTAAATAAAAAGATCGATTGTAAGAAGAAATGAAAAAACAATGACATCCAGTAAAATACTAATATTGATAAACCAGTGAATGTGACAGCATTAGTTTGACGGTTTTGATATTGCCTGCTCAGCCAAAGAGTAACGGTTTTTAAATGACAAGTCAGTTAGATATCAACACTTCGACTAGAGAACACCCATTAGATGAAACAAGAAACCAACATAATTCCCTGCACCTGTGGGCAAAGACAAAGAGGCGGACAGGCGTCAGTAAGAGAATATTGAGTGATGGATTATGTGGTTGAGCGCCATTCTACGGCCGTTTAGAAAAAGAAGATAAATTAGAATTTGAGGTTTTTTAGGTTTATTGTTTCAACAAATCGTGCTGCCTACACAAAAGGGTTATTAAATAAATGGTTTTTTTTTTCTTGGCGAAATCATTGGAGCGGAAATCCAAATCTTTGGTCTGTTGCTAAAAACAATAATTGTTAGTAGATTGTTTGCTTTCTTCAAGTCACTTCTTTTAACATTTAACCACGTGTGTTTGTTGCTATTTGTAAAGAAAAGACTTATTTTAAGTACAGTAGAGTTTAAACATACACTTACAGTTTATTTATATACTGAGCCAGAAACTTTATTCGTAGTCTGTTTTATTCTGTTCTGTTGACGGCAGACATCGTCGACTTCAGTTAACGATCTCAAGTAAAAATCACTGTGTGATTCATCTGGCCACTGGACTTTATCTGTGTATAAATACCTCTTAATTGTAGTTAACATGATAGGATAATCCCTATTTTTTCTGCTTAACATCATCTTTGTTTTTTTCTTTCAGAAGTTAGAAAATTTTAAAAAAATAAGTATTTGATATATTTTTTAATTATTTACTTTATTCGGATTGTTGAGGTCATCTTTATTGTCATATTCACGACGTTTCAGTCGTTGTACGCGCTTCGACCTTTTTCAAGTGATTAGAATTTCGAACCGAACCACTTACTTCGATCACTGGGATAGATTGCTTTCGTTCTATGGGTCATACCATTTCCTGTTATTTTTGTTATCTCTATTTAACTCAACTGTCTAACAATTTATCCACTGGGGCACACTAATAATTCTTAAGGACATATGTACAGCTCAGTAGATAAAAACGTTGGTTAGAGGCAGAGACTTGATCCTAAAATCAGTTGTGAGTTCAATACCTGGTGACAGCAGTGGTGAACAAAGAACTTAGCTTCAACGGCGAATTCTTCAGCAATTTTAGTTCTTATAAAACTTACAAATGTTTTTAACTTTTCACTCTTTTTAAGCTTTCATCTTTTGTCTTCTGAAAGAGCAAAACATTCTGGTAGATATGTCGTTTTCTAATAAATTCATAAAATCCTCATTGATTGCAATTTTTATAGATCTTTTTTTCATTCATTCACGTTAGATTCTACTTTTTATTTAAACGTTTTCATAATTGCCGGTGCATTACTGTTCCTGATCACTTATACATACTTTAACACGTTCCGAAATAATTTTCTACATTCACTATATTTCGACTGCCTGCTTTGAATGTTTTTAGGAAAACGGTAAAGTATGATTCCGAGTCATAGATCGATGTTAAACCTGTCAGATTACAATAAGTTTTGTTCCAGCAAATTATATTTATCCAAGAAACGGTCTCACTCAGATGGTAAGCGTTGTTTCAATCGCTTCTTTCTGCGTTCTTCAAGGACGTTATATATACGCGTGTACACCACAGGTTTAAGCGCATTTCTAGTGGGGGTGAAAACGTCGTGAAAAACTACCACAGTAATGCTGGTAACATATGCATAATGCCTTATTTGTATAATAGTAAACACTATTGGATGAGTAAATAATTGCACTTTATTTTTTAGTTATTTGTATATGTACCAGAAAAGTGGTATCTCTCGTATCTACCAATTACCAGTTATTTGTTTTTATTTATCTACTATTTCATACATTTGCATATTATATTATGCGTGATGATTATCATAAAGGCCACCAATTAAGCAAGTAACACAAAATAATAACATCATATGAAAAACAAATAATAATAGTTTTGATCAACATTAACGGCGGTCGCAACACCCAAAAATTTAAAACAAAGACGAAAAGAATGGCTTGGAGGAATTATTGTATATGAGCAAGAATATTTTCTTAGGGTACTTTCTAAATCAACTTTATGAGTAACGATTTAGTACGTTTTCAATTTTTAATGAACCCAAACAACGTCAGAGGCCAGAAATGACTGCTGGTATTCATAAAAATTAGGGTTAATAAAAATATTATTATACTTTGCAGAAAATATTTTAAGAAAGAAATTATACATAATTTCTCGAGGATACAATTTTCTGAAAATCTTAAATATTCTATGATTATGAAGGCGTTACTCTAACATTCTTAAAATTGTTGTGTTGTTCAACCGCTCCCGAACACAAAACAAAGAAAACATTAAAAATGACATCATTTTCTTTTATTTACTTGACTGCATTATTGTATTTTTGTTTTTTTTTTGTTTTTTTTTCAATTTTCTTAGCTTCATTTATAAAAGAGTAAAACATTTGTGCTTTCAATGAAAAAGAAATAAGGCTAATGTCTCTTTTGACATTCATTAGCGCTGTATGTGAAACAGCATCGGACCGGCAGAATAGAAATCTTCGACGGAGCGCAAACAGGTTGTTGACAGTGACAATGGAAATAATCTGACGTGTTGGTTAATAAATACTAAATAGACTACGAATTATCTTGTAATAAACGTCATATTCGTATTTCGCGACCACTTCATATGAAGACCAAAAAATTCATTGACTTACTTACTACGACGAACTAAATAACCGATTTGATGCATATGCCATAGACAGATAGATACATAAGCACAGATGGTGACAGAAAGAAAGAAAGAAAGAAAATGAACTGATTTCGATATAAACAGATTTTGATAGATAGATAGATAGATAGATAGATAGATAGATAGATAGATAGATACAGAGAAAGTGGGCTTTTAACACTCACAGAACATACTGTATGCAGGATAGAGAGAGGGGAAATCAGAGAGTACCATACCTAACGAGCTTGTGTAAATAAACAAAAGAACAACGAAAGGGATGGATAATAGACATTCGTTCAGAGCTACAATAAAGTTGTGGAAATCTATGATCGCCCTGTTCCAGAACTGATACAGCACCTAAAAGAAGATTCAGTGCAGCGCAGATAGTATAGTTGTTTTTTGTTTCGTTTTTTGTTTTTATTTCTTGTTTTTGTTTGTTGCTTTTGTTTGTTTGATTTTTGGTTTTCGTTTTTTTCCTTAGCGGCAGATCAACCTTTATAGTTTATTTAATCCCGAAATCCAAATGTTTTACAATCAATTTTATTTCAGATAATAATAATTTTAGTGACAGAATTCTTGATAATCAACCCAGATGAGGTAGATTCATATCATCCCCAAGGGTATTTGCGTGTAACTGAATAAAAAAAACTTCCAATTTCCAATTGCAATTGGAACCTGACTCTCCAATTAACAATTCCAAGTCATTATCCATTACAGCCCCCCCCCCCATACATCCAAGCTTACAGCACCTGGTATTCTCAAGCAATCACCCGCCTAGGTACTGAACAAATTCGACGTTGTTTACCTTCGGTAATCGCACTGGAAGCAGATATTCATGCGTAAATTTATAAATGTCGCATGTTCAAAATATTGAGTGGCCTGTCCGTTTGGAAACTAAAAATACTCCAAGATGGTCACTTGTCTCGAGGCGTTAACATCAGTTACTCGGAGCTGTCATCTTACTCTTTATTTAATAGGCGTATGTACACAATGGTTTTGCCAATTTCTTTCGTAGATTTTCTTTGTATAAAAGCAAAAGACCGTATAATTGCAAAAATAACATTGGAAATGTTGTTTCGCTTTATTATATCTACAAACTGACATAGATAATTGATAGGATTCAAATCATACACATCGAAACAAGCGGGGCTCATCTTCCTGTACATTTATCCCCAATCTGCTTATTTCAATATAAACCAAGCGCTGAGACAGCAGGTTTCTATTTAACTGTATCTGCACCATATGTAAGTTTATATTGATTTGTACCGTTGAGAATACAAGTTATGACAGAGTGTCTTTATTGGACCAACATTTACAGTTGTATACAGGCTTTTGTGGACAGCTATGATCACCCACGTCTTGAAGAACCATGGCATATAAAAAAAGAATAAACTTGAAAGATTAAATAACGAGAAAAGTAGTTTAAAGCCTAACAGTAATCGTTTAAACCTGCTGATACCCTAAATAATAAAAAAGAATGCTTTACAAGACCAAATCATGATTTCGAATAAGATCCAAAGAATCGGCAATATTTTGGGTCTTGACCTGACATATCGACTTCTATTACTTAGCATAGCTTGCTTGTGCCTTTTTATAGAAATTGTTCTTTGGTTCCTCGATGTGTTGTATACCTTATTGGTTATATACATTATTGTTTATATTAATTTTTTTATATGCATCATTCGTTATATAGACTATTGGTTATATGCGTTATTGGTTGTATGCATTATTGGTCATATGCCTTATTTGTTATATTCATTATTGGTTGGTATGTACCATTGGTTATATATATTATTGATTATGTACATTATTGGTTAACAGCACTATTTGTTGTATGCAATATCGGTTAGACAGTACCGTGTGCAGTCCACAGTTGGCAAGGCTGAAATTATACCAAAACAGCCTTTATATAATTCCTCCTGTTTTATTTATTTCATTTTCTTTGAAATGTATTAGGTTGCGTCATAAATAATTTCAGTTTTCATCAACCTTATTCTTCAAAATATTACCAAAGATTATTTATAATTCAAACTAATGCATAGAAATTATGTCCTTTAAACAGGTTTAAGCAGATGTTTACATAATAATAAACGGTAATTTTTCCAGGTTCACATGAATTCTAACGTAATACATAAAATCTTTAAGGTATACATGAATTATTTTCAAACAGTTTCTTTGTCTTTGTTGTCTTTTTTGTGATTTTTAATCCCTTGTACTTTCTCTAAAGTTTCCGCGGTTCTCTGTCATATTTTGCAATCTGGCATGGGTGAAATTAAATTTATCTTATTATGGTGTGTTTAATCCTGTATTTGTAACATCCGGTATCCTTCCTTAGGAATTTCTAAACTGAGAGCAGTCAGTCGTTTTTTATGAATACACTTATGAATATTATTGCATTTCTTAATTCATTTGATGATGTAATAGCAAATGATTCAGATAGAAAAATGAAAATATTTCTGTTACAATTATCGATAAAATGAATCCAAACTTATTGGTTTGACGTATCTAGGTTGGCTTAGTGGTATCAATGTATATTTACTTATATTTCTCAGAATATCAGATTCGCTGTCTTTTTTTATTTTTATCTGTTCGCATATTATTCCGTGTCATAACTATTTAATGAAGAAATACTAGTCAAAAATTAATAATGACTATTTTTGTATTACTTCAATTTTGTTTGTATCATTGAAACTAAACATTGACATTTGAATGGATTGCCAGAAAGACACTGGGAAAGGATTGCCAGAAAGACGATTACGTTACAGAACATCAGTACACGTATCTGTAACTTCCTGAAGTTTAAATATGTAAATAGCAAAATATCAAACGAACACATGAAATTACGTTCCGAATAAAAAGAACAATATTTTTTATATACTTTTAAAAAGTAAATAAGTCCTTAAAGCAATATTTTGAATGCATATCCAGAATCGAAATATTCATCTTATTAGTTTAAGGTTACCCGTATAACTGGTGTCGCAACAAACTGAATGGCTAACGACTTCATAAATATCAACCGGGAACAACTTACCTTTCAACATAATGAGGCGACGTTTCTGAAAATTTAATGTGATAGTTTTGGTTTTATCAGATTCCTCCACCTCGCCCAATCTAATATACAAGGTTTCCACAAAGTTAATAGACAAATTAATTTTGTCTATGTAACTTTATGCGTTGTGGTGCAGTGGATATCGGCTCGGAACGAGAAATCAGGGAGCCGATTTCGAATTTCAGTTGAATTCCTTGCATTCTTTTTCGCGCAAGGAAAGGTATTAATCCATCTCTTCCATCCAGTTATGAGTTAAATAACAGAACAGACTTAGTTCTATATATAACCAGTCTAACGCAGAAAGTAATGGTAACCTACTGCGGGATAATCTTCTGTCTTTCGAGACATGATCGCCCAAGCATATATCACGTATGGCACTTAACTGACTGACTGAACGTTATGCCAGAATAGAATTTAAACTCAGCATCACCAGTGCATTAAATGATCCAGCTGAAGAGATGAAATAAAATTAACTTCTGGCTAGCAAATTCAGAATCTGGTAACCACAGATTGGTTCCCCTGTTATGCATGCTTGGGATAGATACGTAAACAACGAATCTATAGAAGATTAAGGGTAGTCTCTCAGACTTCACAATCAAGAATGTAAGCTCCATAGCTCGGTTAGGTGTTCAGAGACAGGGGCGCAACCCCCACATTAGCGGAGAGTATTTGATGAAGTACTAGAGTGAAATAAAATACTACGTTCAAAATTAAAGTTTTAACTTTCGTGTTATCATTGGTCAGCATATCTTGATCATTACATTTGTATGGTTAGTCTTCCTTTTCGACTATCCGAATAATTCTAGTAAAGCAGCTGAGATTTGACAGGCTTCTCAAATAGAAAGTCAAGCCTGGAGCCTATTATATAATACCGATTCACGTTGTTTATGTTAATTATGGATGCAGACTAGCGGTCTGAATTATGGCGATGAAAAGCAGTTAAAAATAGGATGAAAGAAATACTAGTTAATATTAATGCTTGAGCAATAAAATAAGAAAACTGAAGATTAATTACTGTATATGTTCATTGCTCACAAGTTGTGCTGTGCCGTAAATCAATGTCATTCAGAGGTTACAGATGTATTGACTGGACCACCACTAAGCGGTAGACGTATGTCTTTGTTTAAACAAAAAACTAAAATCAAAACGCATTAAAGAGATTTATATTAATTTATTTTTTCAAAAGAAAAAGTAATTATAAACAATGAGAAATGGAAATAACCACAAGAAACGAACAAACAAATCAAAAGAAAATAGTAACAACCAAAACAATAAGAACAATAACAAAGAAAAAGATTATCAAATGTGATTAATTTGAGTAATTATTGGAATTTTCATGCAATTGGTGCAGATTTCCTTTGTCATTCTGTCTACCGCAGGCAATATCCACACGAAGGTGGCGTCGGAAATAAGACGGTTGGATAACAGGGTGAGTAAGAAAAACATTGGGAAGGAAGGGCATTGAAGATCAAGGCAAGCTTTTAAAGAAATGAAGAAAGGCGTTCTGTTTAACGGAGATTGGGAAATGTAAGTTGTGAAAGAGAAGAATAAGGAAGTGGGATGGGGGGACTTGGAAAATCGGTTGAACTGTGTGCGCCAGCTTAATAAGCACCGGAAAGAAATGATATGGAAATAGCCGGATGCTGCTCACTTTTTCTTCTTAATCTTCTTTGTTGGCCTTTCTGGAGGAAGGCGATCATTTCCACAGCTTCATTTCTCCTGTAGCTGTAAGCAATATTTGACTTTTCACCGTTACTTTTTATCATTTCTTTGCCATCTTTTCTATCCACAAAAAAATCATCATATATTCCCACTTCTTCCATTCCTGTTAATATTATATTTCTCAATTCAGCTTACCTCGTTAGTCTAAAAAATGTCAACTCTTTCTGAAGCAAATGTCTTTCTTTTTCCTATTTAATTTAAACCTTCTTTCTTAATCGCCTATTCAAGCCATTGTATTCGCAGCCACAGCCAGTAGAACCAACATCTCCGCCATATTCAAGAAAATTCTTCAACTGCAAGAAAATTGTACAACATTTACTCCTATATAGGAGGATTGATATTATATAATAATTGGCCACCCTCACAAAATATTCCTGTATCTTAATACTCTGCTTCGTGTCTGAAAGACATCTTTCATTATTCTAATTCGACTTCGAATTTCTATGTTGCATTTTTCCATCGTCTGTTACTGTAATAACTACACAGATAGTTAAATTTCTGTACCTATTTGGTTCTGACGTCTATAATTGGAAGTGCATGCTTTGTGTTGTCTCTCTAAATGACTATCATATATTCAGTCATCTTTACGAAACAGTTAATGCATTTTCTCGCTTTCATATGCTACCCTGTCTTGAAAGTTTTAGTTTTCCTTTTCAGTTCGCCATTAATAAAATGTCATCTGCATAGTTTTCGCTTTTTGTTTTTATTTCTCCTTGATTAAAAATTTAAGCAAGTTTTAACATCATGACCACGAAAATAACCGGTCTATCAAAAGGGCGATTTATCTCTTGACACAGCAATTAATGTATACTAATTCTACTCCACTTTTTACATTATTCAGATTATTGTCCTCATCTTAGTTGCCATTTGTACGACGTTTTGGCCTATGTACTCTCCTGACTTTTTCAGGTGCTAGGAATTTCGAACTGAACCCTTTATTACGATCAAGGTGCATGTCATTCTCATTCCTTGTGCGAAGCCTCTTTTGGTAGTCATGTGTTATCTCATTCTAACTCAACTCTGGAAGTTACTTGTTTACCACTGCTTTAACCTGATATTGAACTCACAACTCTTTGGGTCAAATCACTGGAACTAACCAGCGTCTATATCCACTGGGACGTATATTAATTTCAAGGGATTTTTAAGATGAGAAGAGATTTCTCTAAAATTGGAGAATACAATTATTTTTGTCGGATAAAGTAGCTGAAATGTTAACAAGTGGAAAATACAGATATAGAATTCACTGAGTGTAAAATTCTTTTGTTGAGTGACATAGGCGAATGTATCAAAGTTAGTTACCTAATTCTAGTCAAAATATTTGTCAGTGCCTTTTGACGATATGTGACCTTAGGTCAAAATACGGCCTTAAGAATTTCCTGTATACTGATTACCAGGACATCTGGCAGGAACAGGCAGACAATAACAAAGAGTGGGTTTTCCTCCCCTTCCCCCGGAAGTTGAAATATTAAATGTAATTGTTTTCATTTCGAGCAGGTAAGAGTTATACAATGAGGGAAATAGAAACCCTATACATAACTTTACAACCCCAGCTTGAGTACTTGTTTAACAAAACCAGGGTGCAAGACAAAATTAATTAGTTCAGCCTCCGTGTTTGGAATGAGAAGTTGGAAAGAGATTTGAATTTTAATACAGTTGGACTGAAATGGACGTGCTGCTAGAAGACAACTGAGTAAACTCAGAAAACATTGTTATTGAAGTAATTTTTTACGATACCAGCCAAATGTTGAGGGTCAACAGCTTCGACTTGCTTGTAAATCTTGTATCGTTGCACACCGTGTCGTTGCTGTCTTAAGTCTAGTTTTCATTATATATCAATCCCACGCATGTCTGGACCAGTCTCGTCAATTGATAACAAGCAATCCTGCTTTGGCTAATCCAAGATCAACAGCACAACGTAGGCGGTATCGACCAAAGGTCAGGAAGATTGGCTGGATGCAGTCAGGGGTCGTGTTTTACTAGATTTATTGCTATTTGACAAGTGTACTATCGTTATGGCATAATTGCATATTATTAGATGAAACAGGTATTGCTAAAATCAATATACATTTTGTGCTTATTACATTTAATGATCTTTTATTTTTCTCTCATTTAACAATATGTTTCGGAAATGTGGTTGTTGTTAGTTTGACCAAAATTCATACTGTGTTGCTCCGAAACATAAATTTAGATAATTCATTTCGGAGGTCGTGGAGAAAAGAAAACTACATATGTTTTATGTAGCAGAGTGCCTCATTTTTATTTGATACATGTTATTTTTTACAGACTAAATCAAATGCAGCTTAGCGTAGTAAGTCATATAAAACCAACGTATAATAACTTGTTCGATATAAAAGTGAATTGCATAAAATAAGTTTTATTTTATTATGCATTTAAGAAATGAGAGTTTCAAAAATATTTTTATTTAAGTTGAAAATAAATAACTTCTATGATCAATTTTGCAAATTTATAAAGTATTCTGGTATTATTAGAAAGTATTTGTCTAATAGTATTGTAATCTTTCTGTTGCTTGCTGATGTACTGTCTAACCGCACGTTGGTAGCATGTTAGACCTACGCGAATGTGTGGTTGTTGCATAACCTATTCAACATATATTGTTATTTACACTGTGATTGGGTAAATAAAAGCAGGATTTAAATGTTAGGGATTTGTGGATGGAGTGATATTAGTTTCGTTATGTTACTACTTTTAAAATTTTTATATTAAAATATATTTCTTAAATATACATTTTCATTCATGGGTGTAAGACTTTTATTGATTATGCTTTTATTACGATTCCATATTTTCTGAAGAGATCGCGCATTTTATTTTGGTAAAATATGATGGCATTATTGTTAATCGTACTGTTAATTTTATCTTTAGTGTTTAAAAAGGTCCTATGGTGGGATTTTTTTTTATCTCATGTTAAATTCGATGTTTAAAGATTTGGAAATATTAAATAAAATGGTATCGAAGCCAGAAGAAAAAAACTTAAAAGTGAAAAGAGGCATAAAGATATTGATAATAAGTCAAGTTCTTCAAAATCATCTTTCTGTCAACTTTTAACATTACCCCGAACTTTAAGCATTGGTCAACAATCTAACCGGCGGCTCTAGCTTAATAAGCTGCTTCAGAAGATACACACAATAACTTTCGCACGAGGCATATTTGACGCCATATTAGCCTTCATTATCTGGCAAAGGTTTGGTGAAAGAGACAAGCGTATCCTGTCACGTGATCATCCTAAACAATTATGTGACACTCTGCCATATACTCCATCATAAGCCTACTTTCCCATCGCCACTATTCTGAGAAAGTCAGTTACTTTTATTTGGTTCTTCTTTGGTCGTGTGGCATCACGTCTCCAATTGTCCGGCAGTTTCCGATGTGTTATGTTCTGTCTTCTTGGTTGTTGGCAACAAGACAAATGGATAGCGAACGCAGCGTTTCATATATTAAGACCGAATGGCTGACAGGTCCGTTGGTTAATCGGTTGACCGATCCTGGGAATAGAGAAAACAGCAAAGTAAGGTTTGGTGGAAGGGGTGTTTGAAAATTTAAAGACAGAGTCATAAATTATGAGAAACAAATAGATTGGCGTAGGATTTTGAGAATTTTATAGGCGACAATTATTGAATTATATACCAAAGTGGAGACTATCACACTCTTGTAATTGTGAAACTGTAATGCAAGCTACTCAGTATTGTGATCATAGCTATATATATATATATATATATATACACACACACACACATACACACATATATATATGTAGCTATGATCCCTATATATATATATATGTGTGTGTGTGTGTGTGTGTGTGTGTGTGTGTGTGTGAGTTTCAAAAAAAGTTATTTTTATTTAGGTTAAAAATAAGTAACTTCAATTTTGCGACTCGATTTACAAAGTATACTGGTATTTTTAGAAAATATTTGTCCAGTGGTATTGTAATCTTTCGGCTGATTATATATATATATATCAAAAACATAAATAGGAGTTGTTTCCAACGAGGGAAATTGGTATAGAATAAAAAGTGCGAGAAGCCGTGAACGTTTTCTTTAAAGTGTAGTTTTATCGTTGCTATTATTATAATTATTAATTGTTTTTTGTACGATATATTAAGTAATCATAATGTTATTTGTTTGGCTACACCTGCTTCGAGTCTAAAGTTGACTATCTTCAAGCGAATAAACTTGTGACTTCACATGTAGAGATCCGTTTGTTTTCTGATGGCTAAGGTATCGTGTATAAATAGGTAATCCAAGTGGTAAGTACGTCAAAACGTTAATATGCGTGCGTGTTGTTTTTTCACTTTTTTCCCCATACGCGCGTTAAGTTTCTTCTGTCACCTTCGTTGACCGTAAAAAGTTTTTTCACTGAATTGCGAAATCTGATTTCATCTTTATACTTGAAAATTGTTTTCAGCAATTTTGATTCAACTCTACTCTACGGGTCATCACGCTATTCTTATTGTTTTGAGGATACCATTTAATTTTAGTGTGTGTGTGTGTGTGTGTGTGTGTGTGTGTGTGTGTGCGTGTGTGTGTGTGTTTTGTTTTTTTACCGCGTTTCACTTTCGTATGTCTGTGTGTGTGTCTGAGGTTTTTCATGTTGTTTTGTTGAGGAAAGGCTTGTATTTTTTATAAATATTCTTCCTGCATCATGAGTGTGTCATAATCTGCATTTTGGTAGATAGGCATTACTCTGAATCTACCTCCACTGCATTCACGTGAATGTTGGGAGAAATGCAGTTTCCTCTTATTGGCTAGTTTAATGTTGCTTCTGTGCAGGACTATTCTTTTATTCAGGCTTTGTGTCGCCCGCAAGTATATTTTTGCGCATTCATAATATTTTAGCGCATAAATTACGTTTTAGAGTTGCAGCTCAGATCTGCTTTTATTTTGCATGTAGATGTGTTTTCGAACTTGAAATGTTTTCCTTCTATTATTATGTTGTATACCCCACATCATTTTTGTTGCATTTTGTGACCCCTGTGTTGTGTGTTGCTGGAACTTTGATGATGTTAGGATGATTTTTAAATTTTGGGTTACTTTTATTTATTTTAGTTGTCTATATGATTTCCTTTATTTTATCGTTTTTGTTGAGTAATTTTATGTTTAATCTTTGATCTTTGTAAATAATTCTGGGTTGTTTTTGTTGTGTGTAGAAACGTATGCTAGAATGTTTTCTTTTTCATTTTTTTTTTTCATGTTCTTATGGTATTTCTTCTGCCAGTTGGAAACCCTTGTTTATTTTTGAAGTTGAGTAGCAACAATAAATCTACACTTCAAACAAAACGTTCACGGATTCTCGCACTTTTTCATATATATATATTAGTCTAAACGAGGTTTTAATCAAGCCTATATAACACAGTTTTCGATTTATCGCAATAACCATATCTGCTATGAAATGTATAGTAATGTCAACAAATGTAAACATGTTACGGAAATTAACGAAGATTAACGAAAATTGGTTATAAACAACTGATAATTTGAAACATTATGGTCGAGAGGTCTAAGACGTGCCAGATCACATGGTAGCTTCCCTCTATGTGGATAGGGGTCGCAGGTTCGAATCCTGCCAAATGACACAAATTTTCGTAATAAAAAATATGTTGTAAATAATCAGGCCAGTAGATATAATATATAATACTGTTTAATTAAAAACAGAATATCTACTTAAATAAGAGTATTAATAAAAAACAATGTTTAAATAAATCATTTCAAATTGTCGGTTGTTTATAACCAAGTTTCGTTAATCTTCGTTAATCTCCGTAATATATATATATATATATATATATATATATATATATATATATATAGCACAATTTCTCGAGTATTCAGGCTGGGATATAGAAATAAAATATACTGTTTAATAAGTAAAAATAAAACAGGTTAAATATGTGTATCCGTTAAAAATAACGTTTAAGCAAAAATATAAAATACATGAATATGACAAAAATACACATGTGTGTGCCAACTGAAAACAATTCGGCGAAATACTAGATGATCTAACGACATAAAGTTTTTGTACCGCTATCAAATAATGTGTGAATAGATTTGTATTTAATCAAAAAATCAGCTTGATGAGACAGATAACTAATAATTTGGATGCTAATTAAAAGCGCACATAGCATAATTATACGGAAATTAAGGGTCATGTAAGTTTGTGTGATTGGATAGCAGTGCAGATCAAAGAAGAATGATAAAGAGACGCACGTTGTTGAGATATACAATGGACAGATGACAAAATTACAGAAGCCTAGAGTGCTGTCTGTACAGTTATAAGAGTATGTACATGTTAAATAGTCCGGTCGCCTGGAATCTCTAGCCTCGGTTGGAAAATATATTTGAATTCAACGCCACCCCGTAAAAAATTTATATGCTACGGAAACTACAGCAGCAAGAACTAGCTTGGTGGGAAAGTGGCCCTATGCTCTCCTTCTTCCTCTTTCTTGCCTGATTGCAAGTATTACACAGAATAAATAAAACCGATAAAAAACTTAAATGCTATCGACTAAATGAGAGTAATAGGTAATTTTCATTATGTCTGGATAGTTTAACATTTTTAAACATAAAAATATAAAAGACGAGATTGGAAAGGAATTATTGAGTGTTGTGCTTCTATATGAAATTAAATTTTAAGCGTTAAAGATAACAGTGGTCATGAAATGATATTATGTATCAAGGACATAGCAATAAATTATTAGAGACGGAAATTTAAAGCGCTCAACTTAAATACTGTTACGTTCGTTGATAAGTTATGTAATTATAGAGCTATGTATGTATTGAATTGCATACACACACGAACAGGATAACATAAGCACCTTCCAAACATACATACAAGCACATATACGGAAGGCATACAGGCATATATAAAATAGTCTTCCTTCCAATAAGGTTTGAATTAACTCCTGACAAAAGGCATTCTCTTTTTATACGTTTTAAAGGCCCAGAAAGGAAATATCGGAGAACTGAGTTCGAGTCGAATTCATTTTATTCACATACGCACAAATACACTTGCGAAAGTTATTAATCCATATCTTCTCCCTCCAGCTATGGGTTGAATAGCAAGCCAGATTGGGTTCTATAGTCTTGGTTGAAAAACAGTCTACTTCAAAAGAAATGGCAACTTACTGTGGGAAAATCTTCTGCTTAGTTAGTGATGTCTCGAAAGAGACATGATCGCCAAAGTGTGTATTTCGTACAGCAGTTAACTGACTGTCTGACTGAAGAAACAACATGAGCAAATTTTATTAAATGAATCGCCAGGAATATTTATTTTTTGAAAAGCAGCAAATGATTCATTCTAAGTGCAGCAATTCTAAAAACAAGAGGCACCGATAGTGAAGACCTACATGTTGCTTTCGTCTATCGGTTTAACTGCACTTGTCAGTGTAATGATTAAAGTGAAAAGAAATTTGAGCTTACTTTTTAACCCGTAATATAATAAGTGTGTGTCTGTGCGTGCGTGTGTGTGTGTGTGTGTGTGTGTGTGGTTATGTATGAAAATATATATATGTTTAAAAAATTATGGATATTTTAAATTCAATATTTTCACTATTGTAAACGTTTAGTGGATACCAGTGTTTGAAATAGACGTACTGTTTTAAGTTCGAACTATATGTAATACCTTTATCACCGTGCAAACTTTTAAGTATAAAGTTATTTAAAAAGCATTCAGTTGTGGTCAAACTAACTACGACATTCTGATTTTTCTAGAATGCCCATATCTACTCAGGTACGTATCCGAACCGTAAATAAAGCATTTTCTAAAGAATTAATGGAATCATTTCTATCTCAAACATTTTATTATTTTATTTTCATTAATTTAACAGAGGGAAATATTAACGTAGATGGTTTGTCGCCGAGTGGAGCTAAGCACTCCGCATCACACGGTGGTTTCTTTTTCAAATTGTGACGCAGATTCGAACCTTGTTGGAGTGAACATTTTCTTTACTAATATATATCTAATGCGCAGGCTACTAAAATATAATACACACTGTTTAAAATAAAATAAAAATCTATTTCAAACACAGTATGCATTAAAAATAACATTTGAAAGCTGCGACAGTCTGCTTCATGCTTCAACGCTATCTTCAGATTATATGTGCTGTGTTTTGGCTCGAGAATTTATATAAGGTTGTCATTTGCGCATTATGAGTAATCATGTACATTGCATTATTATGAAGTTTATTGGTTGTGTGATTTATCTTAATTTGTTTTTTTATTAATAAAATAAGTAAGTGTAAATAAATAAACATATTAAGTAAATAATAGATGAATTAATAAACTACGAATGGTCACATAAACACAAGTAAATATAGTATTAATAATTAACAACAAATAGTTAAGTAAAAATTAATATGAAGAAAACGTTAACAAATAACCACGTTCGGACCCCATTTATTTTTACTCAGTAGTCTAGAAAATAATTTGAAAATTAACAATTACAGCCCACTCAATAACCATCAAGATAACACAATGGACATTACTACCCATAATGCACCACTGACTAGCATATATAAGTCGATGAGCCAAAATACAAAACTCATGGTTACAAGATTGCAGTGAAGCATGAAACAGACTGTCGCTACTTGGAGATTGACTTTAGTAACCACTTTTATTGGTTCATCAGTGGTGAACACGCAAGTCTTTGCAGTGGGTACAACGAATAAGAAAGAGAAAGAATATATGGGAATTATGCTCATTGCCAGAATAATCTATAAATCTGAAATAGATATCTCCACTAAATCGCTGAAAAACGGCATGATATGAAGAAAAAAAACCCGAAACTGAATAAAAACGAAGTTTTTCCTTCAAAATATTTAAGAGGAAAAATCAAATATTTTTAAATAAATTTTTAAAATTTTTAATCCTTTCTAACACGTTCAAAATATTGGAAAAATATCTTGTTTTAATTTTTGTTTGCAGGTAACTAAATCGTTACGAGAGTTTGCAACAGATAATGCAATAATCAAAACCCAGTTTTTTCTTTTTTGTTTTTTTTTCTTGGTGAAAAACATTAATTTGGAAATTCTTAGAAAAGTCAAATAATTATTGGATACTAATGAAACATTCAGGACTTATTCACAAATGAATGAAATTATTTTCTAATTATTATTTTAAAAAGATCTTGGTATTCTTTCTTTTTACATCTGTTACCCACCTCTGCATAAATTCATTCAGTTTTAAGAAAATAAATTTTGTTAAGGAAATTCGTTTTATTTGTTACACGTAGGACTCATTTGAAAATGTAAATCATCTATCATTTTTTTCAAAACTTTTGCATTTATTTCCCAAAATCTACCCCTAATAGTAAAATAAACATTGAAACAAAACTACACTATTATTTAGTTTGATAATATTTGAATTGCTATAATAAATAATATACATTTAGGACTTTATAGTCTAAAGAAAAAAATCGATTAATAATAAAATTTTAAAAGAATTGTTTTAATTTTTTGTTTAGTTATAATAATTTATAGAGTTTCAAAAATATTTTGTAAATACTTGAAAGATTTGTTGGCGTTAGGTTATTAATTTATTAAGTAAAGACTATATTTACTAATCGAAAATGTAAAAGTTTATTACAAATCGTCGTACCTTTGTATTTTGAAAATAAATTTTATTTATTTTTTGTGTATTTGAAGGTTTTATATGGTAATTTCTATGTATACATTAAAAAGGTCATTTGTTTCACAGTTTATTCACCTTACAGGAAAACCTTTATATAATTATGACACTTATGATCGTTATCTGTTTGGAAAGTTGGTTTTATTAGTTAAACGGTTTCTTCGTTTGTTTGCAAATGTGTCGATCTCTAAAAAATTAATGACAAAACAATTTTCATCAAAAATTCTTGATAAAACAATTTTCGATAAAAGAAAAAAATTACGAAAAAGCATTAAATGAAAATAGTCACACAAATAAATTAGAATATAAACCTCAAATCAATAAGCAAATGAAGAATAATGCGAGAAAATGAAACATTATTTGGTTCAACCCACCTTTTAATTTGCAAGTAAAATCCAAAGTAAGGAAAACATTTTTGAATTGATTTATAAACATGTTTTCAAAGATTCAGAATTACACAAGAAATTCAGTAGAACTACAGTTAAATTAAGTTTCAGCTGCACTTACAATTTAGAAAATTACATAAAGTGAGAAAACGCCAAGAATTTACAAAATAACATGCATCGAAATATCGTTAATGAAAGATATAATTGCTGAGATGAAATCAGATGTCCACTTGACAGAGTTTGTAAAACCGAAAGAGTTATTTACAAAGCAGAAGTACAAGAAGTCGCAATATGTCAACTGGACAGAGAAAAATAGATGTAGAATTTACTGAAGGAAATTAAAAATGAAATGATGATTTAATCACAAATCGACATTCAAAGTAGAAAACCTTAAAAGTTGTACCAAACTAACCAACCACATGTGAAAATTGAAAGAATAAATAGCAAAGATCCTTTTGTAACTTGGTGCATATAAAAAATGCCAAACCTGGCAACGGTTTTGAAGTTTGAAGATTATGCCAAGAAGAGTCGTTAGCCAAAATATCATTTCCAGAAGGAGAAAGGTTGTTAAATGAAAGGTCCGAAGTAATGTGTAGATGTAAACACCCCCAAAATATATTTTAGGGACATGCAATCCCGTATGAAAATCCTTGACCAGTTTTTCCCTTATTTTAAACTTCCAGTCATGCGTTCTGAAAGTTTCTGTTATGCCTTCGAAGAAAATGTTGTAAAATCAGTTATTATAAAACGAAGATACCAAAAGTTTGTAATGAAGGTAGCGTAATTAACTGACCTTTCGAATTAGAATATTTAAAAGCTCTACATTAAATATGCATTGAGCACTTTTTAATACAACTGCTTATTGGTGTAATTTGACTCTGGCCAATAACTGGTTAATAATTATATATAGTTAATTAATATTTGTTTAATTAATTACTCTGTAGGACTTCAAATTTCGCAGGTACACTGCTTATCAGTGTCAGATAAATTCTATTAATTTGGATATTGAGTGATGTAGTCGAGTGGTGTATCTGTGTAAATTGAAGCTTGATAGATACGCCGCTTAATTTTTATCTATTAAGTGCTATTTCTCTATTTTTTTCTTTGTTTACTAAAATCTGCAGGCCTTTATATGCATTAACTCCGAATAACTTATTGCACTACATGTTTTGTTAGTCGTTAATATCTGCTTAGTTTCGTATCCGAATCGTAAACAAAGCAATTTCTAAAGAATCAATGATTTTTATTTAATCCGACATATTACATCAAACGTGAATAACCCGTAAATAGGTAAAAGCTTTTGTTTATTTTAATAGTATATATTTCGTCCACCGGCCTGCGTACTCAAAAAAACTCAACTATTGACTATGCTTTAAAAGAAACATTCATTAATTGTTAAACTCTTCAAAAACCATATCAGACATTTGTTGCAAGTGCAAATCCTGTTGGAGGACACGTTTTCATAATTTAATTTTATCAAGTATGCAGACCGGTAGACGAAAATAAATTACGAGTAACCACAGTATTCACAAAAGCTAACGTTTGAAGTAAAAAATAAATATTTTTATACAGAAAATGTGCTTCTAAAATAACCAAGCAAATAGTGCGTACTGTTGATGATATGAAGTCATATTTTGTCTGAGTTGCGGGAGTGAGATGACCTAAAATATTTTCAGCACCCATCAGCATATAAGACAAGTGCGTACTGTTGATGATATGAAATAGATTATGATGCTTGGTTATTCTGTTTGACTTGAGGGAGTGAGTCGACCCAAAAACTGTCCAGCACCCTCTAGTACATAAGACTAGTGCGTACTGTTTATGATATGAAATCAAACTAAACATACATTGACTTAATGGACACCATGCCTAATCGTGAATTTGTTTTGACATATTGCGAATGTGTAAGGAAGCTATCACCTGCCGTATTATATCACTTGCCTCAAATGCGATGTAACCTCCGAAGAAAAGTTCTGATAATGAAAGCCTATGCATTAAGATAATTTTTGAATCATCTTTCTTATCAAACTGAACTTTTAACCGACATCATAAATTCGCTTTTAATTTCATTTTAGATATTATATCTGATCATAAAATAGTCTACATGATGGTGTAGGAAAGCAACTGATCATTAGACTGGGGAAACCAAGCTCTAGAATTTAACACAAACTGGTCAAATGTAGTACATTACATTGACATTTTCTTTTTTACCACATTCCTTATATATATATATATATATATATAAAATGGAAATTAACCTATTGTCTACATGTTTAACAGCTTTGATTGAAATGTTTGTGTAATTATAGCGGCAAGCATATATATTTTAAACTCTTGGCGTTTTCAAGAATTGGCCACGAGACAATGTTCTTATTTTGAGTGATGTGAACACTCAAAATTATCACTTATATAATCATAGCAGATTAAATGAGATAAGATCTAAACTATTGGACAATATATATAATCATATTGGGATGGCACATTTATGAATATAAGGATTTCCAGAAGTATCTCGTGCTTGTAAAGTTTGCAATTATAAAATATCTGTTGAAATTATAAAATATTTTAGATAGATAGATAGATAGATAGATAATGAAGAGATATAAGGACATAGCTATCTCTCTATATAAAATGGTTATGTCTGTCCATGTGTGTGTGTGTCTTTGTGTGTCTCCATTTTAACGAATCCTACTCCTTCGAAACTCTTGGTCAAATTTCAACTAAAATTGGGTCACTTGTCGATCATGACATGGAACCTTTGATGTACGCAAAACATTTTCGAATCAATTTAGAGGGTACGGCAGAAAACACCGAAAAACTTAGAATTTACGGACTCTTTTCCTCCGAGACGCCGTATCCAAATTCAGCTAAAATCAGGTAACTTGTAGATGACGTACAAGCCTTTTATATACACAAAAGCTTTTGAATCAATGTACAGGGTTTGCCAAAAATCAACGACAAACATAATTTCCGGTGGTCTTTTGGGCACTTTTATGCATTTTTCCAAGAGCTTCACTCTAACTAAACCAAAATCGAATCACTGGCAGATCAAGGTCTGATGCATTGATATGCGAACAAAAATTTCAATAGACACACAGGATGTGGCAAAAAGTAATGGGAAATATTGATTTTGCGATCGTCTTTTTTTCTCCGAAACGCTTAGTTGCTTTCCAAAAAATAATCGTTTTTTTTGTAACTTTACCTTATCATATGCCATGATAATTTCACATTTTCTGCAAGGTGTCAACCCCCCCACGATGTTGTAGGAATAATGTATCCACTTCTTCTGCGACACAACGTCATCGCATCACATTATAGGCTCCTGTAACGCCCGCCCCGTTCTTCTTATTGTATATACATCCTTCTCGTTTAATGGCAAAATTGACCAAGCATGAATCCCGTTTTATAAATACAACAAAAACTAATACTTATTTCGCATTTTTTTTTAAACTTATGCTTCACAGCAACCTCATACTTTTTGAATAGGCACTTGACTTTACCATTTCTATATAACCAATAAAAATTCCGAGCAACGCCAGGTTATACAGCTAGTAGTAAATAGAAAAAGAATTTGTAATAATGTGTCTTTCGTGTGAAATCTTACCTATTTATCTGCTTAAATTGGGACGCTTGTTCTGCAAAACAATCTATAGCTACCACAGATAAATTTCAAATTTTAAAGTGATTATAACAGAGCGAGTTTATGTGTGTTTCTAAAACATCACGATCACAAAGCAAAGCAGATTTTATAAGATTCTCTTTCAGATTTACCAGTAAAGATGATCTTGGAGGAGATCACAATTACTTGGGTGGCTGTTTCAGTGATGAATTTAATCTTAACATCAAGAAACTGATTAGACAAGGAAAAAGATCATTAGAAAAATAATATACATTATATGTCTATACTATTGAATAAAACGTGCTTGAATGCCGATATACTGCATATATATATATATATATATATATATATATATATATATATATATATAGTCATCGGCTGAAAAATCCGTTTCGCTATATCACAGCTCATCAGTACGGTTAGACATCCGATTGCTTCTAGCGAGTATTGAAACCTGACCGAATTGACATCAGTCGGCGATTCTACGTCTGAGCAATGGGCGCTCGGTAGAGGGAGGCAGACTTTAGCACGTTATATACAATGTAAACACACGCTAGTAGCGGAAAGTGTTCAAATTCATTACTGAATGAACGATTCGTAGATGCGATAAACTAATCCTCTTAATTATAATAAAGATCATTATATATATATATATATATATATATATATATATATATATATATCCCTCCTGTCACGCTCCAGCGGGTGTGGATTATTATTTTTCTTATGTCTTAATGTAAAATACGCAGTAGAAGGTGCATCAATATATACGTTGTCTTCGTTTGAGACAGCATATCAATATAAATATTTTACCGTCATTTTGGACGGCAAGAACCAACTCGTATATATATCATTAAAATAGTATATTTACGAAACAATTTTTCGTTTAAACATATTTTGTGAAATAGAGCGGACAAAGAATTTTGTTAAGCGTTTTGGTGACTTTCTCCTGGTGTCGAATAAGTAATTTGACTTCGAGTGGAGACCGGTATAGCTTGTACCGAGTAAACATCGTTAGTCATTTCCCAGGAAAGAATTTAGAAATCGACTTATAGTAAGTGAAGCGTCTCTGTTATTAGGCGCTTGGATTTCAAATTAAGCAGGGCTTCATGTGCTATGGTGGAGGAATAGTTTTCAGAGTCACGTAACTATAAAGAACTTAGTGTTCAAATATCTGTTTCTAATACGGGTACGCCAAAATTAAAACAAATTGTATTGATGGTCTGTTATTTTCTGTTGATGAGGAGAATCTCCAAACTATTTATCTGCCTGTCTTTCTCTCTATTTCTCTCTTTTTCTTTCTCTCTCTCTCTCTCTCTCTCGCTCTCTACATACATATTCACGTACACACAAACATACGCACACACGCACACACATATACATATTTATATATCGGTAATAAATCCAGAAGAAGGTTGATAAATAATCCCGATGGATCCTAGATTCTAGTAATATTCAATCAAATATTAAAACTGATCCAGAAGAGGGATCGATGTAAATGTAATTTACAGAGCAGATATTGATTTATTTCATATGTAAATTCAAATTTTACATTTCGGGAATAGCTATTTAAACGTCCGACTATGGTAAACAATGCAGATTTTAATAACATGTTGAAATAGGTATTTCCCAAATGCAAAATTTAAATTTACACATGAAATAATTATGTATATATATATATATATATATATATATATATATATATATATATATAATATCAATTATAGTAATAATGCCAATAGCAACAGAACTAATTCTGTCAAGACTAGCAATAATTAAACTACAAATGAGATCGTCTTAAAACCCACTGGGGACTAACCCGGAGGGAAAAGAAGGGGCAGAAAAAAAGAAACAAACAAAATACCTGAACAAAAAGTCAAGCATTCGTAAGAAGGAAAACAAAAACAAGACGAAAACTTTACAATAAAGAGCTCAAGACGAAATAAGAGTACACAAAGCACTCAAAGCGAAAGTAGAGCAAACAAAATTGAAAATCTAAGAGTGCGCCATTAACCTACTACGGTTTCGCTTAACAGCTCGTCAGAGAAAATTGGCCAATTTTCCCTGAGGAGCTGTTAAGGGAAATCGTGGTAGGTTATTGGCTCACTCTTAGATTTTCGATTTTATATATATATATATATATATATATATAAGGAATGTGTAAAGTTGAGTTTAGTATAAAGGAGAGAGGATAATGTAAATAAAAATGAATGAAAACGAAATATTAAGACAGAAATAAATAAAAAACTAGATTTACTAAATATATTTAGTAAAACGGAAAAAAGCAAAGAGAAAAAAAATATTTGGCTTTCTTGCTTCTCTCGCTTTTATTTCTTTTGTGGGACAAAAATTTAAGAAAGGAAGGAATAAAAGTAAAAGAGAAGAGATTTTTTTTGAAGTACGAAACAAATTCAAGGGAAAATAAAGGCTAAAGAAAGAAAGAAAGAAAGAAAGAAAGAAAGAAAGAAAGAAAAGGGGTACAGATAAAAAAAAATAGATTAGTCAAAAATCAAAATCTCAAGATACGAAAATCCCTTCCTTCCGGCTGAATGGTTGTGGTTCTTACGCCGCATGTGACTAATATTACTAACTCTACCAATCGATGTATGAAATAAACGCTGTAAATGAAACTATAAAAGTCATTTTGATGCGGTTCATTCATTCTTCTCACCGGCTTTTATCGCCTCTCGTTTCTTTTTTACCGCGAGACACGATATTGTTGAAATCTATCCATTGAGCCTTATTTTTGTAAGTGTCGTCTGTTTCTTTCTTGTTTCTGTTTTTCTTGAATTGGTTACTTAGTCTTATTTTTTATATTTCCAATATTTTTTCTCATTTATTTTTACATCTCTTTTATCCTTGGTTTCTTTTCACTTTATTCATTTATTTATTTATTTATTTTTTATGGCGGTCTTTTTTCCCGCAGTCTCGTTTTCTATAACATCCTTTAGTTTTCTCTAGTTCCTTTCCTCTCTGTCGAATTCTTACTTATTTCGGCTTTTTTCCATTTATGACTAATCAATTTACCTCTTTTTACATGTCTTTCTGACCACCTCTCTCTCTCCGCCTATCTGTGCGTGTGCCTGTATGTGTGTGCGTGTGTGTGTATGTGCACTCGCACCCGTGTCTCGTCTATTTTATATGCATACATATATTTTATATTATACACCGGGATGTTTTACCTATTTTGTTGAGGGTTTAACTTGCCTCTGTTACCTCCTCAGATATCTGCTGACATATCAAATCTTTCATAATTAAAAGTCTTTCTTTCTTGTCTGCTTCTTCGTTTAACAAAATTTCAGTGCTTCAACGAGGTAGGAAGCGACATACCAAACTTTCGTAAAGCAAAACATAAAAGAAAAGAAAATAATAAAAAATAAAATTGACAAACAAAAACAGATCAATTTATAGATAAAGAAAACTTGAGAAATAACAAGATCTGACACTGGAAAATTTTTCAATCCGTGAAAATCATTTTTTTTTTTCACCAATTTTTCATTTGTTTTATATACAAAAAAACAGCTTGGAATGGAAGAAATGTAGAAAAGAGGAAAATATTTTCCAGACTAAGAATTTAGAGTCTAACGAATTTTTTTATTATTTCCATAGATTATATTCAAGATTTCCGTCATTTAATTTCAAAATTGAAGTTTACAACGTTCATTTTAGCAGTAAATGACTAAAAGATTGGTTATCACAAAATTGTAATAGATTTTATTTGAGTATATATATATATATATATATATATATATATATATATATATGCATTTGTGTTTATATGCATATTTGTCTATAAGTGCAGATAAAAACACGCATGTAAAAACAACTATACCCAATAACCCAAGACATACTCAACCATGTGCATTAAATATATTGCCTTCAAGTTAATCACAGAAAGTATTTCACGCCAAAACATCTTCATATTAGCACAAGACCAAATATCTATCTATCTATCTATGTATCTATCTATGTATCTATATATATATATATATATATATATGTGTGTGTGTGTGTGTGTGTGTGTGTGTGTGTGTGTGTAATGATACTCTTGTAAAATGATTGTAACTGACAGTAACAACAATGCTGCTACGTGTCCGTTAATTCCAAAATCGGAGAGCCAGTTCGAATTCTCGTCGGATTTGTTATATTCACTTATGTTTAAATACACCCGAAAAAGTTATGAATCCATTTCTTCCCTAGCTATAGTCTGAACAGTAGGACATATAACCTTGGTTGGCATTCAGTCTACGGCAAAAAATGAAGGCAACTTATTATTGCATCGTTTGTCATGACTTGTAAGCCTAGTCAAGTCATGAATCAAAAGAGCATGATCACCAGAGGTAGCACTTAAAGGCGTATGACAATGATTTTATAATCTGTGTGACACAGTGGCCGTCAGGAATAGATTGGTATGACGATTGCAGAAATACTCTGGGACTACTGGAAAATAGTTGGCAACTCGGAAAGGCGGCACTACCGAGTCTTTTGGTCTAGCCTCCAAGAGGACAATTCTCATTTCTAAAGATACATGCTACAAATCGATCATTATATAAATACCCCCAGAGGATCCCGAGAGAGGAGGGAGATTGAGATCATCACCAGGACAGATGCATGGATAACGATTACAGCAAAATTCTAAAGTACTTCGGAAATGACATTGTACTGCTGTAAAACATGTAAGAATCAGCATGGTCTTATGATACACCAGGCCAAAAGGAAATGTGCTGGTGAACATGAAAAGGCACGACGCATTGGTGTTTCACAAAGTAAAACGGAGGAGGAAAATGACTCGGAGGCAAACCACAGCATCTTTCAGTACCGCCTCAATTATTACCAAACAGACTAGTTGCTAAGCAGATTAAATGGCCCCATTCAAATAATAAGAAAGCTTGATGCGAATTCGACGAAGATGTGTGTAAGATCATCCAAGCCACAGCTTCAGGAAATATAAACCGAAGACTTAACACCATGAGCAAACTCATTGTCGGTTATGAGTCAGAACAATTAGGCTATTTTGAAAAAAACATCAGAGAAAGTCTAAACTCAAAATAGGCGAAAAGAAAGGATAAAGAAGTTAAGACGAAAATTAAGATCCCTAAAAAAACAATTTAGATGAAAATAAATACACGGGTGATTGATTCTACTTTTTCCACCTTGCGATGGTCTTTTGACCAATCAGAATAGCTAAGGGTGGTCATCTGATTAGCAATTGAACTACTCCGCTAGCATAAATAACGCGTTTTACTGAGCGTAGCTTTTTGCCTCTGGATGTGGACCGAATGCTGATCACATTACGATCGGGTCATCCAACGTAGGAATATGTTGCCTAGACACGAAACTTATGATGACTTGGTCTATTCGGAGGTAGCACTTGAAAGTATATGACGACGAATTTTGCTAGATTGTAGACTTTTCTGTTGAACTGAATCAAAAGATGAAGAAAAACAAAAGTGAAAGAAGTCTGAAGCTCTCTCGGAGACAGCAGAATCTGTGGCACATGAGAATAAGATATGTCAATAATAACTAAAGCACTTTGAACTGCTTGAAAGAAACTATGAACAAGAATAGAAAAAACTGTGGTGAAGAAAAATCAGACAATAGGGTTGGGTTTGGCAATAATGATAAGAAAAGCGATCAAAATTTCTCAGTCTTAGGTAGTCTAATAAGGAGTATATTCCTGTGTTACGATTACCAGTTAAACTATTTTGTGTCTGATGTTGACAATGATATATTAGAAAAGAAAAGTAATTCATATAAGAGAATCACGTTTAGCATTTGATGGTTAGCAGGAAGAACCGTATCGATGTCTTATGGCTGTGGATTTTTTCCTGGATTGCTATAGATTTGGTAGCCTACTTCTATTCTAAATCAACTGATACTAATAAAAAGTGAAACAAAGATAACGATCAATGTTATTTTGAAAATACTCCCCACGACAAGGAAATTCTTCTTAATTTTCTGTCTGTCGTGTCTCTTCCGGACGTTTGTGATTATCAATCTCCATAATTTTCTCTGTAGCTCTTAGTAAATTTCGTCTTTTCGCTATCTCTCCTAAATTCTATTTTTGCCATCCATTTGTACAAGCCCGTTAGGTAAGTTATACTCTTTTCGCTCTGTACCTCTTGTCTTTAAATGAACTGTGAGTGTTAATTTTTTCTAGTCATCGTTCCTCATTATCTGCCTATAAATTTCAACAGTATCTTTCTGATGTTAAGTATAAATGCCCCTTTTGTTTTCATTTTCTCTAAAATCTCATTGCTACTCACGGGTTCAATCCATGATATCGTCTCCATTCTTCTGTAGAACAACAATTTTTGTTGTTTCAAGTCTCTTCTTCATCCGTGAGTAGATGTTTCATTCTTCATGAAGGACTGATATTATGTACTATTTCAGCATTCTTTTCTTGGCATTTTGAAAGGCGGCTTTTGCTTTCTCAATTCACTTTTAGATTTCAGTGTCGCATTTTGTATCCTTTGTTAAAACAATTCCCAGATATTTAAATTGTTATATTTGTTTGATTTTGATATCTCCAATTAGTCATTTGCATTGCAGTGTAATGTGTTGTACAATAAATCCGGCATTCATACGAAGAAAATATTGAAAAAATTTGTTTTCGGATCGAGAAATGGTTGGATAATAAAAAATATATGTAGTGAAGAAATGCATCTATAAAGAGAAGAAATACTATCTTTCTGAGCGAGGATGATCATAACTCTATTCAACATCCTGACCTTTGTTGCTTTAAGTAATTTTTGTTTCTTTAGTGTCTTCCCCCACACCCGTCGTTCTTGTTCGGTCATTCATTCATTCATTCGGCATCTTACTCGCTGATTTCCTTTACTTTAAATATTTCATGTGAACGTTAAATTCTTTAAACTTTGTTTCCTTATTATGTGGCCAAGACATTTCGACTATCTTTTCCTGAATGTTAGAAATAATTTCCTTATCTTTGTTTTTAACAAAACAAACTTTTAATTAAAATCCAAAACAAAAGGAGTTGAAATATTAAGTGTTGATGCGAATTAAGGGCTTTGACAATGTGATACTCACTGAATATATAGAGGTATATTAAGGAGACAATGTTAGATCTACAAAAGACAGAGAAAGCCCTGATTTCCCATGTCATGAAATGACACGGGATAATAGAATTAAAAACAAATGACTCAAAATTAAACCACTTGGTATGTTTAATTTTTAATTTTTATTTTTTAATCATCTCACCCCAAGCAAGGCATTCCACTGCCACTATTGCGCATGGGGCTACATAGGGGAAGGAGTGGTTAGACATAGGGAATATCAGGAGGAAGGTGACAGATGAGTAAGGATACCGAGGATGAGGGTTGGGCAGATGGGAAGAGTGTTTGATAGAATGGGAGAAGGTTAGTGTGTTAGGAGGTGTCTATTGACCTTACATTTAAACTCCTGGAGATTGTAGCCGTCGGGGAAGCAGTCGTTTGGAAGAGAATTCCACAGTCGGGAAGTGCGAGGAAAGAAACTGTTGGAGTAGAAGTTACGGCTGCATTTGTTTATGAACAACGTTAGTTACTGAAAAATGTTATAAAAACCTACACAAACAAACGAGTCCCTCCTGGTTGACTACCACCTCTTTCTAACTCTGAACATATTGGACAAGTGGGACCGAGGTATCGAATGACGCCATCTTGCCTATGGCCGCCCTCTAGTTCTTGGTGTCCCATCTACCGCTTTAGTAATTCAACCATTTGTCTCTGAAACTAGAGATGTGGCCAACCTATGTAGGTTTATCCTTCTAGCTATTCTCGATTATGTCTTTCACTCCAAACTTCTGTCGAATCCAAGTGTTGCTTTTCCTTTCAATTAATGTAATGTCGAGCATGATTCGCTTCATTTTACGTTGGGCCACTGCAAGAGTCTCTACGATTGAGGAGTTGAGCGCCAATTTCGAACTTCTATAAGTTATCACCGGCAGAACATATTCGTTAAACTTAACTCCGTGATGAAATTGCATCAGCTACCACAAAATAGGGAAGAAAAAGAATAGATTCGTCAATAAAGTGATACTAAAACATCTGGCCTTAGACTTAAAACTAAATAGAATGTTCCACAATATAAAAAGTAATTTCACAGTCAGGTAAATAAAGAAAAGAAAATGAGAGTATTAACTTATCTCAACTGAAACACAATATTTATAGATTAGATTATGAAATTACAAGAACGTAATAGAAAGACGGAGTGAATAGCAAGAGAGAAAATGAACCTGGTTTGAGTAAAAAACAATGGTAATATAAACATTAATCTACTTCTCACTATCTCGCATTTTCTCTCTTTACATATTCCCTCTCTCTTTCCTTCTCTCCTTCCCCCCCTCTCTCTCAACTCCCATAGATATTTGAAAGAGCAATGACTGTTAATGGACTTGAGAACTCTGTTTTCATGAAAACCAGTTATGAGAAAAAATTTATATAAATTTTAACAAATAGTAACACTAAATGTTGGTGGTTGAATTAAAAAATGAAAGCAAACGCCTGAATGACAAACTGAATAAAAAATAACTTCTACAAAACACGCCTTTAGAACAGATTTATCGTGAGACTAATAAGGGCATTATCGATGGAGGTAATTTAAGCAGCAAGTCATTTAAGGCGAGAATGTATTGACGATGCATTAATTCCGGAATCTTCTGCAGTAAATTGACGTCAAGATTCAAACAATATTCCTTTTCTAACAAAACTACTTCAATTAAATGGGGAATATGCATAAATAATACCATGAAAAATAGTAAAAAGTTGGATAAAGTCAACTTGGTTACGTATCTGCACACATCTGACACCAAACATAAACCTTTTAAGACTTGCTCCTTTGGCTTATTGTTTGTGAAAATTTCTGGAAATCTTTTGATGGATTTTCGAGAGCAATATTTCTAGAACTTTTTCCACTTCCAGGTGCACTTGTCGTATAACTGAAACTCTGGGGCGCACATTAAATTTTAATAAAGAAAAATAATTCCTTAAATTTGAACATCGGAATATAATAAAGAATTCTCCAAAAATAAGCATTTATTTTTAAGATATTACATTGCTTAGTGTCTCTACACCGATATTTTGAAGAAGTCAATTTTTTTTTTTTTAATCATATCACCCCAAGCAAGGCGATAACACCACTGATGCGCATGGGGCTACGTAAGAGTAAAAAGATTGGAAAAGAGAAAGCTGGAAACCACATCCTAACCAGGAAACAAGGGATGAGCTTCTTCACCTGTTCAATAGACGTGGGTGGAGTGTGAACCGGGCGATAGTTTAGTCTATCTGCTCCAATTAAATTACTGACAAATAGAAAATGGTGACATTTGAATCCGGATCTCATGACCAGGAAACACACGTTCTAACCACTCTAACCACATGCTCATATATATATATGCATATGATATTGCTCATGCATGTATATTTGCACCTATAAAATATCTATCTATCTATCTATCTATCTATCTATCTATCTATCTATCTATATTCAGTTTATTCAGAAATGAATGCATTCTCAGCTACTGGGGTGTGTTTACATTGTATATCACACGCTAAAGTCCACCTTCTTTTACTGAACGCACATAACTCAGAATTAGAATCTCCGACTGGTGTTAATTTGGTCGGGTTTCAATCATGGCTAGAAGCAATCGAATGTCTAACCGTACTGATGATCTGCAGAACCGATCTGTCTGTGGGTGACTTTATACTGAGAGAGAGACCGCCAGCTATGTATCATCCTAAATTTCTTTTGGCTTTGTTCATATGTTTTATAGATTACGCAAAAGCATTTGAATCTATTTGAACTGCGAAGAAAAATCGAGGGCATACCGATAGAAAATGAACTGAGTAGGTACACAAATATAGAAATAGACGTAATACAAGAATATAACTTCTCGTCTGATTTGGGAACTGGAGACAATACCAGGGGAGAGGAGGAATAATCTTAACAATATAGGACATGCATAAGACACTGTGCTGATGGCAGACACGAAAAGAAATTCCCGTAGTGATGGTGGTCAAGAAAAAAAATAGACTGTAAATGTTTTAACACAGGACGAAAAATGTGACGCCGAAATCCGAACGCTCTTTGGATTAAGGGAAGATGCATTATAAAACCTCAAAAGCTTAGAAGAAAAGAGTGCTGAATCATTATGTGATAGAAATCTTCTTGTATGGCAGTGAATGCTGGACAATCATCTTACAGATGAAGTGGAAACACGACGTGACAGAAATTATGTTCTATAGGATGGTGGAGCTACTCAGAATTCCATAGACGGTGCAAGCAAGTAATGAGGATCTAAAAGAAAAAGATAAGTAGAAGAACATTTTTACTCGGAACCAGAAAGAGACAGCTAACCTTTCTTAGGCACATAATGATCAAGGAGGGCTTAACGATCACAGGGTATGTCGATGGTAAGAGAGATGTGAGAAGGCAGCAGGCCACATATCTAGGAGATTCACTGAATGAATAGCGCGTAAAGCATGGGAAAAAAGATGATTGGTACAGAAGCCTGTTGAGAAAGAAGAGTGGAAACGCATCAACACCATTGTGCAAATTAATTGAAACAACTGTTTTAGTTTCCTTCTTTTATTTTTCTTTTATTTTTTTTTTTTCTTTCACCATTCAGTTAATTTTAGACCCACTGGAATGACAGGGTGTAATCAACTACTATTTTTGTCCTTAGAGTAGGTTATTTGCAATAATGAGTCTATTTTCTGTATTTTCTATATTTTAAATGAATCTGTAGTAATATGAATATATTTTCAGGATGTATGATGACATTTGTTTGGCCTTGAATAAAATCATCTGTGATTACATTAGATTTTTATCACGCCCAGACACTACTCTCTTGACTGTTGATTAGTTGTCCTACGGCCATTAGTTGTCCTATGGTTACTTTAATGAAGCGTGCGAAAATTGTAATGCTGCACGAACACGGACAAAACTTACAGAGAAATTGTAGATATTGTTGGTATTAGCCTTGCAACTATCAGTTGTGTCATCAATGCGAATAAACAAACTGGATCCATCAATCCATAACGTAAAGGAAATGTGTAGATGTTTACGTGCATTAGTTTTTATTCATAAGCTTTGTAATATATGAGATTTTGTATTATCCCGTAGCTGGATTTGCTCATTTCTGTTAAACCACTGAAGACAAAATGTCTTGCACATCAATTTCAAATAATAACAGCAGAAATTCTGCAATAATTATCTGAAAAGGTTACAAGAGGTTGTAATGGATTATTCCAAACCGTCAGTAGAATATATTGGGAGTGAAAAGTTTTCGACCTACGTTTATGATATAAATATATACCCGTATTCAAGTATACCCGTCTACTGAGGTGGCTAGCTAATCATGAGAAAGAATATACAAATCTTTCTTTGGGTTACTTTTATTTGGGGGAAGAAATGATGTTATTTTTTAAATAACTGTTAGGTAGGTGTCAGTTTAAACTGACGCCTTCTTTATATTTATTATAAATTATGACCATGTTCCTATTTTCTTCATTCATATGAAAATTTGAACATTTTCCGAAATATTTCAGTGAAATTTTCACTTACAGTCTATAACAGAGTTTTTCAGCCTTTTTAAGCAACATCACATTTAGTAGCAAATGAAAATATCAGAGCAAAACTTTTAAGAATATACGTTTAATGTTATGAAATAAAACCATAGATTTTTAAAACATACACACAAATATGAACTTGTTTTACTTCAATGTTTCTATTCAACTATTTGTGTTGCTTATTTAGTATGAAATCTGTGCCCGCTGGTTTGTTTTGGTGATTTCTTCAATGTTTTTTTTCAAACGTCCGATAAACAGACTTTCATCTCTTCCTCACATGAGCGTAGCCTTTCTCGCTTCTTATTTTTGATGTTATTTAGGGTTCAGAATTCTAATTCATATAAATGAGAAGTAAAAAGCTTCAATAAAACTGATAAAGCCTTTTTAGCTAATGTGGGAAAATAGTTGAATTTTCATTCATTTATTCAATTACGAAAACTTTACCATCACTACTTCCACAGACAGACACACATATGTATAATATTTAACTAGTATCCCCACAGAGACGTGATGTGACTCAAAGTCGAGTTTATGTTGAGTAACTCGAGCGCATACGTCCGGGCCAGGGCCAAAAATTGCCCAACCCCCAAAACCGACAGTTGAGCTTACTTCGGTGGCGACCACCCATCCACCCCTCTAATGCAGTAAAGTAGTGCAGCCTCGAGCAGGTGTTCTCTGGGACTGGGTGAATCTCAGTATTTGAGCTGTACTGTACCTGAAGATAGAGTCGCAGCTAAGAGATGATAATCCCCACTTGGCATGTGCTAGGTAAGTACATATATATATATATATATATATATATATATTAACGAAACTTGGTTATAAACAACCGACAATTTGAAATGAATTGTTTGAACATTATTTTTTATCGATACTCGTATTTACGTAGATATTCTGTTTTTTAATTAAACAGTATTATATATTTATATCTACCGGCCTGATTATTTGCGATAAATTGTTATTACGAAAATGTGTGCCGATATATAGTCATCAGTAGACAGATTTGTTTCGCTGTATCACAGATCATCAGTACGACAAAACTCCGATTGCTTTTAACCCAGGATTGAAACCCGACTGAAGTGGCGTCAGTCGGCGGTTCTACCTCTGGATCATGGGCACACGGTAGAAGAAGGCAGATTATTAGTATGTATATTAAATGACATATATATCGAGTTATTACGCAACCTAGCTTTCTACCATGTGGTATCTTAAGGCGATTCTAATCTTATTATGACCAAAAACTAAGTCATTAAACAATATGTATCATACCATTACAATATTTTGGGGAAAAATGAGAGGATCGTGGGGCAAACTATTGAGACGGGGCATGGTGGTTGTGAAACACTGGTTTATTAATTAGAGTTTAGATATTTGAAAATAAAACATCACTTTAAATAATTCTAGGAGGATATGTCTTTAAGTGACATATAGATGTTACTTGGTATCTACGTTGATGATACAAGCATTTACTCCTGCCTTGTTAGTAAAGCTGATAAGTCCGACAAGAACAAAATGACAGCCAATATCCAACATGGCCTCAAGTCCCTGGTTAAGTGGGGCAAAAGACGGCTTGTTAATTTAACGCCTCCAAATGTAATCTTCCCTCCTTTAATCTTCTGAAAGACTCCTCTCCGCCTTCTATCAGCATGAATTATACTAATCTCCAGAAAAATGTATCGTTGCTCCTTCCCGGGCTAAGTTTCTCAATGGCACGAAGGGTAAAGACTATAGTGAATCTATTGCTAGATCAGTTGCTAAGAAATGGTTCACTGTGTCTTACGAGACAATTTTTCTCTCCAGAATCTATCTTATTTATCTATAAGTTTACCATTCGTTCATATTTAGAATATTGCTGCCATCTATAGCCCGGTGTTCTTGGTATTAACCTTGAGCTTCTCAATAAAAAATCCAAAGAAAAATCAGCAATATTATTGGCCTTGATCTGGCGGATCGGCTTCACTCACTTTTCCAATGCCATACGGTTACCTCTCTGTGTCTTTTCTATAATAATTTTACGGTAATTTTTCGGATGATTTTTTCGCTATGGTACCCAAATTTTTTGAGTTTATGCGCGTCAAGATCTCATCAATTTATAGTTGAGCTGGCTAGATGCAGCTGTAAATTCTATGCTAGCATTTTCTTTTCTCGCTTGTGAAACTCCCTTCCGTCTCCATGGTTTCGAGCTAATGTTAATCTGCAAAAATGTACATCCAATATTAATCCTTAACTACTGTCCTCCTAATTACTCTTTCCTCTTCCTGCTCATGATTGATGTTTCTGTTTCTAATTCTTCTTGGTCCTGGATATGATAATAAATTCCATCCGGCAGCAAGGTTTCTGATAGGGAGGTTGTGAAGAACATGGAACCAATTCTTAATTGCTGTTGTTCCCAGGTCCACCTTGACCCACGGTGGTAGCACCTGTTAGGGCCCCAAATATGGGTAAATAGCTTATCCCCATACTTGGGTCAAAACACTATGAAAGTATAAAAATAGGTTTTTATAGTAAAACTTTCAGTAATACATTTTTTAAGGAAAAAATATTACCATCAATAAATTTTTGAAGGAAAAAAATATTACCAGAAATAATGTTTTAAGGTAAAAGAATATTACCAGAAATACATTTTGAAGGAATAAGATATTACTAGCAATACATTTTTGGAAAAAATATTACATACCAACAATACATCTGACTCTCAACAAAAACCACTTTACAAAAATACGTAAAAAAAAGCTGCAAACTTATTTCTTACAAAAAATAAATGTTCTTTTCATCCAAATCATTTCGTAAAAATCATTTCGGCATTAAATAACCTACTGAGGTTGAAATTCTGTAAAACAAAGCAAACTAAACCAAACTTGATTATTCCACACCATGTAGCCTTCTTGTGTCTTAGTGGCTTTACTGCCTTGAATGGGGAGAAACTGGTTAAAAAATGCGTAAACAGAAAAGAAAGATGAGAAAATTTGTTTGCACTTACGCAATACAAAACGGCCATTTATTTTGTTCCAACATAATATGTTATTATTATTCTATTTCTGTAACCTTATTTTCTTTTCCATTTAAAATGTAAGTTTGAAAGTCTCTTTCTAAAAATGCGTGTGTTTGATGTTGAGTGTCTAAGTGTTGGTGTGTAATTTCTCGTAGTTGAGTGCCATTCCGTCTGGTATCCACTTGGGTGAAGATTTAGTGTATGACAAGTGATGAGATCTGAGAACGCGGTGAGGATGAATAAGAAAGAAGCTATTGATAGGATTACAAGTGTAGGGGGGAGACATCGCAAAAAAGTTTTTCTTTTACGTGATTTGGAACTTGTGTTATTTCACTGAATGTGATTGCCTTTCTTTGCAACAGTCGTTCAATAATAAAATAAGCTGATTATGCAATATTACTGCATCAAATTGGCTTCTGTGCCGCACATAGAGAGATATTCGTCACTATCATCAGAAAATCTGTTACCTATTGTATTAACGCAGTGATTGTTTTGAAACTAACGAATAGAGTATATAAAATATTTTTTTAAACTGAATGACAGACGTGGACAAATTGCACATGTACTTATACGTGTTTATGCACGCTTGTTTTTGCATATTTGTTTATCCAAATCTTTCTTTCTTTCTCTCACACTCTTCCTCTTTTTCAATTAGATAGACAGCTAGATAAATAGATAGATAGATAGATGTAAACAGTAGATAGATAGATAGATAGATAGATAGATAGATAGATAGATAGATAGATAGATAGATAGTCAGTCAGTCAGTCAGTCAGTCAGTCAGTCACTAATGACAGACGTGAGTTCCATCCTTACTGGATGCTCGATACTTTCGTCCTTGTGCCTTATCTATGCTATTCTTAGTAAATTTCCAGATGTGTGTCTTCGTGTCCTTATAAAAGTCTTGCTATTTTCTCTGTAATGCCAAACAAATATGATTCCCGAATACATAATTTTACATTCGAAATTTTAATACGACAGGCAAAGTCGAAATTAATTACCCATTCATTCTCCCCTGGGCGATTTCATTAGTTATATTTAGTTTGGGAAATGAACGTTATAACATTTTTTTTCGAGAAAATGTCTACCTGCTGTCTCGAATTGCTTTTGCTAAATTTTCTCCAGCATTTAGTGAGTCGGTTTTTAACAGAACAATCTATATAGCCTATTCAAGAAAGGTTTTCCAATACTATCTATCTAGATATTTAACTAGCTAGCTAGCTCGATAGCTAGATAGATAGAAAGTTGTGATATTGATTTGGCAACCAGCCTTCAGTCATTTTCTCATCGACGGGAGGTGGCTTCCTTCTGTCTTTTCTACAAATATTTTCACAGCTTCTGCTCTTGCAAGTTCCTTTCCCGACCACGTAATTTTATTCGTGATACCAGATTGACATCAAGGGTCCACTATTTTACCGTCAAAATAGTCAACTGTAACAGCTACTAACACTTCAAAAGTTTCTTTTCTTGTACTCCAATCTCCAAAAGTTTAAATGCAACGTCAGTTGTCATCTTGTATCTCCCTATTTTTTTCTCAAATTGTAATCCACTGCGCACCAGTGTCAGTCCTGTCTTGCTTGGGGTGAAATGAATATACAAAAGAATAAAAATAAAATTTGTTTAGAATTAATGAATTATATGGCAAGGATTGCAACCAAATATAATTTGCACATTTTGAAAGTCAGTTATATTGTGGTCTTTAACATATCATATTGTGCTATTTCCCCGCCCCCAGGAAAGATTGTGAAATCGTCAGACTTAATTCTTCATTTTAAGTATGAGAGCAATTGTGAGTTCTTCAGACTTAAAAAAAAACTACGCGAAATATCTACTTTTATTGAGGCACATTCTCTAGCCAAGCAACGCTAAAATGATTTTAGCTGTCTTTTAACTGAGAATATTTGACTTCGAGCTAGCACAACAATCGACTAACAGTTTCATTTCTCAAGGCATGTAGAAAACATGGTAATGTTTGAAGACATTTTCCAATCAACCATGGAAAGATTCGAACCCGGGGCCATAACTCTAACCATCTGACACAAAGTTAAATAAAATGCTGCCATGGAATCCCGCTTCATGTTAGTTTCAATCAAGATGGATAACAGAATTAATAAATTAACATTTATACCTTATGGTTTTCGCAATTGTTTACCACTACTCATATAAAGAGTTTTATCGGAATAAGGAAGACAGTGTAGCGGCGAGTTTTTTCAGTCATAATAACTTGCCTATTTTTAAACATTTTTTCAAAATTTCCTTTCTTTTTAAAATATCATAAGACGACTTTAGATACCGATGGACATATTTGCTACATCTTACCAGATAGATAACGGGGAAAAAATACAAAATCTTAAACCATTCTCATGTTATCCATGAAGTGACCAGAAATACTTAGATTCAATCAATAAAAAATAAGTGAAAAACAAAACATTTTTTACCCGATTAAAAGTTTGCAAGGTCACTGTCTGCACAATTTCAGGCTTTTATGTGTAAATCAAGATAAGAACAATGAATAAACGTACGGGGCATCTGATTAAAGATTCTTGTATAAAAGGCCCTATTTATCTACAAGTCAATACAGAGTGTGTCAAACAAATACAAGCTTTTATGCATATTGTGCTGTGGTTATTTGAGCATCTATATTCCTTGTTGATCCACACACACGCATTGGTGCATTGGTTATCGGCTTGGAACGAGAAATTGGGGAGTCGAGTTCGAATTCCAGTTGAATTCCTTGTATTCACTTACGCACAAATACCCCTGGGAAAGGTATTAATCCGTCTCTTCATTCTAATTATGGGTTAAATGACAGGATAGATTGGGTTCTATAGCCTTGGCTGGCAACCAGCCTACCATAGAAAGCAATGGCAACCTACTGCGAGATAATCTTCTGCCCAGTCATTCATGTCTTTTTCGAGACATGATCGCCCAAGCGTGTAGCACTTGACTGACTGACTGGCTCCGACCACAAGAAATTAAGCATGCTACTGATGCAGTGTGTATCAGTCTGAATACATTGCATTCAATTACGTACAAATATTCTTGGATAAGTTATTAATCCGTTTCTTTCCCCTACTATGAGTCGAATAACAGGACAGATTGGGTTGTTCGGTCTTGGTTGGCAACCAGTCTACCGCAGAAAGTAATGGTAATCTACTGTGAGAAAATCTTCTGCCAAGTCAGTCACGTCTCTTTCGAGACATGTTCATCCAAACGTGTATTACGTATGGCACTTAACTGAGTGACTAGATTGCCATCTAGGTCCCAGCCTTTTAGCGTTGAAATAGTTAAATGTAACCGTCACTTCTATTCCAACATTTCGTTTTCTTGCCTGTGGAATTCTCTTCCGTTTACTTGCTTCCCTGATAGCTACAATCTCATAAAAATGAAAATTAACGTCAACTGCTATTTTCTTTCTTCTTGAACCCCTTCCAACTTTTATCCTTTCTACAATACCCCCTGTACCCAGACTTTTCTTTAACTGTAACCCCCTGTTAGCGGTCTATTACAGTGATAGAAAAGACTAGTCATGGGTAAATAAAATGAAAAATAACTAAACAAAATTCCGTAGTGGATAATTTTCACGTTCTCATGAACGATAAGCATAAATGTCAAGCGTTTCTATTAAAGAAACAAATTACTGTAATAAATAGCAACACAATTTTATGGTTATTTTGTTACTAATATTTACACCCCTGAAGATGTTCTCTGAAAGAAATTGAAAGTACTTGAGAACTTAGGAAATAGAAAATAAAAGCATCTTTAAAAGTTACAGCGGATTTATTACATCTTTCATTTATAATACACAGAACATTATTCGCGAGTATGAACGGATTTTATTAAAAATAAGCATATATAATGTTTGTAATTTATTTAATCGGACACGCTTAAAAGAATACACACACACACACACAAACACACACGCGTCCGTGTGTGTGTGCAGTTCTGTGTGTGTATGAATAGAATAACAACTTTATTGTTTCACTCCAATAAGCTTCTTCAGAGATTTGTTGAGACAAATGATTTAAACACTGTAATTTTTTTAAATCTAAGGAGACAGTATGTTGATTGAGGCTTGATTTCATTGGTCAGATATGTGTCATGTGTAATAGAGCAATTGATATTCAATTTTAAATGTACGAAAAACTTATGCCTGTGTGTGTGCCACGTGTAATAAAAACAAAAAATGCTCATTTTAAATGTGTTTACACATATATATATATATATATATATATATATATATATATACGTGTGTGTGTGCGTATGAATTAACTAATATGTGTGTGCTGCGTGTCTATGTGCGCGTGTGAGAGAGATATAATATATATTTTTATATATCCAGAACAGTATTGAGAATATTTTAAGAATAAATTGAAAATGTTTACTTGTGACGCGTGTCATCCGTTAAGACTTCATCGCACTGGGTTTGTAGACGTTGTTAGGACTACACATGCGCATAAAGGATAGACGCTTGTAGTTTTAAAAGTTTTGAAATCATTTTGTTATTTTTCTGTGGCTGAACTAGTGATTAATGTACTTTCTAGACATTTTTGTTTTAGTGATAAATTTGAAGAAGCGAAACAAAAACTGAACTTTTATTATAGAACTAACAACATTACGTTTGAAGAAAATAAAATAAAAACTTTGCTGGTTGTATAAAGAACAGCTAAGCATAATTTGGTAGGTTTACTCGCATGAGGGACAGATTTTAAGGGGAAGCGCGTCTGGCGTGAAGGAAAATCGATTTACTAAAATAGCAGTCTATGCTATAATAATATCTATCAGATTTAAATTATACCTAGATTAGACAAGTAAACAGTCGTATTACAAAGATAATTTGTATATACAACTCACCTGACGGAACCAAAAATGTCGAAGCCACTGGCTGATCACTGCAACAGAAGTTTCTATCTATCTATCTATCTATCTATCTATCTATCTATCTATCTATCTATCTACATACACACACACTCATGCGAAGCCGTTGCAAGGGTCACGTGCACTCGCAGTATATGGTACGCCCAATCTATGATTCCTCTTCCGAATTTATGATACGATGTCCCAACTCTACTATATCTCAAATTTCATAATGTAGCATTCTTATAAAATACAGATTTTATTGTAACTGACTTAATTTTTTTAACCGTTTCACCCCAAGCAAGGCAGTACCGCCACTGATGCTCTGGGGGCTACATAAGAGAGTAAAAGCTTAGGCAGGAGGAGAATAAAGAGAAAGACGAACCAGTTACAGAGGGTGTCAAAGAAAGGGCAAGAAAAAGATGGGAACACAGGTGTGAAAACAGTTGTGAAGGTAGAAAGAAAGGAAAAGAACAATATATACGGGGTGATGTAGAAAAGAATTGGAGTGAAGTGGATAAGAGATAGGAATTGACATTGCATTTAAATTCCTGGAGGTTGTAGCCGTCAGGAAAGTAAGTATATGGAAGGGAGTTCCACAGACGGAAAGTGCGAGAAAAGAAGCTGTTGTAGTAGAACTGTCGGCAGCATTTGGTTGACCCAACTGTAAATGGGTGGGACCTTGTTGCTAGTCTAGTTGCACGAGTAAATTTTTGTGGTGGGGGCAGCAGTGACTTAAGTTCATCGGAGCAGAAGCCATGAAAATATTTGTAGAAGAGACAGAGTGAAACTACATCCCGCTGGTGAGAATGTGGCTGGAGTCGAGCTGCGAGGCCGAGACCTATCACATTACAGATTCTCTTTTGGAGCCTATCGAGAACACTGAGATGAACAGCAGGCACGCCTGACCAGATATCACAACAGTATTCTATGCACGGTCGGATGATTGATTTGAATATATGCAAGATCGGTTTAGGGGAAAAAAATTTCCTGGCCCGACACAGTGACCTAAACTTCCTAACAGTGGATTTAGCAATTGGCTCAGTGTAATGATTCCACTTAAGGTCGGAAGATCGGGTAAGGAGAGAAGGCGCAGTATATTGCTTTCAGGGAGACTTGCTTGCTTATGTGGGGGGGGGGGGGGCAAGGTGAGATTGCCAGTGATAGTTGACAGATAGAAGTTTCATTTTAGAAGCATTGAAATTTACAAGTCACTTCTTACCCCAGTCCACCATTGAGTGGAGGTCCTTCTCAAGATCAGCAGCGAGGTCCTGTTTGTCCACCTCACCAGATTTCTTACTGATGCGGGAGTAAATGGTGGTGTCATCTGCGTAGATGCCTACTTAGGATTTGATCACGCCCTGAAGATCACTTATGAAAATCAGAAAGAGCGTTGGATCTAAGATAGAGCCCCGGGGGACACCAGCGTTTATGCGGTAGGATGTGAAAGCAAACCCATTCAAGATGACCTTCATTATGCAGATAGATAGGAAAGATTGGATCAGATCACGCAAGAGCCCAGTAATACCATAATCTTGTAGCTTGCATAGAAGGCCAGCGTACCAAACCCTCTCAAAAGCATTGGAAATATCCAGGGCAACAGCACGAGCCTCAACGGATATATCAAGGGCCTGATATATGTACTCCGTGATGGTCGTTAACATATCGGCCGTAGATCTGGCTAAGTGGAAGCTGTACTGCCTGTTTGAGAATAGTTTATGGGCACTAAGATATTGAACTATTTCTGCATTGATGACAGCCTCAAACACTTTTCCGAAAATTGGTAGGAGGCTGATAGGGCGATAGTTGGATGAGTCCGAGTGTACCCTTAAGTTCTTAATTACAGGAACCACAGAGGAGGATTTACAGCAGGCAGGAAAACAGGAAGCAGAAAGGCAGTAATTCAAGAGTTTAGAGAGGACAGAGGAGAGTCCAGGGGCTCATTTCTTCAGGACAATGGCCGGAATTCCATCATCTCCGCTCGCCTTATTGGGTTCAAGTTTTGATATTATCGTACATACCAGAGGTGGGGCAATGTTTACCTTTCAGTTGAGCCTCAGTTCTAAGAGGGACGTCGGGTGCAGGTACTCCAGACGAGTCAAATGTGGAGTTTAATGAGATCTTGCGATCAAAGTACTCGGCCTTGTCCACAGATGCCGTGAGGACATCGAATTTATTGATTAAGTGAGGGATGGAGGATATGTGCAATAGTGTATCATATGCGATATGGGTGAACAATTCAACTAGAAAAATTTTAAATAAATACAATGTATCGAAATACAAATTTCTTAAGTGAATTAAAAATGTTTTGTGACTATTTAAAACATCAACTTGAGATTTTCCTCGTTAAAAAATGAAGAATTTTAACACATTTAACATTATCTATAAAATAGTGAATTTGATATAATGTTTTACGAGACTTAGCAGGAGGATTCGGACAAAAAGCAAGACTACAGAATGACGACAAAATCCATTTTTCATCCTTTCATAGTCAGTTATTCTTAGTTTAGTTAATCTCTAATGCATATAAATATATACACAAAAAATAAATGTTGATAAGATAGTGATTGTGTCAAAGCACTTCTCGGTGACCCCAATTCAGTTCCCGCCGATCAAGAATCAGGGTAGTACACACCGATATATATATATATATATATATATATATATATATAGTGTTGAGTTATGATAATGTTTGGTGCCAAGATTGTTATTTGTTCAGTAGTTTTACTGATAAAAGTTATTTTGGCAAGTAGGGTTTTATTGTAAAGTGCTCAATATTGGGGTAGTGATAGAGCGTTGATAGTTTTAGTGCAAAGAATTTGTCACTTTAACTGACCAGGTTCATGCCGACTTCGAAGTTTCATGAGTATACCGTTATGACACAAACCCTGACAGTGAGGGTGTTATAACTGTGTCCGCAGGAAAACTCTAAGTCAACATGAATCTGCTCAGTTAAAGTGACAAATTCTTTGCACTAAAACACTCTCTTTCTCTCTCTTTCTCTCTCTCTCTCTCTCTCTCTCTATATATATATATATATATATATATATATATATATTTGTATGTATGTTTTTTTTCCAAAAAGTAATGCCTAATGTTTATAATGTATTGATAAAATAAAAAATCTTTTATTTTAGTTTTAATTCCAAGCTAATAGAAAAGATTGATTTTAGTTTTTCCAATAAACACTTTGCTGTATTGATTACAATCATTTATATGATTATCGTTAAAATGTACAAAATCATCCATATTGACAAATCAGTCAACACAACATAATTCTATTCATTTTGAAATCTTTAAAAAATAAATTATACTTTTATGAAATATTATTTGAGAAAAAATAACTGATTAATTGAAGTAAATATTACCTTTAGAATTAAAATATCGCAGAAAAGCTACATTTTAACGTAGTTCGGGTGTTTTTATAAGGTGTTGAAAATTTACTGACGACCTGATGTTTGCTAAATTTAAATAAGTGTTCATAACTGTAAAATTTACTTGACGAATTAATATAAACGCCTTTTTTTAAATAAATTTTTTAACTACCCCCTAATCTTTAAAATTTAAGGAAATTTTCTCAGCAATTAAATATTTTATTGCATTTAAGTAATTTCGCTACGTAATTTAAGTAATTTAACTACCAATATATTTTAAATTTACTAGTTATGCACTTCTTTTCTGGTGATGTTGCGTATGAACGTCGTATTAAAGAAAAATCGACACGTTTATACACGTAGAAAATGAATTCAAAACTATTCTTAAGATACTGGATTTCGTTGCATTTTAGGGTGTTTGTCCATTTATGATGATTGAAGTCAGATTTGATTTAATATATATCCCTTGACGGATACAAATTAATACAGAATTTTAAAAGGTTTAAAAATTATAAATTGTTTTAATTGTTACTTTTTAAATGAAAGCAGTTTTTTATTGTTCACCGAAAAAAGTTTTTTCTTCATAAGAACTATTCTCCATAGTATATCTTATTCATAAATGTAATTAAAATATTTTATAGTTAAATGATGCTGTAATTTCAATGCATTGTTCATTTTACTATTCAAAGCCGATTTTCTGTAACTGTGTGTCCTGCTTGACAAAAACAATTAATTGAGTATGTAAATCTCATAGAATTGATCGAATATGTAAGAAAAATATTTCTAAAAAGATTTTCTAAATGTTAAATATTTAAAAAATACTTTCATTCATTTATAAATTCTAAAAGTTTAATTAACATCTAACAATTATTTGATTTTTGGAAAAATTTCAAATTAATGTGTTTTTTACTACAAAAGACGCTCAAATGTACCATACTAATTTTTAATGAAAAATTCGAAGATTCTAAAAAGGATTGAAGAAAATAATTTTACATAAATAAAATGCGATGATCTTAGTTAAGTATTTTTACGATAAAATTTAGTTTTTATTATATTTTATGCATTTTTTCTCCTCGTGATTCCTGTTTTCGGGAAAATCATCACGGTAATTTGAATCGATTCTGGCTGATTTGAAGCCTATTCTAATGTACATTTAAAAAAACGCTTCTTCCCGCAGGTAAGGGTTAAACAGAAAATTAAACTTGCCTCTCGCGGTTTGGTTAGTAGCACTCTAGCATATTTTTAAAGACTTATATGTATATATATATATTGGAATTTTGTTAAATATATATATATATTTAACATATATATATATATATATATTATATATATATATATATATATATATATATATATATATATATATATATATATATATTGGAATTTTGTTATTACAATGATTTATAAAAGCATTATATCACTACACAAAATTTTCATGTTTCAGAACGATACTGTTCTTCAGGTGATAAGTTAAAATAAATAGCGAAAAAAACGTTTTGAGCACTCTATAAAAGCAAATGCTTGAACAGTTGATTTTAATCTACGTCTTCTTTTACTTTCTTATCATATATATGTGTGTGGGGGGTGCATGGATGGTGGGTGAATGTGGCAATCATTCGTTTAAGCATGAATTATAAAAACAACAAATAAATAACGTAGAAAGTTAAATACTTTGATGAATTTCTTCAGGTGATGATTTTGTCATGATGGTTTGAAATTTTAATCTAACATTTTGAATGAACGTGGCGAATTTTGTGCAGTATTCAACTATTTTTTATCTTTATTTCACTGTAAAAGTTTTCTCGGATTGGGTATGCATAAAGCAGGATTTTAGTTTGTCGCTTTAGCTTCGGATTTTATTTCGCTGGTCACTTTCAAGGAAAGATTGTAAATGGCAATATACATGTATATGTAAAATTTATGATATAACTCATAAATATGCACAACAGGACAATATAAATAAAGAAAGAATGAAGACTTATCTTAGCCAACATATTTCAATCTTTGATAGACTTTATCAAGGCAAATATAAGGTTTTTACTTTACAAAAAGGTACTTAAAAATAAAAGTAAAAATGTTGTTAGTTTTGTAGATTTTTTAATTTTAATAGAGGCTCATAAATATTTATCAGTTTAACTGAAACATCTAAGTGAATTACGGAAGATATTAAATGACGTAATTTTTCTTTACTAAAAATTAAATCTATGAGCGTCTGCTAATTAAAAAAATGAAAAAACAAACAACTTTATAATTTTCGTTATAAATACTTGTGAAATAAAATACTTGCTTAAATTTGCCTTGATCAGAGGACAACATTATTTTTGCCGTTATATATATATAACGGCAAAGTGATATATATATATATATATATATATATATATATATATATATATAACGGATAAGTGATATATATATATCAGGTGCGTATAGAACAGTGTTCAATGAGATATAACAGAGTTATTAAATATATATTAACTGACTGGTCATAATATGCACCTGATGATTGCGTAGTGCATGAAACTACTAGTCGCGCTTTAGATGTAGGATAATATGTATATTTATTAAAGTTGTGTGTGTGTGTGTGTATATGTGTGTGTGTGTGTGTGTGTGTGTGTGTGTGTGTGTGTGTGTGTGTGTGTGTGTGCCATACCTATTTTGCTATCTTGTTTTATGTAAACATATGGTGTGTGTTCATTTAAACTTAATATATACGAATGCCAATGTATTTTAATACATCTGAATACACAGAGGCACACAAACATACACACACATATATTCTTTTTAACCCGCGTTTTTCATAAATATTCCTTTTTCAATTTCGTCTTTATATGGATAAGTGTAAACAAATATTTTTCGCGCAAATATACAAATATAGGCATGTTTTTTTTTATGTGGATAAACACGGATTCCAGCATAAAATATATTCAGTGCGGACGGACTCGTGCAAGAAAGTACGTAGCATAATATTTCTACAAATCATATCATCTATATAAACTTGGATTAAACCAAAAAATACAACTTTTAATCTCTTCGAACATTTTCATCATCCTCGGCTCAGCAAAACCTTGTCTTTCTTATTCTTTTCTTGGATTTACTTGATCCTTCTTTTTTCGCTTTGCCTCTCTTACCTATTTTCAATTTTCATTAGTGCATGGCAGCTTTCTTTTTCTCTCGCCAAAGATAAGGCTTGGCAAAATAAAATCTAAAGCTAAAGCGACGTACTAAAATCCTACTTAATGCTTACCCAATCTGAGAAAACTTTCACGTTGATATAAAGATTAAAAAAAATGTCTGAAAATGTTAACACTGCTCACAAAGGCGAACCTAGCTAAGTAAACGCGTCAGTTGTTATTGTTGATATGATTTTTTGTTGTTATTGTTGCTCCGTATCTTTATCTCTTGTAGAATTGAAACCAAAGTTCACATATACATACAATAAGAATATTTACTTAGTGCTGCCTTATATAAATGCACACGATCACATATATACATACACACAGGCATATACCTATATTTCTCTCCGTACAATTATATTAAGCTTATACACACACACACACACACACACACACACACACACATACACACGCGCGTGCGAACATACACAAACACATGCATATATATATTGACCCGACCCGATCCGAACAATTTTTTTTTTATCATATCACCCCGAGCAAGGCGGTAACGCCACTGATGTGCAGGGGGCTACGCAAGAGTGACAAGACTGGAGAAGAGAAAACTGGAAACCACATCTTAAGCAGGGAGCAAGGGATGAGCCTCTTTACATGTTCAATAGACATGGGTGGAGTGTGAACCGGGCGATAGTTTAGTCTATCTACTCCAATTGAAAAAAAAATGAAAAGGAGTGAAAAGATTGGAAAAGAGAAAACCGGAAACCACATCCTAAGCAGGAAACAAGGGATGAGCCTCTTCACCTGTTAGAATATATATATATATATATATATATATATATATATATATATATATATATATATATACTGGTAATAATTATTGTTTACCAGTTTTTGGTCATAATCAAAGTAGACCAGTATACAACTGTATTAAAACGTGCTCAAAACATATATAATGTAGAGCATTTGAATAATTTTTTCCATTTGTAAACCAGTTATTCACACAACCTTGGATTCAACTTTTTGGTATCTCCAGCTGATTTATAAAAACCAGATTTTCCAACGTTTTCAAACATAAAACAGAAATTTTTACGAACGCGCGACGAGAAATTTAAAATAACTGAAATTTTTAAAATTAGGGAGAAGTTTTTTAAGGATCTTTTGTGCATTTAGGTAGCAATTCCTCATTTCTTTAAAATGACAAAGTGCTATGGTTGTTTTTTTTTCATGTCAGCTTATATTTCTTTGGTAATAGTTGCAAAGTTTTTCCGTAATATTTCGAGTGTTCATTATTATTAATACTTAAGTTGATATGGCATTGTGCTTTATTATGTTCAAGTTCGGTCAAGGTGCTTTTTAGTATCGCATTATGTTATTGATTGCATTATTTAAATGATTGATTTCATTTTTAGTTATTTTTATTTTTCGTAAAGCAAGGAATTTATCTGAATAATGTTACGTTCCTTGTTGGCTGGCTGATCATATCATTTAAAAATTGTGTATTTAAGCAGCAAGTATCGTTAGCAATGACAGGTGCTGTTGTTAAGTGCTGTAGTTAAGTGCCGTGATTAAGTATTTTTACATATTTCATGTGATCTTATATTTACTTAGTATAATACACGACACACACACACACACACACACACACACACACACACACACACACACACACACACACACACACACACACACACACACACACACACACACACATATATATATATATATATATATATATATATATATAAATAAATAAATAATGCCATGCCGATGGCTTAGGGAGTAGAGACTCCGACTGACACCAAATCGGTCGAGTTTCGATCCCGGTCAGAAGCAAGTTGTTATGTCTAGCCACACTGATGAGCTGTGATACAGCAAAACGGGCTTGTATGTGGATGACTAATATATATATATTTGCAAACTATGTATTTCTTTGGATGTATGTAGTGCATGGACTCCATATATAATCGCCTGGGACTTCGCTTAGAAACTATAGTCTCACCACCAAAAGACTGAATTCTTACCCAAAAGGTGATACCATTATCTTTCAACATAAGCTACTATTTTTGTAATTGAATAAATATGAAGTATCCTATTGGAAGCGTACATGTGTTTTACAGTTTCATCTTTATTTTTACGCATCCGCTTGCTCAGAGTAACTGCAATAAAATTTCATATAATTTTCATGTCTTTGAATGAGTAATAGTATTAATACTAATCGTCGTATTACTAGTAATAATGTTATTTGAATGCATTTATTTTTCTTCGGGATGTGTTCTACTTTCTTGTGCAATATTTTGACTGTTGCGTTGCATACTGCAATTACTTTCAAAATACATCGTTTATTTATTTTGATTAATTCAAACTTTAACTAAGCGATGTTATTCCCAGAAAATTTAAACCTGTCTTACAGCATAATTTTCAGGATATTATATCATTTGATTTAGTTGCTTATCGACCGCTATTGAAATCACAATAAAACTGCAACAAAATGTATCAATTTTTTAAAATTTCCATTTTAAACTAAATCGATGTTTACAATGAATATGAGCTCCGTCAGATACAAGATATGACTAATAACTTTATAAATCACTTATCACAAAAGAATGGTTCTCTATAAAATGAAACTTACTGAAGTCGATTGTAATGTTTATTGTTTATTATTATTATTGCTGCTACAACTATTATTCTTGTCGATAACGGTAACATATAGAGAGGAATGAAGAAACGCCAACAGACATACACCCTTGTGCAAATTAATTGAAAAAACTGCTTCAGTTTTCTTTCTTTCACTATACGGTCAGTTTTAGACGCATACGAGTGAGAGGGTGTAATCGATTTCTGTTTTTTCTCAGTTTAGGTCATTTGCAGTGGTGTGCAGTAATATGGATATATTTTCGGGTCTGTGATAAAATTTGTTTGGTCTTGAAAACTATTGCGTCATTGCCTCACATTTTTATTACGCACAGACACTATTATCTCTACTTTCAATTATGGCCATTGTCTGCGATAGACTTTACTTCAAAGAACCACACGAAAACTGTAACGATACACGAACACACTGGCAAGTCTTCAGAGAGATCGCGAACATTGGATGGTGTCAGCCTGTCAACTGTCAGTCGTATACTCAAGGCAAAAAAAAAAACAAAAAAAAACTAGATCCATCAGTCCAAAACGTAAAAGTAAATGTGTTTGGAAGAAAAAAAAAACAGCACCAAGTCATGACGTATACGTGATCAATGAAAATATGAAACATCATTGGAAGGCATTATTCGTTTTGTCTCAATTATTTTGCACACGGGTGTAGGTATAAAAATAATTTTGTTTTATTTTATATAAACATGTAATAAAAATTCTACAATAAAATAATGTATATTTAGTAATCTTGCAAGATTGAATATTACTTTTCCTGTTTGCCATGGATGAGATTAATAAAAACAGAAGAAATTTACTAAAAAGCACAAAAGAATCTAAGAATCGTAAAAGATTTAGTGATCAAAGTTCATGTACAATTTTGGAATCTGTTTAGATCATTTATAAATATTTATAAATATTTTCTTTGTTGTTATTATCATAACGTACGTTTCGACAGATGTTCTCTCTGGTCTTCTTCAGGTGTCTGTCGATCTGGCTAACCATCAGGAAATTTTGCAGCGTACACTTTATTTAATTTACGAGAACATATTCCCGATCCACTGACCGTATCCAGGGATAGTTCGTGTTCTTCCTTTTATCACTTGATCAATTATTGCTTATTCTGTTTCCAGAGAGTCTAAGTGTCTACTACCCGGGCCAGGGACTGGGCTCAAATTTATTTTGCTACCAAATTCACGAGATAACGCTGTAATCCAATTGGTTATTGTAGAGCGTAGACAATCCTGAACTTAGAAATTGAAACGTTAAACCTAATGTTCCTATTACCTGAGAAAAGTCAAGTTCTGATTTTTTTCTTCTTTATTTGCCGACTATGGTCCTCCACTGATCGCTTGTTGCACTTAAAACTTTTCCTCATGGTATCTCTCTCAAACCCTGCTCCGCCATCCACTTACTCAAGCTTATCAAGTACGTCACGCATTTTTACCGTACACCTTTTTCTCTCTATCCATCCCGTGAGTTTTAGATTCTCCGAGCTCACTTTCCTCATCATGTGTCTCAGAAACTTCAGCTTTGTTTCCACCCTCTCTAAAATCTTGTCGTTACTCACATATTTGGTTCATGTCATCCTTAGTATCCTTCTGTAGAACCAAATTTCTGTTACTTCGGGTCTCTCCTTCATTGTTGATGAGATCGTCTAGAATTCGCTGCCATATTAAAGGACAGTTATCAAATAACAGTCTAATACTAATTTCTTTATTTCCAACGAAATTTTCCCGTCTCTCAATACTCTGCTTAACTTTAAAAGTCTTCCAGAGAGAAAAAAAGTCTACTATTATAAATGCAAGCTTTGCCTATAGAGAATAGAAATCTTTTAAAGTATCATATCGCTGCTTAAAATGTGGTTCCAACAATTAACATATACGAATTTACACCATCGAAAAGGCTTAGAATACGTCGAATAAATTCCCTGCAAAGAAAAGACACCTCAAACTATTGCCCACATTCTCGGTAGATGCTCTAAAACCAGGCCTAATTTTAAGTCTATTCGGACAATTTTATAGATTGGGGTCCGAACTTGAAGAGGGTTTTGCGCAACCGGCGACCGAGTTACCGTTTGAAGACTTTTTATTTTAAGAGGAATAAACCAGTACTGAAAATGTGAAATGAAGAATTGGAGATTCTTATCCTGACATTATTAATTTATTATGCATAACTACATTGACATAAAATGATCATCATCTCACTTGTATCACAAACCAAATGTAGTCTTTCAACCAAAATGGTACCAAAGATAGAGTCCGTCTGTGTTTAGGCTGCTCTACGATAAAATCACGTTTTCTCTCCCTTTTTTATAAATGTCGTACTTTAAGTTTCCTGTATATTGTGTAAAGACTCAGTTTTCTTCGCGTAAATGTCATTGCGCTTTGGATATATCGTGCTTTGTTATGTTTTTAAGGATATATTGTGCTGTAGCAACATAATTTTACAATAAAACACAGCATTAATGGAGAGGTAGTTACTGACAAAACTATCTTTTGACTGAAGAACTCGAAGATCTGAAAACTTTTCTTCTTTCCAGTATCATTGAAACTCATGCTATGTTTAAATATCTGGTATTAAAAAGAAGATTTACAACATTTCCTAATGTTTTTATTGCTTTGACGATTTACTTAACAATGCTTCTGACAGCAAAATTAAAACTGATTAAAATATACTTACGCTCAGCAATTTCACAAAAGAGAGTAAACAATTTGGCAATGTTATCTATAGAAAATGACATAGCTAAAACCACTGACAGTGAAAATATTTTGAGAAAATTTACAAATAAAAAAGCCAGAAAAAGTCTTTCTAAAGGAATTGTGAATAAAGAGTATAACTGTAGTTACTTTTGTATTAAAAAAAAGGTTTCATGTTGTCTTTAAAAACATTAGAATATCAAACATTTACTATTTTTGGTGGGGATTAAAGACGAGCATACTGAACGAAATATAAATTTACAAAAAATTTTACTTTTAAGGAGTAAGAACCCCGTGGCGGTGCCTCTGCCATCAGTTTCCTAATTGGGCCCCATAATTCCTAGCACCGAGCCTGTCTCAAACACAAGTACGTATATCTATCTACCTGGTGGATGCATACGAAGTCAAATATGCACGGTCGTTCGATGTTTACCTCTAGATTTAAATCTAAACAATACTAATATTTATCTACCAACTCGCATATGACTTAGATCAATATTAATCTATAAAATATAAACCCAACTAACACATACCTAGAAGCACAAATAAGATGAATTGTTAATGATAGATTTAAGCATAAACGGATATTTCAAAATGAACGATTCATGTTTACATATTGAGTTAAGTATAATTCCAATAGATACAAGCATATAGATACAATAAAATTTTATAGGAAATAACCCAAAAGATGTTCATATGTCGTAAAAGACATCAAACGGACCAGACTCATTCCTCCTATGCTTAAAGCCAAATGCATTAAAATAATTTATTTCATGAACTAATGAATATTTTTCTTTTATAAATCTTCAGTTCTTTAAAATATATTTAAAAAAGAAAAATAATTTTATTTACGTTGTTATTCGAAAAAAAATAAGGCCTATATTAGTCTGTAACTCATTGATATGTAGGTAATTTTTCACTTATAAATAAGTATATAATGCAATCAGAAATCGGTTGAGTAATTTAACACACGAAAGCCTATACTTCACTTCGCTACACTGACCAAATTCGCTTATAACCTCTGAGCCACTCCGTCTAGCCTACCTGTCTACCTACTCTTTTTTCTCTCCTCTTGTGAGGCCAATTGGGCATATAAGTACACGTGCACGGTATCTACAAATAAAAATAGTCCAAGCTGCAGACGTCAAAATTTCCACTTTGCAAACCACCATGCAAATGGAATCAAATCAGACGGGCAACAATAGAAATTAAATTAGGTTTCCTCTACCATTTGCTTGTTTCCCGCCTGCTGCGCAACTATTTTTCCGCTAAACCCGTCCGTCTCTCTAAATATGTCTAGCGATGTTATTAGAGAAAAGGCCTAGAATACGCATGATTTCTCCAAATTTGTCACAGTCGACTAGACGGAAGCAAAACTCGCGGAAGGACACCTAATATCCTAATCGATTGAACATTTATTGAGAAAAACAAACAAATTAATAAATTAACGTACAGTATTAGTAGGTCGGGGCTTCGGCTAGTAAGTCGCTAGGTCTGTTGGTAGGTTCGTAAGTAAACGAGAATATATACTAATAGTAGTTTGCAAAAAAGATAGGTTACATATATATATATACATATATATATATATATATATATATATGAATATATATAAATACATGTAAATATATATATTTAAACATATATATTTAAACATATATATATATATATATAGATAGATAGATAGATAGATAGATATATAGATAGATAGATAGATAGATAGATAGATAGATAGATAGATAGATAGATATGAGAATGTAAAAATTATACTCGTGTCGAACAACCTTCTTCGAAAACTATCAAAAGAAGGGAAAAATGGTTTTAAAAAAAGCTTAGTACATGAACATCAGTCAAAAGGGTTCGGACCGATATCAGCACGAAGCCCAAAGGAAAAACCCAGATACGAGTAATCAACTAACAGAAAGCGCTTAATACAAAGTTAGAGTGAAATAATAAATAAATAAACACATAATGAGCCAGACGGACTTACCTAGTTTTAACCTAAACGGATTGTCAGGGAAAGCTTTCCCTGACGATGCGTTTAGGTGAAATCTAGGTAGGTCCGTCTGGCTCATTAGGTGTTTATATATATATATATATATATATATATATATATATATATATATATTATTCTCCGTCTATGGCACGATTTGGAGTTTCATGCGTTATGCAATCATCAGGTGCATATTTCAAACTGATAATTTAATAGATTTGAATTTAAGTTCACTCGATGTACATGGGAATTAAAAATTTTATAAAGTTAAGTTACTGCTTTTTAAATAACACGATTAAAAATTTAAATATTCTAAGGTTACATGAAAATAAAAATAAAAATTGAAATTTAAATTTAAAATTGAAATAAAAAAATAAAAATATTAAAAATAATACAATGGAAGGAGAAGAAATCAAAGGAGCGTAAATCATAAAACGTAAAATTTTTAATATTCAAATATCACATGCAGATAATAAATTGAAATTTTAAAATCGTAAATAAAAATAAAAATAAAGTAAAATACAAATGGAAATAATGAGACGTAAAAATCAAATATTCAAATTTCACATGTAGATAAAAAATTGAAATTTTAAAATCAGAAATAAAAATAAAAGCAAAATAAAATAAAAATAGAGTGAAAAATTAAGAATTAATAAGTAAAATTTAGAATTAAAATTAAAAATTAAACAATGTAGAGAGCAAAAATAAAAGAGGTTTAACTCACAATTGAAAGTTATATTGCGGTATAAAAAAGAAAGAAAGGAAGAAAGAAAGAAAGAAAGGCAAACGTATAAAGGTATCTACACCAATCTTGGTCGAAGTATTTTTTCTGTGACAGTATGTGGTCATTAAATCACTTTTTTATTAAACAAATTAGGCTTATTGATATGTTTTATGATGACAAGTTTATTGATATGGTTTATTGACATTTTTTTCTAAAACGCATAGATTACATTTATCTTATTTTCCATTGTAAGGTTTGAATTAAGCTACAATATTCTAGGTAATACTTGGGTTCTTTTAGTTGTGTTTTAATTTCCGGTAATGCATTGATAAAGCAGAACTTTTGCTGTATTTACTGTTGTCTAAAGACAACATGTGGTTGTTAAATATTATCTTCCACCTGCTAGAAGTACTTCCAAAGTAAAATTTAACATCATTATTATCCGAATGAATTCGACTTCCATAAACAATAATTTCGGACATACACTGGCCATTCAATGGGCAGGTTATATTTTTTGGCAGTCGCAATTACTTTTAGAAGGGTCATTTTTGCTATTAGTTGGGTGACGGATGTTGTTTATGTAGGCTAAATAATTATTTGATATCATAGCATTATGTTGTAAAATATATTTATGTACGCTTTTTAACGCAGCTATATCTGATTTTAACATAGTTTTAGGTTAATATATATATATATATATATATATATATATATATATATATATATATATATTTTAATCTGTACATTCAGATAAAATTTAAGCGCGAAATAGCAATTTTCAACACGACAATTTAAAATACGTATTGTCAACCCCGTTTAAACAAAGAATAATGGAAAATTCTAATGCCAGAGGTTTCGCCTAGTAAAGGAAGTGGTTGAAGAATATTGGCTTTTATAGGGTTAAGCTAGCGGAATCTTAGTAGTAATTTCTTCTATGATCGTGGGAGGTATGTAGCTTGACTATTGGGTTAGTAGTGGTATATATATACATATATATATATATATATATAAAGTATGTGCAATGTATGTTCAAAAGTATTGTTCATAGAGTTCGAATTCATCTGGATAATAATTGGATGATAATGATGTTAAATTTTACTTAGGAAGCATTTCTAACAGATGAAAGATGAGATTTAATAATCATATGCTGTCTTTAAACAACAGTAAATACAGCAAAAGTACTGCTTTATCCATATATCATTGGAATTTAAAAAACTATGACAAGAGCCCAATTGTTACCTAGAATATTGTAACTAAATCCAAACCATACAACGGAAAAGGAGGTAGATGTAACTTATGCCTTTTAGAAAAACTTGTCATCTTAATTTTTAATTTTATTTTTAACTTTATTTTGAATTAGAATTTTAAGATTTTTATCTTTTATTTAAAAGTAATGTTAGAATATTAAAATTTTTACATTTTATGATATACGGCCCTTTGATGTCTTCTCCTAGTATTTTCATATTTTTAATATTCTTAAATTTTATTCTATATATTAAAATTTAATGTATTCTTAGAATATTTCTATTTTTACTCTTGTTATTAAAAAAGCAGTAACATAACTTTTAAGATTTAAAAAACGTCGATTGAACTTCAATTTAAATCTATGAAACAATCAGTTTGAAATATGCATCTGAGGACTGCAATTTATATTTATGAATATATATATAATATAGCTCTGTTCATATATTAAGCATTGTTTTCTCAACACCTGAGTAATAATACTATACATATGTACACCCTCTCCGTATTTTTATTTCTTATTCACGCCAATATATATATATATATATATATATATATATATATATATATATATATATATATATATATTGTGTATTTAGGCAGTGATTTCTTTTACTCGAGTTTCGTTTAAAAATGACGTATGTGCACCCTATTTAATAATTCACGTCAATATATATATATATATATATATATATTTACAAATGCATATATATCTATAGATACATAGATATATAGGTATTTAAAAATATATATAGAACGATATATATATAAATACATGCATATAAATACGTATTTGTATATATATATATGTGTGTGTAGATATATATATTTATATGCATGTATTTTAATATATATATATATATATATATATATATATATATATATATATATTTAAATATATGTAAATATATAAATATCAATAGAAGGAGATATCTAAGAATATATATATATATATATATATAATACAAATAAATATATTTTTTATGTTTCGAGATTTCTATCTCGTCATCAGGTAATGTTGATGTTGGTTGTGAAAAGCATTTACATTTAAATACAAAAACAATCAGTTTGTAATTTATGTGTGTGGGAAAATATAAAATTTATATGCGTGTTTCTTTTAACTTATCAGAATGACGATTCACTTTAAAATTTGGACAGTACCAAATGGAGACCGCTAGTGATGAAAAAAGAAAAAAAAGAAATTATGTATTCCATAGAAACTACTGGCTATATTTTTCAATGTGATAAATTTTATATCTTTCCACATGCATAAATAGCAAACTAATTGATTTTGTATTTAAATGTAAATGATTTTCTCAACCAATATCCAACATTACCTGATAACAAGATAGGACTCTCGAAACATAGAAATTTTCGTGTCGCAATGTACTTTTAATTCATAATTATATGATTATATTATGCCCTACAATATTTATTCTATTGAGCACTTTTATAAAAAAAAAGTGAATGCCAGGGAACTCAAAATCGTAAAACCTTGGGCTCTCTTTACCTGGATTTATATATATATATATATATATATATATATATATATATATATATTTAAATATAATTATATATATTTATTTATATATATATATGAATAGCTATATTACACATTATTTTTTTTAATAAAACCATATATCGGTTTGTTAAGTGCCATATGTGATACACGTTTGTGCAATCGTGTTTCTTTTGAGCTTTGACTGACTAGGGAGGTGATTTTCCCGCAGTAGGTTGCCATTTTTTTTTTGTTTTTGCGATAGACTTGTTGCCAAGCCCAGCTAGAGAACCCAAAATGTTCTGCTATTTACCGCAGATGAGGAGGGAGAAGTATTGGATTAATACCTTTCTCAAATATATTTGTGCGTAAGTAAATGCAACGAATTCAACTCAGATTCGAACTCGGCTCTCTGATTTCTCGTTCGGAGCCGATATTAAAGTACTTTTCTAATTTGATGAAATCAAAAATTTATTTAATTACTTCTTAAAATTTAACTCTTATTTCAAACTAATTTAACAATGAGGAGAATATCTAATTTGGTTGATGATTTCCTTGCAAAGACTAATATAAAGGCCACAAATGCATATTATCCCGCGTCAGTAGCACTACTCGGAGTTTCATTCAGTACGCAATCATCTAGTACATATTTAAAAAAGTTGGTAGTATGCTAAAATATGCACCTGATAATTGCGTAATGCAATGAATATAATATGCAAATTTATTAACACATAATTAATAGCTCTCTTCATACTACATTGAGCACTGTTTATTGACACCTAAATAACATTCATATACATGTGTGTATTCCCATATACATATTTATTCCTGCATATATATATATATATATATATATATATATATATATATATAAAGTACCTCTACTTATTTTCGTTAAGTAACTATTAAATTGAATTCTTAAAAATAAAACCTCACTCAGATCTGACATATAGATTGCGTCACAAATGCAAAGTCCATATGATTTTTAAGAAGTACTAACCTTCAAATGACATGTGACGGAATTTGGGTCTAGTCGGATTGTTAGTTTACTTATTTCAGTTATTTAAGTAAAGCTACTGTTAAAAGTTTTCAACACAATGGAAAAAAGTAAATTTCATGTGTTCATAAAGCATTACTTTATGAACACACAAAATTGTGAAATTGATGAGAAAAATACTGTTCAAGCTAAGCAATGGCTTGATAAGTATTATTTGGACTCTGCTACGTCGGAAACAACGGTTAAGAGGTGGTATGCTGACTTTAAACGCGATCGGACGTGAACAAATAATGCTGAACACTCAGGTCGCCTGAAATCGGCAGCTGTTCCGGAAAGCACCAAAAAATCTACAAAATCCTTTTAGATTATAGTAAATTGAAGTTGCGTGAGATAGCAGAGGTGTTGAACATATCAGAAGGCAGCGTATTCATAAATTTGCATGAACATTTGTCAATGAGAAAACTGTTTTCACAGTGTGTTCTGAGTTTGCTCATAGTCGATCAAAAGCAACAAAGCGTCAACGATTCAGAGCGTTGTTTGCAACTGTCTCAAAGCAACAAGAAGGAGTTTTTGCTTAAATATATGACAACGAGTGAAACAAGGATTCACCACTTAACTTCAGAGTCAACTCGGCAGTCATCTCAATGGACAGCAGCAGATAAAACTGTCCAAACGATCAAAGACGCAAACATCAGCAGGCAAGGTTTTGGTATCCGTATGTTGGGATGTGCAAGATTTTTTTTCATAGATTGCCTTGAGGAAGGAAGAACCATCAATAGCTAATATTATATAACATTATTGGTGCGTTTGAAAGAAAAAATCGCCAAGAAACGGTCACAAATGAAGAAAAAAAGTAGATTTTCACCGAGACAACGCACCGTGTCACAAGTCGATCAAAACGATAAAAAAACTACAAGAATTGGACTTCGAATTGCTTCCGCATCCACCCTATTCTCCAGATCTGGTCCCAGCGATTTCTGGTTGTTTGAAAACCTCAAAAAATGCTCCAGGGAATGAGATTTAACTCCAATGAAGAAGTGATACCGGAAATTGAGGCGTATATTGAGGCCAAATACAAATTTTTCTACCAAAAATGCATTGAATTATTAGAGAAGTGTTAAAATAGAAGGCAATGTTGATGAATATAGCCGAATTTTTCTAAAGGTTGCTGTTTCATTCGTTAGGCCTGGGCGATGTGTTTTTCTTGAGATTTTTATTTTAGATTTAATTGAAAGCTAAATAATTACATTTGCTATTTCCAGTGTGCAAAATATTTTGGTGTATTTCAGTCATAAATTATATTTATTAGAATCCAAAATTTTGAGATATTTTTTTTTAATTTTTCAATATTTCGTCCATTTCGTCTGAGCGATCGTCACATTTGGAAACAAAAGTTATTTCTTGGTTTTTAAAATCTTGCAATATCAATATACATCCGTGTTATATTATTTTTGGAAAATTAGAAAAGTTAATGTTAAATTAATCTGATTTACACAAGTATTACTTGTTTATAGCATGAAATTTAGAATAAAAAATGTTTCTTAATCAGAGTTAAACTTTTTGACCTGTCTGCCATATTAGAAATGTGTTGACAGCTCGCCAGATGTGTGATAAATGTTTGATGATGACAAATGTACAATTTTTTTCAGGTAAGAGGAAGCAACCCTGAAACACATGACCTTTTAATGTACACATAGAAATTACCATACAAAAAACATTTCAAATTCACAAAAACAAAAAAAAAATGAAATGAATTTCGAATCGAACTCTTTATTACGATCACTGGGATATAAGCGTTGGTTAGTTTCAGTGACTTGACCTCAAGAGTTGTGAGTTTAATACCAGGCTACTGCAGTGGTGAAGAAGTAACTTAGAGAGTCGGGTTAGAAGGAGACAACTCATGACTATGAAAAGAGGCTTCGCACAAGGAATGAGAATGATATACCCCAGTGATCGTAATAAAGGGTTCGATTCGAAATTCCTAGCACTTGAAGAAGGCTAGGGCGTACAACTGTCGAAATGTCTCATAAAATGCATTCAAGATGAGGAAATTAGACCGAATAATGTGAATAGTATAAATACGATGACTAGTTGATTTGCATAAAAATTTTCAATATTGGGTTAGTAAATATAGTCTTCACTCTATAACCTGCCAGCCTGACGTCTAAAAGTCTTTAAAAGTTTTTGAAATATTTTTGAATCTATAAATTATTATAATTAAAAAAACAAAAACGAAATTCTTTTGAAAATTCATTATTAATCCAACTTCTTTTTTCAGACTATCTCTGTCATTTATATTATTTATTAAAGCAATTAAAAGTTTATCCGATTAAATAATCTCATAGTTTTATTGCATTTTCTATTTTACTATTCCATGCAGATTTTCAGTAAAAGGGGTTAAATGGTTTTAAAAAATAATACATAATATATATTCTTTAATGAATTCTGCGTTTAACTAATAAAACCATTTTTGCCTACAGAAATCAATTTCTTTAGATTTCAAGAATTTACGTGGAGGAGGGGTAACAGATGTAAAAAATAAATTTACCAATATTTTAAGAATAAAAGTTTCAAAAAAGCCCTGAAAGTTTCACTAAAATTCAACCATTATTTGATTTCTGCAAGAATTTCTAAATTAATGTGTTTGTCCCCTGAAAATAGTAATTTATGTAATCTGACGTTTTCCATTGTAAACTCTCGTAACAATTTGGCTCCCTACTAACGAAAATAAAAACAAGATTTTTACCAAAATTTCGAACGGGATAAAAAGGATTTAAACATTTTTAAGAATAATTTAAAACTACCTTGATTTTTTCTGTTAATAATAACATAAACATTTTGATAGAAAAAAGTTCGTTTTGATAAGTTTGGGACCTTTTTTTTTTCGTACTATGCTGCTTTTCAGCAAATTTTTGGCCGTAGCTAATAAATATATTCGTCATCTACATACAATCTTTTTTAGTGTATCACAGCTCATCAATGTGACTAGACATCCGCTTGCTTCTGTCCGGGAAAACTCGAAACTCGACCGATTTTGTGTTAGTCGGAGTCGTTAACCCCTAAGCCATAGGCTCATGGAATCGGAGAAGGGAATTCTTTTGATTGTAATACGCAAAAGGTTATTCGTGAGTATGAATGGATTTTATTAAAAATAAGCAAACATAATGTTTGCAATTTATTTAATCTGACATTATATATATATATATATATATATATATCCAGTCCCTAAACGAAGAGAATAGTACAAAAAGATCTATTTAATATAAAATATTAAAGATAGAGTTGTATAGAGAGCTCAGTGAATGCTAACCATACCAAAATAATATATGTAAAGAAAAAGTTGATTTCTATGTTCTCCGTGAATTTAAGAATACCTGCTTTAAATGAATTTTTGCTAAATGTCATTTACATGCGTTTTCGAGAAACACTGATATTTCTCTAAAAACTTTTCTTATTTTTTTCAACTGAATCCTTTATTTCGTTTAATGGCCCAGTGAATAAAAGTGTTGTTCGGATCCAAAGATGTGAACCAAAGATTTACGAGTTCACTACCTGGCTACATCAGTTGTGAACGAAAAACTTAGAGCGAAATAAATGGTTCAGTTCAAAATTCCAATCACTTGACGAAGGTCGGAGCGTACAACGCCCGAAACGTCGTGAATGTGGAAAGAGGAGGACAACAGTCCGAACAATGTAATACCCCATCTCAGAAATATAGAGAAATATTTTCTCCTGTGTACCGTGTCTCTTTAAAACGAAAGTGGTCATGGCCCCTTACACGTTCCTATCTCATGACAGGAAACTATAACATCCATTAATTAATAATATATATGTTTGTAAAAATAATTACTTAATCTTAAGTTTATCAAAACTAGAAGCATTAATTGTTTAAACAAAGACTGAGTGCTGATAGACGATTTTTTTTCCAGCAAAATATGAAGGAGCCGAACGAGCTTTGGATAGCACTGTGGATGAAATAGTCTGACAGTTAATTGCCTTACGTGATATGCACTTGGGCGAACATGTCTCTTTTGAGATATGACTGACTACGTAGTTTTTTTTTTCCGACAGTAGGTTGCTGTTTCTTTCTGCGGTAGCTGATGGAAAAGAAGATGTATTCATACCTTTCAAACGGTATAAGTGAGTAAGTGAATGAAATAAATTCCACCTGAATTTGAACTCGGCTCTTCAATTATTTCATTCCGAGCTGATATGCATTACACCGCAACGCACATCCACTGGATGAAGTAGTCAGTCAGTTAAGTGCCATACGTGATACACGCTTGGGCGATCATGTCTCGAAAGAAACATGACTGACTTTGCAGAAGATTATCCCGCAGTAGGTTGCCATTGCTTTTTGCGGTAGACCGGATATAATTATGTATATAGTTATTGAAATCGATCGACAATATTACTCTATATTTGTTATTAGTTTTATTGAATTTATTACATTTCCAGATTTTATAATTATTTATTTTGATACTTTCAGTCATCAAAGGTCACGATCAAGAACATTAAAGTTATGTTGCAAAAACCACTTAACGTGAACTGTAAAACTCCGCTTAACTACTTAACGTGCACTGTAAAGTCCAGTATTAGTTATTAAAATAGAACCTGATAGTTTTCTAAAATACAGTATTTATTATACCTTTATAAATATCCAGCATTATTGAGAAGTTTATGAAAATCCAGTATTAATTATAAAAATTAATATAAAATCTGGTGTTAATATAAAATCCGATGTAAATAAAAAATCCGTATTGAACTTTACTCTTCAGAAATTAATTGAGTTCTTTCGGTGACTGGCGTGTGTATACACTGCTTATATACAAAACGTTAAAATTTCCGTCCTCCAATTCCATGCGCCTATGGCTTAGGGAATAGCAACTCCGACTGACCCCAAATCGGTCGAGTTTCGATCCCGGCCAGAAGCAAGTGGTTGTGTCTAGCCACAGTGATGAACTGCGAAACAGGGTTCGTATGTGGATGACTAATATATATATATAATTCGTATTAAACTTTATAAAAAAAAATCCAACATTAGTTATAAGCTTTAAATCCGCTATCAAGCCAATGTTAACTGTAGCAAAAAGAAAAGACCATGTGAACTAATGAGTTAAGTTCACCTTGAAATTTTCAAAACTTAATGCTATTGACCTCACGTGGAGACCATTATTAATTTCAGTCAGTTGAGTGCCATACGTGATACACGCTTGGGCGATCATGTCTCGAAAGAGACATGACTGACTGGGTAGAAGATTATCCCGCAGTAGGTTGCCATTGCTTTCTGCGGTAGACTGGTTGCCGACCCAGGCTCTAGAACCCAATCTGTCCTGCTATTTAACCCATAACTGGAAGGAAAAGACGGATTAATACCTTTCCCAAGGGTATTTGCGCGTAAGTGAATACAATGGATTCAGCTAGAATTCGAACACGGCACCCCGCTTTCTCGTTCCGAGCCGATATCCACTGTACCACAACGCACATCCATTTTTTTTTTAATTTACGTACATGAAATTAAAGAGAAGAATGATTTTCTGCCATGATCTTTTACACAAATTAAATATGCATAATAAATAAATAAATATAATTGTTACTAAACAGGGTGATCAAAAATTATATATATATGTATCAGTTAAGTGCCATCCGTGAAACACGCTTGGGCGATCATATCTTGAAAGAGACATGACTGGTCAGAAGATTATCCCACAATAGGTTGTCATTGCTTTCTGCGGTAGACTGGTTGCCGACCAGGGCTATAGAACCTAATCTGTTTTGTTATTTAACCCATAACTGGAAGGAAGAGTTGGATTAATACCTTTCACAATGGTATTTGCGCGTAAGTGAATGCAATGAATTCAACTGGATTTTGAACTCGGCTCTCTGACTTCTCGTACCGTGCCGATATCCACTGCACCACAACGCAATTGCAAGTTTCATTAGAAATTACAGACAAGGTGCTGTGTTGAAGTTGTTTATATAATTTTTCATGTGATTTTATTATTTATTTATGTTTTAGTACATAAATTATATTAAAATTGACCGAATGTTTTATTTATCCAAATGCTTTCGGCTATACTTTTAGCCATTATTAAGGATGAATTTTCTTTTTATTTTAATGGAATATATAGATTGTCTTACTTATGCATGTAGAGTTATGGGATTGTTAAAAAAGTAAAATAATATTCACACACACACACACACACACACACACACACACACACACACACACACACACACACACACATATATATATATATATATATTGTGCATATTTGCGATGGTATGTATATGTGCCGTTGTGAGAACAGCACGTGTGCGTTTACTGTGTCTCATATTACCTTCTGGGCTCATCCCATAGACTTAGTCACCAAACTCAAACAAAGGCGACTCCCAGCAACAAGTCGGCTTGAGCCTTGGAAAGGTCAACAATTTTGGCGCTAGACCCACCTGGATTATCAGTATGTGTTTCCGTCACCAGCTGCAGTGTACGTCTTATCCCTCCCGCTTATTTTACGATCTTCTTGATTTCTAAAACCAGACAAGGCTTACCAGTCGAACAAACCAAGCGAGCCACTTGGCATGGGATCGCGAAACGACACATAGTCTCATGTTGCTGGTTATTAAAATTCTTTCTTTATCGCTGTGTGTCTCATTGCTCTTCTGCGTATATACGCATGTATGTACACATATACACGTATGTATATGCATGTAACTTAAGCAAAAATATATTTTTGCCTGTAAAAAAACGTGAAGATTAAAATAAAATTTGTGAATCAATTTTTGTACGTCTTGACTCACGAAAGACATGTTTAATGCGAGTGCATTAGTCTTTGTTTATTTCTTAGATTATTTCGTTGCAGATATGCGATTTGCAAAAGACAAAAGTTGTATCTGCATATATTTATCGACAAAAGTATAAATAGTATAAAAAATAAAACGTACGATGAAAAAATGAACGGAGGATTTAGACACAAAATGTGTTTTATTTCGTAGTACAAGAAAATTACTCTTTTTCTAAATTCCACACGAGAATATATACATATATATGACTGGGTACAGAAAAGCATTCACTTCTAGCCAATTCTCAAATTTTGACGAAATCACAAACATTAGAACATTTTTAATATCACTATATATATATATAGTATATCGAGGCAGCAAGTAATTTTCTAAACATATGCTATTAAATATAAGAGACAATGAATGTCTATTATGTTTAATCATGAGCCGTTCTAAACGTCGTATTTTTGCTTTAATTTCAGTTGAAAATAAAGACAAAAATTCTCCAACATTTGGATAATTATTTATTTATTTATAATCAAAAACCTAGTACATATATTGGTTTTACTACAACCACGCTCTCCCGTAGACTTACATGTCATCTTTCTGATCAGAGTACTATTAAACAACATTTCTCTGAAATACATAAACATGTGGGTAATATCAGACAGATTTTGGTCAACAATACGGTGATCCTTACTCATACACACAGTAAGAGGAACCTGCAGATATTGGAGGCCATGTACATCAAATCAAAACAACCAACACTCAATAAAATCAACTTTAAAACAGGAAATAACATATTACATTGCATCTGACTACATGGTTTTGTTGTCATTTCGCGCTATCCCGCGGTGTGACGTCATAAAACCACATCGCAAACTTAAGAACTGCGTTTATTATTTTTGGTAACTATTGCCGCTGCCAAGCGGAGTTTTATGTCAACACAAAATAAAATCGTCGGTGATGGTGGATTTTATAATATTTCAGTTTAAACAACCTCTCTGAAGATGGCTCATGTGAGCCGAAAACTTAGAAGAAAACCAATAAATAATTATCCAAATGTTGGAGAATTTTTGTCTTCATTTTCAACTGAAATTAAAGGAAAAATACGACGTTTAGAACGGCTCATGATTAAACATTATAGACATTCATTGTCTCTTATATTTAATAGCATATGTTTAGAAAAAAAAATATATATATATATTCATCAATCGTCTAAACGATACAATTGTAAAAAATGTTCTTTTCATTGCTGAAATAAATGCTGTATTTATAACCGTTTATGAGATGAATTTTCTTCTCAATATATATATATATTAGGTAACTCGACTAAATCTCTGAAAAAACGGCAAGGTATGAAAACAAGGTCCCAAACTTAATAAAAACGAACTTTTACCATCAAAATGTTTACGTTATTATTAAGAGGAAAGATCAAAGTATTTTTTAATTATTTAAAAAATGTTTAATCTCTTCTAACACGTTCTAAATTTTGCTAAAAATCTTGTTTTGATTTTTGATAGCGGGTAACCAAATCGTTACAAGAGATTACAATGGAAAACATAATATTACATAACTCAGTCTTTTTCCAGTGAGAAACACATTAATTTGAAATTCTTTCAAAAATCAAATAATTGTTGGGTTGTAATGAAACATTCAGGACTTATTCAAAACTAAATGAAATTAATTTTGAAGTTATTATTTTAAAAAAATATCGATAAAAATATTTTTTAACATCTGCTTTTTTTAAAAATTTCCACGTAAATTCATGAAATTTTAAAAAATTAAATCTTGTTGAAAACATTATTTTTATTAGATTAACCCAGGACTCATTGAGAAATGTATATCACCTATTATTTTTTAAACATTTTACCTTTGTTTCTGAAAATCTACTCCCAATAGTAAAATAAAAAAATGCAGTAAAGCTATGACAATATTTAACTTAATAAGCTTTTAATTGTTTTAATAAATAATATATATTAAGGACTGAAGAAAAAAATTCAATTAAAAATGAAAATTTACAATATTTGTTTTAATTATAATAATCTATACGGTTTCAAAAATATTTGAAAAAATACGTCAAACATTTGTTGTCGTTAGTTGATAAATTTATTTAGTAAAAATTATATTTACCAATCGAAAATTGAAAAGTTTGATACAAATTATCGTGCCTTCGTATTTTTTATATAATTTTTTGTGTGCATTCAAAGTTTTTTTTACTATGATAATTTCTATGTCTACTTTAAAAGGTCATATGTTTTACGGTTTATTCTTGCGAGAAAAAATTGTACAATTATGTCACTTGTGATCGCCATACACTTACCTTGTCTCGCATCTGTCAAGATGTTACATTTCAAATATGAGGGAAAAGTTAATTCAACTCTATATTAAAAAAGTAGTTTTATTATAAATTTCATGCTATAAATAAGTAATTCTTGTTTAAATCAGATTTGTTTATCATTTAATTTGTTCGTTTTTTCCAATATAATGTGTCACAGATGTATATTATATTTTGCAAGGTTTTTAAAACGGACACTTAAATATTATATACAAATGTGTCGATCACACAAAAATGGTAGAAAAATTTAAATATTAAAAAGAAAATATGGAAAAATTTTAGATTCCAATCAATATAACTTCTGTTTGAAATACACCAGAGTATTTTGCTTAATTTTTGATTAAATAACAAATTTAATCATTTATCTTTCAATTAAAATTAGAATAAAAATTTAAAGAAAACTTCTTTGTTTTGAAAAATTCAGTTTAAAAGTTAGATAGTTATTAAAAATGAGTGGAGGTACCTAAATATACATAAACCGGTGGCAGGAAATTTAAGTAGCGGTCCGTAAAGTGGCTACTTCTGAGACGAAATATTGAAAGAATGTCTTACTCTCTCTCTCTTTCTTTCTCACTCTCTCTCTCTCTCTCTCTCTCTCTCTCTATATATATATATATATATATATATATATATATATATAAAATTAGGTACTGTCACTTTTTCACGGGAAATGAAAAAAGGCCATAAACTTAACGAAAATAAAGTTTTATCTTCAAAATATTCATGTTATTATTAAGATAAAAGCCCAAAGTATTCTGTAAATATTTTTGAAATTTTTCATCCTTTCTAACAAGTTCGAAATTTTGGTTAAAATCTTGTTGTGTTTACGTCATCGCCGTGGTTAACTTTTAACATTGACATTTTTGCACTTGTTTTCCGTTGAAAACACATTAATTTGAAATTCTTGTAAAAATCAAATAATTGTCCGATATTTATGAAAATTTTTGGAGTTATTCAGAAATGAATGAATTTATTTTTTACATGCTTTTTTTAGAAAATTTTGGTCCGTTTTTTTAAATATGTTACCCACACTTACTTAAATTAATGAAATTTTGCACAGTACCTTTCTATTTATTAATCTTTTTTGTTAAAAGTAGGATTCATTGGAGATTGTAAATTACCTACTTTTTTTAAAAATTTGTGCAATTTAACTGAAAATCTGCTCTGAACTGAAAAATAATGAATCCAATAAAACTATGACATTACTTAATTAGAAAAGCTTTTAATTGATTTTGTAAATAAATAATATTAAGGATATTATTTTCTGAAGAAATAAAATAAAATAAAATATTTTTTTTATTTTTTTACATTTTAATTATAATAATTTAGAATAGTTTAAAATCGTGTAAAATTCTGTATTGGGCCATTTATTGGATGTTATATAGGTATTAAGTGGAAATGAAACTTACGAGTCCACAATTGCAAAGATTAATAAACATAAATGCGCTCTTCTATTTTTAAAATAACTTTATATTTTGTATTTTTTTTTTGTTTAATAGGTTCCTTATTTTCATGTATGGTAGACTGAAATTGCTATTATTAAGGAAAGGTTACGTCATATAAGAGTTTTGTCCCTTCACTCAAATTTATGAAGATTCTCATTTATGTTTTTCTATAGTTGCTGTCATCGCTTCGTCATTCAACAGTCCATCAAACGTTCGATCAGATGAACACGACCAATCGTTAATAATTACTTGTATATTATTTTTCTAAGCTATAAGTCTTTTAAATCAGATTAATTTAACTTTCAATTTTCTAATTTTACGAAAATAAAGTGTCCGAAATTTTTTAAATATTTTTAAAATCGATGAATTTTTGTTTGTTTACAAATTTCTAAAAAAGTAAGAAAATGGCTGCTTTTAAGAAAATTTTAAGAAATCGAAATGAAATATGACATTCCAATCTATATAATTTATATTTGAAATACACCAGAATTTTTTACTTAATGGAAGTAATAAATTTAATCATAAAGCTTTTAATTAAATCTAAAATTAAATCTTCAAGAATGTTTTTCATTTCAAATATTTTATTTTAAACTTAGGTATCAAAAATTATTGCCAAAATGTGGAGATACTTATATAAAATACGGTGCAATATTTTGTACTTATATTGATACATATATATCTAAATATTTGCTAAAAAATTAAAATTTTTGATTTTCAAAATCTTTATATTATTATTACGAGTAAAAACCAAGGGATTTATTTATTACTAAAATTATACGTATTTTGACTCTTTTTAGAACTTTCTAAACTTTGGCTAAAATTTTGTTTTTCTTGTGCCAGCGGGTAATTATAAATTAGTATAGGAAATTTTAGCCACTATTTGACGGTGAAAATAATTTGAATTTGAATTTCTTGTAAAAAATAATTGTGGAATGAAACTTTTAGGACATATCCACAAATGAATAAAAATTTAGAAATTATTTTAGAATTGCCTTTTTTAGAAAATCATGGTAAAACATTTTTGTATCTGTTATCTCCCACTACCACATATATTTTTATTAAATTCGAGAAATTCCTTCTTTTTTTTCGGTTTTTATGTTTATACACAGAACTAATTGGAGGATTTAAAACATCAATTTTTTGTAAAATAGAACCCACAGTTAAAACCAGAAAATCTGCTCAGATTTGTAAATTAAAAATGCAATAAAAAATAAGACATTATTTAATTAGAAAAGCATTTAATTGCTGTAATGAATAATATATATTAGTGTCTAAAGAAAAAAAAATTGAATTAATTTTTACAAGTATTTTTAATTAATTAATGAGAATATTTCATAGTTTTAAATCTTTTAAAATTCTTAATTAATTTGTTCTCCTTAGCTGATATTGTTTAGTAAAAATAATTTACGCATCATAAATGAAAAAGCTTATCACCAGTATTTTAAAAAGAATTTTGATTTGTGTGTGTGTGTGTGTGTGTGTGTGTGTGTGTGTGTGTGTGTGTGTGTGTGTGTGTATAAAGGTGCCAATTTCTCTTTCTTGCGTATGTCCATGCACGACATTATCACAAATAAGAGCGGTATCTATAGCAAATTTAGTAAATTTATAATAAATTTCAAAGTATCAAATATTAGATACAATATTAGAATACGGAGAATATTTTCTTACATTTTACAAATTACTGGGTTGTTCAAAATTATATATATATATATATATATATATATATATATATATATATATATATATACCAGAAAAATACAGAAATTCTTTAAGAATCCGCTTCAAGCCAAGATCTGGAAAAAAAGGCGACGACTCTCTCCATCAGAATTTAGCAAATGGAAGGTGAGTCTTGCGCGTATCTGTCGAGTGAAAGAAGTCAACTTTGAGTGGCATTTTGATGTCGGTTAGGCATCAGGATATTGAGAACATTGATAAAAGGAAAACTATATTAAACATTGGTAAAAGTAAAATTTATAAAAATAAAAAACTAACAAGGAATGTAACCAAAAACAAGTAAAACCGATAGAAGGAACATAAACTAAGACAAAAGAAAGAAAAATTGACACTGACCTAAACTTTTTTCTAATCGTTTTACTCTAAGCAAGGCGGTACCACCACTGATGCACAGGGGCTACATAAGAGAGTAAAAGTTTAGACAGGAGGAGAATGAAGAGAAAGACGAACCAGTTACAGGGTGTGTCAGAGAAAGTGCAAGAGAAGGATGGGAACACAAGTGTGAAGACAGTTGCGAAAATAGAGAGAAAGAAAAAACAACATAAACGGGGTGATGTAGAAAGGACTACAGTCAAGTGGATAAGAGGTGAGAATTGACATTGCATTTTAGTTCCTGGAGGTTGTAGCTGTCAGGAAAGCAAGTATATAGAAGGGAGTTCCACAGGCGGGAAGTGTGAGAAAATAAGCTGTTGGTATAGAATTGTCAGCTGCATTTGGTTAATCTAACTGTAATTGGGTGGGACCTTGTTGCCAGTCTGGTTGCATGAGTAAATACTTGTGGCGGGGGCACCAATGATTTAAGTTCGTCGCAGCAGAAGCCATGAAAATATTTCTAGAATCGACGGAAGGAAGTCACATCCCGCCGATGAGAAAGTAGCTGGAGTCGAGCTGCCAAGTTGGGACTTATCTCATTACAGATTCTCCTTTAGAGCCTCTCGAGAACACTGAGATGAATGTTCGGGTCACTACTTAAGTTTCAGGTACCGCGATTTACTACAGATCCTTTAATTCTACCTGCATCCTAATACTGGAATACACACACACACACACACACACACACACACACACACACACACACATATATATATATATAGTTTAAATGAATTTTTCAAAATTAATTTTTTCTTGAAGCTTTAATTTTAGTTTTAATTTAAAACTAATAGATTTGATGTTTCCAATAAGCAGATATTTTTTTCTGTATTTCAAAGCAAATTTACATTAACTGAAAGGGGTTCTTTTTATTCTCATTAAAAATCACTGAGTTTAGCTATTTTTAGCCGTCTATAATCACAATGTAATTCACTTTATTAAATTTATATATATATATATATATATATATATATGTATATATATATGTGTGTGTGTGTGTGTGTGTGTGTGAATTAAATATTCACTTGCCAGTACTTACTTTGAAATTCGCAGAGATCATATCCATTTTTCAGTTGTTTCAGTAGTAATGTTATTCCACCTCTACGAGCGGAGACAGATGAGTGAAAATTTGGGAAAGAAGCAATAATTTAACATTTAATCTCATTTATTACACTTAATGTTCTTTGTCATCATACCAAGAACTGTAATTATGAAGACTGATAACTTCAAAAGAGTTATCTTCCAGAAATGCCCTGGGCGACTGTTATTTATTTATTTTTGTGAAAATAATACTATGTATAATAACCAACTAAACTAAAAAAAAAATAGGACTCTTAAAAGATAAAGAAACCAAGGACGAATGCAAAAAAAAAAAAGTAAAAAATACAAAACAAGAGAAAATACACAAAACTAAAAAAAAAAGCAGATATCCACCTTGATGATAACTCAAAGTGCACGGTGCCTATAGCAAATAGAACAAAAGATAAAAGCAATACTAACCAACGAAATAGAGACAAAATCCAAATCATTTTTCTGAATATATATATATATATATATATATATATATATATATATATGTATGTATATGTAAAAGTGAACATTGATGTCAATACATAGAGGCGACAGTCTGTTTCATACTAAACGCAATCGTCAGCAATAATATTTATTTTTGTATAAATTCAATAAATGTGGCACAAGGTCAAAAGTGAGGATGAGGAATTCTTGTCATCATCTGTCATGTCTTTAAAACTTAGCTAGACACAATTACTGACCCAAACAATGCATACAATATTCCTAGCACCAAAACACCACATTCTTACTTGCCATTCCTACTACAACCGCCATAATATCTCAAAGACTCTATAAAGTTCCAAATAATGCCATATGCACAATTTCTCTGTGAGGAATGGGAAATAAAATTAACAACTTTTAAAAATTAAAACCCCGGTGAATATTTAAACTATGTATAATAATATATACAAGAAACTAAACGAAACTGTGTCAGTAGTTACAAAAAACACTCCTTAATTGAAATATAAGTTAACTGAACGAAATTTATACGAGACTTGAATAAATTAAAACCATTCACTTGACCAGCCATACACACAATTACACACTCACTCAGACACGACAAAAAAAAATGAAAAGCACACTTGAACTTGATAAACGAAAAGTATATTGCCTCCACCAGAGATGTATTATTTCTGGTCACATAAAAAGAATGCAGAATTAAAATAAAGAAAGTGGGTACAAATATGGAAGGTGCGAATCGGCATACATCTCCTAGCTAAGTTAGCTTGGCGTACAATCAAAAATGTCACCGTAAGTTGCAAGACTTACCAAATTCTTATGGAGGGGCTCGTCGCCTTTCCGTCCTGATCTGGACTTTAAACTGATGCTTAAGGAACAAGATTAGCTGGGAAGAGGTAAGCAGTTCTTCATAGAATTATTTTTCTGGGATCATCCATATCACGACTCAAATAACACCAAGCATGCACAAGAACTCATAGAACTTTGCCGTAGTTAATGGCGGTATTACATTTCTACAAACAGAACTTGTCTCAAGGACAAAGAACTTTTCTCGCAGCACGCGAGCCATTGTATCTTCTATAAACTTGCACAACGGGACTACGACCTAGCAGGGGATGAAGGTATGAGTCACAGACTCCAACGACTCACCGCAGCGGACGCAGTTGTGAGAATTTCCTCAGCAAACTCGCTAATCTGATCATCTTGAATTGACTCCCTTTCTAATCCCTGATATAATGCTTTACAGAAAAACTCCTGAAAATCAGAGAAGCCATCTGTCACCCATAACCATAAGAGTTACTTGATGGCTAACCGGCATTCACAATAGAACGTGCACTCGCCTCGTGGTAAAATGTGGGCGCCTTCCTCATACGAATGCACATCTCTTAAAGACGGGAAGTTCTTACTGGCGTCTTATTTCTAGAATTTGCCATTCTCATACACTTGCGAACTCATTCGATCTAGAAACGCGATGCGAAGCGTTTGTTGACGAAACTCAACGTTAGCTATGCCCAGACCTTCTTCAGAATGGTCGATGTAACAGAGCTCAAGCCTTGCTTCCACACAAGACTGAGGCCAAGACCAAAACTAATTTCATTAGTATGGCATACGGGAGAGAAAGCACGGAGAGTCGGTAAAGGAGAATCGGTTAGATGTGCGAAACATATTTCTTTATGGAAAGGTTCCTCCGAGACCACAGATAAACTACGAGATGACTTTCTTCCGCACCTCCGACCACTTAAATTTAAGTAAGACATCAGGACCGAACCAGACACCGAGTATCTTAAATGACCCAGAAGAAAGGCCCAAGAAGAGAAACTTCCTTCCATGCGTCCAACCGCATGCCAACAGACTTGCCGCGCCCCTGTCACCGTCTCTTACACTCTGACTTCATTGCTGACTTCCTCAATCTCGGCTCTCTTCGAAACAAGAGTACCGGGTGACATGTAAAAAAGTTGAATCGGGTTGTGAATGTAGAGCCCGAAACTGGCAGCCGAAAGGACAAACACCAGAAAACAATGGTCAACGTTATAGAATACTTTGGACTATTCTAAATTGATCAACGCGACTTCATTGTCAACTTTCCTGATGATCAAGCGTACTAAATGAAGATTGTTCTGAATAGTTCTACACTTGACAGCCCAAATCTTTTTCTTTTTTACATTTGATTAGACGGATGGACTTCTTTGCCTTTTTGGTGACTTAAACGGTGTATGAGTAGATGATGATCTTGGTGTGTTAGTCGATATTGCATTCTTTTTGGGGGATTTTGGCCTGTGAGGTTTTTTGAGGGTGATTATCTTGAATGGTGTTGGTCTCATGATTTTATAACTAGAGATAGAGCCATGATACGTTTTTGATTGAAGGAGGAAACGGGGCGGATGAAAAGGGCGCGGTGCTGAAAGTTGGTGCGATCTTCTTTTAGTTGTTTTAATTTCTCTATTTTCTCAAAACTCAGTTTGTATTTTAAATTCATTTATCTCATCTTGTCAGCATTGCTGGCTGGATCATCGCCTTGTGAACTGGTAAAAAGAGTGGGTTTTGCATGTCTTTAACCATCGGAGCTTCCGATGACTGACTCTCGCTGTCCAGAGCCTAATTCTGATCTTGGCAACGACCAGATATTCCCCTTTTCGTTCATTAGATTCTACACAACCGGGGGTTTTACCACACATGTTCCAATCAAGGGCTATCCTAGATTCGACCAGAGAGAGAGAGAGAGAGAGAGAGAGAGAGAGAGAGAGTTAGGACGTTGGTGACCAGAAATCCAGAGACTTTCTTCTCTGGGTAGAAAGAGGAGAGGATCCCAGTCTCTCCACACTTCTAACAGGTTGGTTTACGGCTTGTCACAATGGCTAGCATTTTTTACACTCTGCACCCAGAGAGTTGGAGATGGTGATGAAGGCTTTTCGATCCAGCATTATCTCAAAATTATATACCCCGTTTAGGTCGTTAGAGACTGAGTATCTGATCGTACGGCACATAAGACGGTCATGTGCTCTCCTAAGACATATAGAGAACCTTGTATAAAAATATTATCTTTAGTCTGCCATAATTTATGAGGTCTTTGGTTATGAGATATCGATTAGAGTTCTCTTTACATTCGGCAGGCATGAGTATCTCTCTTATGGATTCCATGTTGAAATGTTCATTCATCAATTTTGAATATTGAAAATTTATTTTATTTTATATTAGCTCTGTAATTTTAATTACATTGAGCTCTCCTCCTGCATCATTTTCTCATATTAAAATCTAATATTAATTAGGATCAGGATTTTGGGATATACCTTCTTACTTTTCCGTTTGGATTAAAGTATTTCAATAAAATATATACTCCGAGTTGAGTTCTAACTCTAATCTTTTTCGTTATGTTCACTTAGGTGCAAATACTCATTCTACCCCTCACTGTCTTTGTCATTGGTAGAACTTTTATCAGTAAATACAAAAGTATCCATATAGAGTAAAACTATATTCTGACTTTAAACAAAAGATGGATAAACCATAAAAATCCAATCAATCACTCAATCAATCACTGACATTTTCAATAAAAATGTGATTTCACAGAAGGATGCTGAGAATACCATGCACTGAACGACATAAGTTAGAGAAAATTAAAAAATTAGACACTTATAATTAACATAAAAAAGAGACAGTTAAAACTTTTAGGGTATTATGATGGCTTTTATCATCATATCCTAAAGTGTTTTGAAAAATCTGACACTCACAGGACATTGTAGACAAGAGTGACAAAGAAAAACAACTTATAATCTACTTAACGAGCTTGAATAAATGAATGAGGGGACAATGTTTAAGATGAAAAAATGCAAAAATTGCTAAGAGCTACAAAGGACAGAAAATTGTAATAACCCATGATCGCTAACGTCTTGATGGGGGACAACATTTATACGAAGAGGAAGATATGGTAAGGCGGTGACGTTAAAAATTGACAATATGTTTGTCTTTATTTGTGTAATCAAATTATTACTACTAGAAGCAACATATTTTTTATCAGTTCTGTAGCTTCAGAATTATGATTAAAAATACTTGAAATAACATCATCAGGAACATTAATAGCAACAGTCGTAAAAACAGTAAGAGGAAGTAGGAGAAGCAAATGAAAAGCATTAAACCGCAAAACGAGCAATAAAGAAAGAAAGAGTAAATATAGAATAAATATATGAGAAGGTAAAAAAGCAAGTAAAATAGGAAAAGAATCAATAAAATAAAAAAATAAGATATGAATGAAATGACTGTAAAGTTCAAAAGGCTTAATAGTTTTAAATAAATAAAAAGCCAATCGCCTGACCTTTTCAAGGCAAACAAAACGAATAGAATAATGAAAGAAAATATAGCTTTGAACAAAGACCGATTCACTTGGTAATCACATTTGATCCTCAGTAAAATAATGAAAATAAATAAATAAATGCATATATGCATGAACAATGGTAGAAAGTTAAGAAAGGGATTTCATTTTGATAACATTATATTTCCAAATTTTACCGGACATTGTCTTCAGTTGGTAAGAAATGTTTGTGTGTGTTCAGGATCTCAAAGTGTGTGTTTTGGCATCAGTTTATAAGATTAGTTGTGTGCACAGTTTGTGACGTCGTCGACATGAACTGACACTAAAGATAAGAACGAAAGAATATTAATTCTCGGCTGTAACAGGATATCCAATAACCAAGAAAGAAAGAATCGCAAAAATTAAAAAACAAAAACAAAACAACAACAACAAAAAAAAAATAGCGGTCGACACGAACAAATAAACATTTTGTCTTGCTGAAGAGTTATTGAATAATAATAATAATAATAATAATAATAATAATAATAATAATAATCTCAACGATTATGTCTTCTAATCTTAATTGATTAAAGGTTTAAACATGTACATGTTTTCTCTTAATGAATTAAGATGTGATACAGTAAAAAAAAACGTTCAGCAGCACAAAGTCGTTTGACGTTGGCCTGACATTAAAAGTTGGGCATGACCCCTAGTTTCTGACATGATTTCTAGTTCTGTTCACGGACTGGAGTAGTGGGTGAACATCACAGTCGAGTATCGTGAGGGTTGCTTTTTTTAAACTCTGAATGATGAGGTAGCTAAGTCCTCTTGACTTAGGTTACTATCACCCTAGCCAGTTACAGTGATGGGTCTTGTAATTTTATGGAATTTTACAATACACACATACAGAAGAATCAAAACTAATCGCCCAGACATCGTGATCAAAGGCAACATAAAAAAAAATTCTTATTGACATGGCAGTTCCGGCAGATTGTAATGTATCTTTTAAGATTAAAGAAAACTATCAAAATACAGGGATATTGAAATGGAAATCTCAAAAGTGTGACAAATGAGGTCATCAATAATTCCACTTGCAGATGGAACATTCGGATCGATTCGAAAAGTTTCTGATAAACCCATTGCGTGTATTCCTGGTATCACTCACCTTAAATAAATACAAAAAATAAGCACACAAGTATAACTTTCTCTATGTAAAATGTGTGTAAACTTATGTTTTTGTTGTTTTTACAAATGATCACTGGAAAATGTCATAAAGCCATTTCTGATCTTAGGTTTCTGGTTGAGTCTCGGAAGAAAATGCGAACTGGAGATGGAATATGTTCAGCAACACTCGATCGGATACTCTATCAAATAATAATAATAATAATAATAATAATAATAATAATAATAATAATAATAATAATTATTATTATTATTATTATTATTATTATTATTATTATAGTATATTTTGAGAAGAACATTTAAGAAAACTAAATGAAAGAAATGTTTTTCTTTTATAAATTGCGCTCTTCTCTTAGTATTGAAAAATATTAGAACGTTACGTTAATAATTTAGTATGTTAATAGTAACAACCACAACAACATTAAGAATAATAATACGAAGAAGAAGAAGAATGGACAAAATAAAGGATAAGTTAGACACTGAACTTGTTTTTTGATGTTTATATAGTGAATAATAGCACACTCACGAAAACATACACATACAAATACGCACGAGAGTTCAGGTACACACAATAAAAAAAACATGTCATTTTCCGAATTGAAAAAATAAAAAGGTTATTTATAACAGAATATATAATCTTCACGAAAATAACTTTTATAAGCAACTCTACGAAAAACAACATTCATTCAGAAAAAAATAGTTCCCTTCGTTCTTTACCTCTAACTCTTACATTCTGTTCTACCCTGTTGAGGAAAATAAGCAACTTATATCAAGAAAACCAGTAAATTTACAATTTATAAATGTATTTTGCTATCAACAAAGTATTGTTTTGGGTATGACGATAAACGAGATCCGGCAGTAAGATCTCTGATCAGAAAAATTGGTGACTTTGGGGATCGTTGAACCCACTCTTAATTACTGTTGTTCCCAGATTCAGTCTGACTCAAGTTGGTCGCACCTGTTAGGATACCAGTTATGGGTAAATATTTAGCCCCCAAAACTGTGGTCAAATCACTATGAAAGTATAAAAGTACACTTTTATAGTGAAAATACCAGCAATGCATTTTTATACTAAAAAAATTACTAGCAATACTTTCTTGAAAAAAATACCAGAAGTACATTTTCTAAATAAAATTACAAATACTCCCAAGACAATTAAATATCGGTATTAAATGACCCATGAGGAGTTGATATACCGCTAAGCAAACGATCAAAATCAACAAAGTGTTTCTTTCTAGTTCTATTGATAATGTAATCAGTTTTACAAATTCGGCAAAAGTGTGATAATACTGAAATAATTGCACAGGCTTTTAATAAGTTGTTAGGTACTGCGACGCCCCTTTGACTCCTCGGAAGAAGCTGCGCAAGACTGCTCTGTAGGGCGCGCCTCAGTCAAAATAGGCGTAGCAGACTTCGAAGAGCAACTCATGCATGAACTGCAGCAAAAGCGACAACTCTGGAAGGACAGGTCAAGCTCTCTTTCCCAGTCAGACATTCCATGCCCACTCTGTAGCAGACAATTCAGGGTGAATATTGGCCTAAATAGCCATCTCCGCCTCCATAAGTTTTCTAATAGTAACGACTGATGTTGTCTTCGCCCGTGAAGGATGAACACCAGGTACTTGTAGACTAGTGGTTCTAAACTTTTTTCCCTATTTAACTTTTTCATCATATTTCATTCAGACGACCATGAGTTATGCAAAAGTTATCTATACAAATTTAGTTTGTAAAGATCGTAAATTATTCTAAAAGCTTGAACCTATCAATATATGGTTTCAATTTCTTCCTGAAGCAGTAGAATGATTCTGAAAAGAGAAGAATAACTTCTTGGTTGATTAAATAAATGAATTATGATTTACATTTTGCTTTGCTTCATATAGATATGCTAATGTAAGTAGTTTATTTCAAACTGATGTTTTGGAAAACATACCCGCATAAAAATAATTTGCATGAATATTTAAAGGTAACTTGAATGCTTGAAAAAATGTTTAAAATTAATTTTTACAAGTACATTGTCTTTAATAAGATTGTCTATTATTTAGAACGATAGATGTTAATTTCAATTTACAAATAACAAGGATATATATCTGTCTAGATCACTAATAGTTTCTTTTTGATGGTATATTACAATTTGTAGGTTTAAAGATTATCTAGGCCGGTAGGAGTTAATTTCATTGCTTATAAAAATAACAGAAATGTCTACACGAACTAAATATAATATTTAGGCACTGAAAATGCTTTAATTGCTTAAATATATAGGATGTATATATACATCATATATAATAAAAACATTCTACACAAAAATACTTGTATGCTAAATTACATATCTATGTATATGTATGATATAAACTGCAACATCTAAAAATAATATGCACTCGTGTTGAGCAAGAAAAAAAGTTAATGTAGTAAAATTTTAAAAAATTGCGTTTAAACATACAAATCGCACGCCAGCCATATTTTTTAAAATAATTTACTTTCTATTATATTTATTCACCATTGTTATTTTCGTTTAACCATCAAATATAAAGACTACTTGAAGAGTGAAATGACAACGAATAGTAAAGAACAAAGAGAAAATAATAAAGATAATAAAGAACGGGGTGACGTGACACGGCAATTGCTCTTGAAAATAATTCTAACATATTATTCTGCTCGTGGCTATCTACTAATTTTAAATATGTACGTGGTTCTTTTGTGTGCTGGGTTTCTGAATGTAAGGAAGCCATGTTTGTCAATATGTTCCTTTGCTATATGATGGCTAAAGGAATGAGATAGGTAAGGTATATATATATATATATATATATATATATATATATATATGTGTGTGTGTGTGTGTGTGTGTGTGTGTGTGTGTGTGTGTGTGTGTGATTTTCTATTTGAGAAGCAAATTAGTTTTTATTTAATATATATCTTGTTCATATAAACATGAAATCTTGAATAAATTCAATTATCCTTAATGAATAATAAGGCTCATAGACGATTATTTACTGGAAGTGACAGCATGTTCGGATCGAATAGTTCTCGAAAGAGGACTTTATTGAATCGTTGCTATTATGTGGCCGCTGGTTAGTTCACTTGCCAAGGGATTAGAATTAAAGACTGCTAACAAGATACTGTGATTAAGTTGTCTACTTAATTTTTATTTTGCTTGGATAATTTTTCTTTTCTAGACATAAAGTATGTAAAAATTGTCCGACTGTTTTGTATGTTTGAGTTATTTCGGCTACTCTTTTAGCCATTATCATAGATGACCTTATTTTAACTGAATGTCTTCACCGTGTTTCGAAAAAAATTATATTACTCTAAATACATAATAAAAGTCCAAACATTCAGATAATAATGCAAATAAAAATCATCCTTAATAATAGCTAAAAAATAAACGAAAGTGCACATACATAAAGAATATTCGGACAATTTTTACAGGTATAATGTCCAGGAAAGCCAAATATTATACGAACACAGCAAATTTTGAATAAAAATTTAAATGTAATATCTTGTTAGTTGCCTTTAATCACACTTACACAAACACACACACACACACACACATATATATATATATATATATATATATATATATATATATATGAAAGTACATTCAATCGTTTGACGTAATAACAATGTCTGATTACAAATAAATCCATGAACACTTTAGAAATTACTTTGTTTATAATACGTTTCGGATTCGACACTTATTAGAAATTGGCTTATCTGAGCGAGGAAATTCGCATTCATTAAAAGGGAAAATAAAACATTGCTGGGCTGTTTGCTCTCTATCGAGAAGCCTTCTAAAGCCAGCTGGATCAGGTGGTTCTTTCTGCATAGGGATACAAACCTTCGAACCCTGCCGGAAAGCACCTTTTCTATTAAGATTTCTCAAGTTTGTAGACCATACATATATATATATATATATATATATATATATATATATAAACAGGATGAATTTTGTGTACGAAAAATTATTAAAAAACATATTTCTGCATTAATTCCTCAAAAGCATGTAACATTTATATATATATATATATATATATATATATATATATATATGTATGGAGAAAGCGGGAGATTAATAGGATTAGTGAAGAAATATTTTTTAGTCAATACTATTAACAGACTATGTCTTGATTTTTATCACTTTAATTAGAAAATTTGGTCGCAATAAGAATTACCTTAATCAATCGTCTTTTTGACGAAATACAATCCTTATATTTTTGTGTACTTATTTATTTATTTATTTATTTATTTAGATAGATAGATAGATAGATAGATAGATAGATAGATAGATAGATAGATAGATAGAACATGTTCATAAATTGAAGAGGGTCTAATGTAATGTTATGCGGGGCACATCAGATTTTAATATTTTCATTTTTCTTTACAAATGTCTCATGAATATTCACATTACAATATTCAGCCTGGCACAAATAATGAAAAGGAACGCCGTTCCCTTAGTAGCTAACCACTACAACTCGGAAATAGCCAGATTATTGAAAATGAGCAAGCCCTTAATCGAGAACCATCGGATCCGAACATGCAGTCACTTCTGATACCACGTGGTAACCGTCTACAAGCCTGAGAGCGGTTTTATTCAAGATTTCATATTTTTCAAAGATGAACATCTATACAATTTCTTTAAATATACTAATCTTCTCTGCTGAATATAAAATTTGTTCCCAATTTAGCCTCAGCGGAATTATGAAAAAGCCTGTAAATAATACATACACTTAAATATAACCCACACAAGAAAGACATGGTTCGAGTTCAGTAGTTTCCCTACTCCTTGAATTTGCTGCTACATAGTGGAAGAGAGCTCACTCTGTCCTGCTATTTAAGCTATATAAAGGCTAAGACGAATTTATCTCTTTTTTCAATCGTATAGTGAAAATAAAATAAAAACAAAATCGACTAAAGTTTCTCACACACACACACACACACACACACTCACACAGAAAACACACACACACACATATGCATATAGATAGATAGATAGATAGAGAGAGAGAGAGAGAGAGAGAGAGAGAGAGAGAGAGAGAGAGATGTTAGAGCGCAATGATCTTATTCAAATCCTGATCATGCTAGAATCTGTAACCACGGTCGTAACTCAACTTTATAAACCACACGCTAGGTCAGTACTTATTGAAGTAACACAGATGTGGCTCAGCAGGATTCTGCAGTAGGGATTAGCTAATCACACTTTGTACTCGGAAGCGAATAGCCAGTTTATATATGAAGTATACATCAGAATTTCGGCAGGGTTTTGGAAACAAAGATTTTATGCTCATAGTCACTCTTATCAAACCTAAATTAAAATTTCAGACAGACCTCTCCCGAAACTACTGAGAATTGAAGAAGGAAGGCATAAACCCACAGATTAATTGGAATATAATAAGCTCGGCACGTACTCGCAATAGTCTAAGTGATAAATGTAATCTGTGCTTAGTAGAAAAGATTAGGATTTTGAAATATCAATGTCAGAATTTACTTCTTAATAAAAGTAACGAATTAATTAGCAAGTAGCGTCATCGAAATAGATTCAAACACTCTTAAATATTTCCTTCTTGCCATTTATTCCCAATATCGCCTTTTGCAAAGATTAGAATTAAAATTGGGATAACCTGATTTATTTTTCTTACCCTCTACCCTTGACACCGTGGGTAAATTGCTTGCCTTCCACTCTCAAAGGAAGAGTACTACTATCTTTCACCTACCGCCTCTTCTTGACCTTTTCCTAACCAACCTTCCTCACTCCTAACCTTTATACTAACCTTCACTTTCAGTACGAGAATTTGCTTCATTTTACAGTCGACTTGGATTGACAGTGCATGTCTCTAACAAGCATGTTGAAATAGCAATTCCCCAAATGTAATCCAAATTTACAGATGTAATATATATATATATATATAACCTACACATGCACAACATTCTCTTGTTGGTTGACTTGTGAGATAATAAGAATAATTCTTGCACATGCGGGCCTTTCCTTCTTAGTAATCCAAAATGCACCTATTAAGGGAAGATAGATATTAGTAGATTATTCTAAAATACTATACAGCACTCACTGCAAAGAAAGATTCAAAATAGTTGAAGTTATTAGTAACCATATATTACATCACAAGAGACGAAATTTAAGAGATTAAACAAAGAGAAATCGTCGACTGAAAGTAAGTTCATTATACACACACACACATATATATTTTCATATATAATTTTTTTTTAAATTAAACTATTGAGAAAAACAAAGTTTGTAAAAATCGGTTAAAAAACCTTAATGTAATTTTCATAAAACGAATATTTAGAGTAATTTAAGACATTTATAAATATTAAGACAAGATATTTAGAAATTAGAATATATATATATATATATATATATATATATATATATATATATATATTAATGAAAATACATTATCCCTCCTCTATAGCACAACTCGAAGCTTCATGCACTATGCAATCATCAGGTGCATATTATGAACTGGTACCTGAAACTCTGAATTGTGCTATAGACGTAGGATAATTTGTATATTTACTAATATATACTTAATAGCAGTTACATTTCATGAGTACTGTTCTGTTCACACCAGAAAAAATTATTTATATAAGTGTGTGTACCTACGTCTATATCCATATTTATTTTTATTGATATCCATGCTTATATGTATGTGTGTATGTATGTGTGTAATTATTATTAAACAGTTACTTGTCAGAATTAGATTTGATCAGTATACAGTTGTATCAAATAGTGCTCAATGCGCATATAATGTACAGCTTTTAAATATTTTAATTTAGAAGTCATTCGTTTATGGAACCTTGATTTCAACGTTTCGGTATCTTCACGCGTCTTACATATATATCTATTTAAACATGTCAGATTAAATGAATTGCAAAAATTATGTTTGCTTATTTTTAATAAAATCCATTCATACTCACGGATAATCTTTTGCGTATTACAATCAAAAGATGTTAGAATTTTTTTTTAATCATATCATCCCAAGAAAGGCGATAACGCCACTGATGCGTAGGGGGCTACGTAAGAGTAAAAAGACTGGAAAAGAGAAAGCCGGAAACCGCATCTTAAACACCTGTTCAATAGACGTGGGTGGAGTGTGAACCGGGCGATAGTTTAGTCTATCTACTCCAATTCAACGTTGAGAGATGTTATTTTCATTCATTTTTCAAGGTACCCAAGTACCTTCAACTTTTTTCCGAGACCATCTTCAAGGGTGTAACAAATGTAACTTGTTGCTAAAAATTGCTGTACATTTTTCTGCTTCATATATACCAGTTGACAAATTGTTAGCGTTCATTAGAACGTGAAAATAGATATATAGTCATCTGTATCACAGCTCATCAGTACGGTTAGATATCCGATTGCTTCTAGCCAGGATTGAAAATCAGACCGAATTGACATCAGTCGGTGATTCTACCTCTGAGCTGTGGGTGATCCTTAGAGAAAGGTGAACTTTTAGTGTGTTATGTACAATGTAAACAGCCGGTAGCCGAGAGTGTTCAAATTCCTTACTGAATGAACGATGCAGAGATGCGTGAGTATCTACTGTTTTTTCAAAGTCTACCATTCCTCCATAGTGCTCAATCGGAGTGTGAGAGCGTAAGAGAGATACAGAGATAGAGAAAAAGAGAAAGGGAGGAAATACATATAACACAATTAAACTGACTCAGGAAATATTTTAAATAATTTTAGCAGGACTAAATATTTTAGAACTAAAAAGCTGCAAGTTAAGAAAAATTTATCATACTTGGAACCGAAATAAACTTATTTCCTTTTTCTCTCGCTAACGAAGAAATATTTAATATAATGACGCATCCCAATATGGGCAATATTTTGCATTTTCGCACACACACACACACACACACACACACACACACACACACACACACACATATATATATATATATATATATATATATATAAATCCAGGTATTTCCTGGTATTTATTTTTCATAAACAGTGCTCAATACAATAAATATTGTAGAACATAATATAATCATATAATTATGAATTAAAAGTAGATTGCGACACGGAAATTTCTGTTTCGATATAGAATCTCGTCATCAGGCAATGTTGGATGTTGGTTGTGAAAAGGATTCACATCTATGATTATATATACATATAAATATATTGATAATCAGCAATGAGCGTCAGTAAACTGCGAATAAATCTCTTATGTTACACCGTGAACAATTAGGATTTCTTATTAACATAACTCCTTTAGGAATCCTAAAATCGTGATAATTTTCCTAACAATTTAAAAAGAACACATACACTCATATGCATATGCACATATATTGCATATATATATTTGATGTTTGTGTATGTTAATGAAAATCTTAATATTCATAAATTCCCGTTTGTCTCACATCAAATAAATATAACTTGAGGGGGATTGAGTTAAATTTCGGCGTTTTATTTTATCTTAATCTTAATTTGAATTACGCTTATGTTCCTCAAAATCATTGCAAAAATAAATGACCATTTAAAAATTACTGGGGCTGTATAGAAAAAAAATGAAATCTTTGATCCACTAGCAGATTAAAATCTTTTTCATCAGCATTTAATTGTTTTTTTCTGAACAGCAATAACTGCAACTAGATTATAGAAAGAAAGAAAGAAAGAAAGAAAGAATTTAAAAAGCCATGTTAAGAATAAATACGGTAATTATTTAGGGAAACCTTGAAAATAAAATTGGTGTGAATGAAGAAAGAAAGAAAGAAAGAAAGAAAGAATGTAAAAAGGTGTGTAAAGAATAAATAAGACTATTATTTAGGAAAACCTAGAAAATAGAACAGATATATGTGTGGAAAGAAAGAAAGAAAGAAAGAAAGAAAGAAAGAAAGAAATAACGAACTTGGACAACGCTCCTCGCACGACATGAGCTATACTTTCTGGAACTATTTTTTTTTCCAATTTCCTTCATATCAGGGACTTTGTTGGCTTGCTGTTCAGTTCTTTTCTATGTCAAACCCAAAGCTCCAACCACAACAGGAACTGTTTTAGTTTTTAAGTCGTATATTTTTTTATTTGCATCTCTAAGTCTTTGTATTTGCTAAGTTTTCAAATCATCTTCGCAGTTATTCTTTGTTAATTGATACGCATATGTCAATCGGTTTGCAAACTTTTTTTTTCTGTCTTGATAATAATGTTGGGGAGATTTGCTTATACTTTTCGGCCTGTGTTGATAGAAAACTCAGTGGATGACAACATCCGCTCCTTCAACAACAGATTAAATATGACACTTATTATTATTATTATTATCATTATTATTATTAACGCTATTAATAATTGTTATCAAAATGATTATTATACTTTGAATGGCACGACACTGCATTTTTAATTTTCTCCGTGTGATACAATAATAATAATAATAATAATAATAATAATAATAATTATTATTATTATTATTATTATTATTATTGTTGTTGTTGTTGTTGTTGTTGTTGTTGTCGCTTTTTTTATGTTTTTTTCATCTAGAATTTTTTACGTCATTGTTCAATGATGGGTTTTAAAACCTGAAAAAGAGGGAGGAAGTCGAAAAAAGTATTTTTTAAAAATGAAAAAAAAAACATTCAGGCGAGAATGAAAATGAGAATGAGAATGAAAACGAGAAAGCACGAGATGTAGATTTGTAAAGTAAAGCAGGCGAACGAATTTGCCAAGCATTGGAAAAGCAATCAGTGACCAATTACAGGTTTTTCCCGCCGAGTTAGTCAGCCGACCACTTCAATTGGTTGGGCGGCCAGCCTGTGGCCATCCTGTATGCTCGTTACCCTGACCCGTCCTGACACATGCGAATCTCCTCAGTATGTTAGGCAGCCGTTTTAATAGCCACTCCAATATATCCCATAATAAACTACCTTTTATCAGCTGAAAGTCAAAGGATTCCGAATTAGCTAGAAATTGAGTGAGAGAATATAAAAAGAGAAGGCAGTATTTAAATATGGCTGAAGGCAACTGTGCTGTACAACCGCTTCCATTACGAACACAGCTTTTTCTATTTCTCCTTCGTTGTCGTCGTCACTTACTTTATTTTCTACCGTTTTACCTTAAGGTAAAGGACGCAATTAAAACCAACGGTGCGCAACATCGCAGCCGTCTTTTTCTCCGTTGGCTTGCTTCTTCGTGCGAAGATACAGAGTTACAAACCCGCGAGCGAGATAAATATATCTTGCCAATTTCAAACTACGACACATCTTTTGCATTAGCCACCTACTTTGACTCTGCTAACCTCTGATGAGGCCGACATGATCGGATCTGCTATCAACATTACTTATATTTATATTCATGTTGGATAAATTGTCATATGTCCTTTTTATCATTTTCTTCGTTAATGGTGTTCTTATTTTTCCTTCTTTTTTCCACTTTTTCTTAACCATATAGTTCTTCTTTTTACTTCTCTATATTTTTTGTTTTGTTTTCTTGGGTTTCTTTCTCGCTTTCTTTAATCATTTTTTCTTTATCTTCTCTTTACAATCACCCGCCACTTTTGTCATTCATTATTTTCTTTCGTTCATTTCTCTTTTCTTTTACTTTTTATTATTAAATTGATATATTTATTTACATCATTATTTTTATTTATTTTAGTTTATTTTTATTTGATTATTTGGTTATTTTATTTTGTTTCTGAGGAGAGGTCCAGAAGAAAAAAAAGGAGAAAGGTTGCAAATTGACTTATTCTCTTCAAACATTCTCCCCTAACGAATCTTCTGCCTTTTACCGCCTTTCTGAATTTTTTTTTTTTGCGGTTTTCATGTCTTTGTTCTTGATTTTATGTTCATTATTTCCTCCGATGCTTATAATTTGTTTTTCTTTTACACCCGCAAGGCCTACTTGTAAATTTAATCCTTTTATTGCGTCTTTCAGAACTCTAGGCTTCAGGTATTTCCATTTAACTCCATTTGTAGTTATGGACAATAAATTGATATTAGATTGAAATCTCTGCCGTCTGTTTGTCAATCGGTTGAAGCTATCATGAACAAAAACAGCAAAGACTCACTCGATAGCGGTAAGTGTTTCCGTCTGGTCCGGTAATACCAAAATATGGCACCGAAAATAGTAGAGAGAAAATGTTGGAACTAAGACAAAAATATTGATACGAAGAAAATAATTTAGCACAAAAAATAAAATGAGATTTATAACTGAAAAGTTTGAAGATCTATCTTAGATTCCAAGCAAATAATACTTCTAAATCTAAAAAAAATCTATCCTCTGCTTTGATTGTAGTTCTTCATAAAAGAAAAATGTTTATATCCTAACTGCATTCTGGATGCTGGTCGTCAAAATTCGAATTTCAGACAGTTGCAATGGCAATAGTCTTGGTAGTGTGACATTACAAAATTCCTCCAATGAAAAATATTTTATGCCCAGTTTTTATGCAGTCTAATCATGGAAATACATTGATATTAAATAAAGGTTCTGAAAAATGTACCGAGAATTCTTTTCATCAATATACGCAAATATTTTCAAGCAAAAAAATATTCAAGTATTTTAAAGATAAAACAATTATACATTGTACAATTATATGCATAAGATGTGAATAAACACACGCACACACACACATATAATATATATATATATATATATATATATATATATATAAAGTCCAAAAAGAATGAGCAAATAGGTAAAATCCCAAAACCCGATCTTATTTATATTAATTTTATTAATATTAAAATTGGTCAAGGTGGAAGGCACGGTGTAAATAGTATTATCTATTTACAGAGCCACATTTATAAAACAATTCAAACATTCTCAATTTAACTTCGTTGGATGACCATTTCAGCGAGAAAATTCTCGCTTCATCAACAGCAGTTAAACAAAGTTTTTGTTTTCGACCGTTGCTGATGAAGCGAGAATTTTTTCGCTGAAATGGTCATCCAACGAAGTAAAATTTTGAAATTTTTAATTGCTTTATATATATATATATATATATTGGGATATATGACATACTCATATAAATATAACGTCTAACATCAAAAATACTTTTACAATCTTTAGGAGCGGGTTCATCTAACCAAAACAGAGACAAAGGTTCATATTAACATACGTTCGCAAATCCTTCCTTTTTAAGTTATTAAGTTTAGAGAATGTTTACGGTAGATAGCGCTCAGTTGCCATGTAGACTAGGTTAAATTTCTCATTCGTGTATATTTGTGTCTAGTTTGTCTTCGACGGCTAATATACGTAGTGGTGAGTACATTGAGAGGTGGTTCGTTCAACAATGATGAGATATTTATATCGTGAGCAGGCAGAGATGATTTTTTACATACGGTCGCACTAATAGCAATGTCCACAAGGGCTGCATTAGATTGCGTTTCAAGACCGAATGCAGCCGAGTCACCGAAACTATGCTAGTGTTTATCGTCGCGTTACTGAGACAAGATCTGTGGTAGCACCAACAATGTATCGAAGAAGACCAGGATATGCCTGATCAGAAATTCTACAGGATGTCGGAAACGATCCAGGTATGATCACACATCAAGTGGCCCTAGCATGTCGCATATATCATAGTACCACATGGAGTGTACTTCAAGAGCAGCTCCTGCACCAGTATTTTTTGCAACGTGCGCGTGTTTTCTTGCCCTCTGATCACAGGAAAACTTTTGTGGATGGTTTATTACACAAACATCCGAGTCGTTGTTTTTATTTTCAGTTTTGTTTATCAAAGAAGAAATATTTAGAAATATTCAATATTTACTGCAAAAGGCAAAATAAGAGATCATGCTGTGGGTGTAGAGTGTGAGTAGCTCGCAAACATGTCGGAAGCATGTTACTGTACGGAATAAGTTTCTACCTGTTATTACTGGCGTGTGTTTACATTGTATAACACGCTAAAGTCCGCCTTCTTCTACCAACTGATGTCAATTCGGTCGGGTTTCAATCCTTGCTAAAAAAAAAATCGGGTGTTTAACCGTACTGATGAGCTGTGATACAGCGAAACAGATCTGTCTCCAGATGTCTATTTGCTCTCTCATACCCTGACGGAGCACTCTGGAAGAATGGTACGCTTTGAAAAAAACAGTAGCTACTCTAGCATGTACCCATCGTTTATTCAGTAATGAATTAGAACACTCTTAGCTACTGGCGTATGTTTACATGGTATATAACACGCTAAAAATCTGCCTTCTTCTACCCATCGCTCAGAGGTAGAATCGCCGACTGATGTCAATTCGGTCGGTTTTCAATCATGGCTAAAAGCAATCGGATGAGCTGTGATACAGCGAAACAGATCTGTCTGCAGATGACTATATTGTGTTAAATTGTGGTGGTGTTTAATGCGATAATGGCTGTTTTTCAGTAGTTTACTGGTGGAAAGCCATTTTAGGCAAGCATATTTTTCTCATATAGTGATCGATAAGGTATGGACAGAGCGTTAATAGTATTAATATAGAAAAACTTTGTAATTGGATAAGCAGTTTTATTTAATTTATGTCGACTTAGATGTTTCTTGAGGGCTTGATTGTAATGTCTTCACCCCTAAGGATTTTTTAGTATTTCTCTTAAAAGTTAAGATATTATAATAATGCGCTCACGAAACTTCGAAATCAGCATGACTAAAATAACACTCCCCAGGTAAGTGAAAGGTTTCTCTGTTTTAAATCTATCTATCTATCTATCTATCTATCTATCTATCTATCTATCTATCTATCTATCTATCTGTTGGGATCAAATATACATAAAGTATTCATCCTATATATGTGTGTTTTTTATAAGCCGGTGTGTGTTTAATATGTGTGTGAGAAAATGTGTTATATTTCCATGTGGCTCCAAGAACATTAACAAGATTAAGTTCATGACTCTTTTTTTTTTCTCCAAAAAATTTTACAATCTCTTAATACTTTGTTTAATTTATGTAGGGTATTTTTTGCAATTCCAAACTAACATCAGATTTTAACATTTGCCATCTTCTGTTACTATACTCATCAGGTTCAGTTCAGTGTTCAGTTTTTATCTCCCACCTTTGGCTGACTCTTTCACTGACTGCCATATATTCTATTTTCTTAAAGGTTGTCGTTAGTACTTTCTTCTTGATTTCCTTTACTGTATTGTCCGTGAGTGGTTACATTTTCTTACCTACTAAGAGTATATATAAGTAGATCATTATATATATATATATATATATATATATATATATATATATAAGCGTGTCAAGAGAGTTACTAGTAGATAAATAAAATTACACTGAGTTTTATGAAATAGATTGTTATTCCATCTTATCTCGACCAGATAAGATATAGAGCTGCAGTGATTACAATTCTCCTGAAAAATACTTTATATTTGTCAGGATCTACGATCAGTACCTGTCGTATAGGGGACTAAAAGTGATGGGTGCAAGTAACTTGGTTTTGATTGTGTAAAGAAATTTGTGTAAGCAAAAGTATTTACAAATAAATTAGATGGCCTGACGAGTGCGTTTTGCATGAAACAGAATGTGGCCTCTGAGTGTTGAATTCATCGTTCACCTTTTTATTTACATACACTTTATCCCTGATATTGAGCACTTTAAGTGATAAATATAGCATACCTTAAAGTTATATTTTATCTTATATGTGCGTGCGCGCTTGTGTGTCTGCACTTTCATGTGAATTATATCTGGCGAAGCTTAATTAAAGCCAAAATATGATATATGGAATAGGTTTCCATTTTGTTCTTTATTTTATCATCCTATCGAATTCCGATCCATATTTTACCTGCATTTGATCTAAATAATTGTGGTGAACCCTCGGACCCATCCAACTCCTGTATTTAAGAATTGTGGTGAACCCTCGGACCCATCCAACTATCGTCCTATCAGTCTTCTACCAATATTCGGGAAAGTATTCGAGGCCATAATCAATGCTGTAATAGTTCAACATCTTACTGACCACAAACTCTTCTCTGACAGGCAATATGGCTTCCGCTTTGCCAGGTCCACGGCCGACTTGCTAACAACCGTAACGGAGTACATACTCCAGGCCCTTGATGAGTCTGACGAGGCTCGCGCAGTTGCTCTGGATATCTCCAAGGCTTTTGACAGAGTTTGGCACTCTGGCCTCCCATGCAAGCTACGGGGTTACGGTATTACCTGTCACCTGCTTGACCTAATCCAATCTTTTTTAAATAACAGCAAAAATTAAGGTCGTTTTGAATGGGCATGCCTCTTCATCCTACAGCACGAATGCTGGTGTCCCACAGGGCTCTATCCTGGGCCCGACGCTCTTCCTTATTTTCATCAACGACCTCACAGATGAGATCAGTTCCCAAGTAGGCATCTACGCAGACGACACCACAATATACTCCCTCACCAGTAAGAAACCTGTCGTGGCGGACAGACATAATCTCGCTGCTGACCTTGTACGAGATCTACACTCTGTGGTGAATTGGGGCAAGAAGTGGCTTGTCAACTTCAATGCGTCTAAGACCAAGCTGTTTTCTGTCAACAATCACAGGCAACCTCTCCTGCCTCCCATAAGCATGGACCAAGCGATTCTCCCTGAGAGCAACACACTACGCCTCATCGGCCTTACCCTCTCCTCAGACCTCAAATGGAACCACTATATTGAATCCATAGCTAAATCTACTGCTAAGAAGGTTGGGTCACTATGTCGATCCAGGATGTTTTTTCCGCCTGAATCCATCCTGCATATATACAAGTCAATCATCCGTCCGTGCATGGAGTACTGCTGCCATTTATGTTCAGGCGTCCCTGCCGTTCTCCTCAGTGTTCTCGACAGGCTCCAAAGGAGAGTCTGTAATGTGATAGATACTGATCTGGCGGCTCGACTGCAGCCACTTCCCCACCGTCGAAATGTGGACTCCCTTTGTCTGTTCTATAAATACTTTCATGGCTTCTGCTCGGACGAACTTAAGTCACTGGTGCCTCCTCAACAGGTGTTTACTCGTGCAACCAGACTGGCAACTGGGTCCCACCCATTCACAGTCCGGTTAGCCAAATGCAGACGACAATTCTACTCCTGTAGCTTTTTCTCTCGCACTTCCCGCCTGTGGAACTCGCTCCCATATTATTGCTTTCCTGACGGCTACAACCTCCAGAAATTTAAATGCAAAGTCAATACTCATCTACTAACCACTTGACTCTAGCTCTCTCCCCACCCCCGTATAACCTTCCTTTCTCTCCACCTATGTATCTGTCATCGCACTTGCATTCTCAGCTTTCTATTGCTCCTTTCTAACTAGTTTGTACTCCTCACTGTTTTCTAATTAATCTTTTTACAGTTATATAGCCCCCCGCTCATCAGTGGCATTTCTGCCTTGCTCGGGGTGCAAAATCTATATATATTATACGCATATACATGCACGAGTTTACACATACACACATATATGATCGACTCTCTCGTCACGAACAACAAATGAGGGCTCAGTAAATAAAAAGGCAGCTTTTATGGATACTCATGTGTCTTCCAAGGTATTTTGCAAATTTTTAATACGCTAAAGCCACCTTCTTTATGTCAATTCAATCGGATGTCTAACCGTACAGTGATACAGCGAAACAGGACTGTCTGCGGATGACTATCTATCTATCTATCTATCTATCTATCTATAGTGACATAAATTCATATGAGAGTGCAATAAAGCAATGCCTTAAATATATTGTTTGAAATATGCATCTGATGATTGCATAACGTATGAAACTCAGAGTCATGCCATAGACGTACGATTATATATATATATATATATATATATATATATATATATAAGAAACTTTTATGCCTGTTTACATAAACCCCCGCTAATTTCCCGTAATTTTCGCAATCCTCAAGTGGCAAGCATTTTGCAGTCTGAGAAATGCAAAAGTTGCGCGAAAGTATCAGTAGCTGAATAGCTGAGTAGAAATGATTGAATTAAATTTTAGGTTCTGTAGTTTGTTTAAACTTTTACTTTGTTTCTTTTCTTTTCTTTTCTTTTTACTTTAGTGCTTTCTTCAACAATAATTACTTCTCATGTTACATTTATATACGTACTCGTCTACGCATATATACGCACATGGCTGTGCTTGTAAGATGATAAAATATAATGAATGAAATAATGACGAGAATAAAATTTCATGCAGGTGTGGCTAACATAAAAAGAAAAGAAAAAAGAAACGATCGTGTTGGAATAGTTTATGATGAGTCGATTTTCTTTTCCGTGGGATGCCATTGACTTCCGGTCATAGATTGTCGCTTGTTGCCATTTATATGATCACAGATAAAAATCTACGACGTTCTACGGGATACAGTAACACATTCTGAACATGTATGGATACGTATCATATATACATCCACTCGCTAAATTTCACCGATGTACTTCAACAAGAATATTTAAACATTTACAAATTCACTTTACATATATTATTACTGTACACATATATGTAATAATGTATGTACATGCATAAAGTGAACATTAAGAGTTTTTCATTTGATACGTATTTACTGTTATCTTTTATATAACTGTATTATGTTTCCTACTGTCTCTTTGTTTATTTGTATCACACTCTCATTTTCTTTCACTCACTCTGTATATATATATATATATATATATATATATGTTCAGTCCGTAAACGGTGAAGACAATCCGACTAAATTAACTTAATATGAAATATTAAGTGTTATATCTGTATAGAGAGCTCAATGGGTGTTATCCGGAGCAAATTATATTTATAAAGGAAAACTCAACACGTCATTTAAAGTGGTTATAAACTATAGTTCATTTCTATGAGCTAATTAGTTCATTTCATCAGACCTTACAATATACCTTCCACACACACACACACACACACACACACACACACACACACACACACACACATATATATATATATTTTATTTAAATACTTTAATCCAAGCGGAAAAAGCAGGATGGTAAATTTCAAAACTCGATCCTAATTAATATTAAATATTAAATTTTAATATTAAAAAATGATACAGGTGGAGAGCTCCATGTAATAAAAATTACAGAGCAAATATAAATTAAATTAAATTTTTTCAAAGATGTTGAATGACCATTTCGACATGAAATCCCCGAAGGGGATAACACATCACCTCAGCAACAAATGCTATCCCGAAATTATCTCCAGTTTCGGGATAGCATTTGTTGCTGAGGTGATGTGTTATCCCCTTCGGGGATTTCATGTCGAAATGGTCATTCAACATCTTTGATTTATTTATATATATATATATATATATATATATATATATATATATATATATATGTATATATATATATATATATATAAACAATATATTGTAGAAGTTTCAGCTTATAAAATTTATATAGATGATATTTTGGGAGTGGCGGCATGTCAGGTTTTGTTATACAGACAAACTCTATGTAGGAAAACACACCGTTATGGTTGGCAAGCTTGTCACGATCAATTAAAATTGAGTAGTGAGTTCAGTTCTCACTGTATATTTCACACATTGAAAATCCACTTGGGCCCTTCGACGTGGTGTAATGGTTAGCAGACTCTTCCTGGTATGTCAGTTACGATAACACGGTGATACAGAAGGATGCTGAGGATACCATGGACCGAATATGTGAGCAAAGACAATGTTTTGGAAAGGATGCAAACGAAAAGGATACTTATATTTAACATCAGGAAGAGACAACTGAAGTTTCTGGGAAACGTAATGAGGTAGTAGGGCTTGGAGAATATAATACTCACGGGATGGTTATAGGGAAAGAGAGACAGGAGAAAATAAAGTGGGACATACTTGATGGACTTGAGCAAGTGGGTGGTGGAGCAGGGTTTGAGAGAAATACTAAGAGGAAAATTTTTCAGTGCTACATGAGATAAAAGTAAGTGGAGGTTCATGATTGCCTACGCCCTGAAGGGACACGGCACATAAAGGAGAAGGAGTGAATTATATCCTTACTGAATACTTTATACTTTTGGCTTTGCGTTAAATTATAGCTATATATATATATATATATATATATATATATATATATATGTGTGTGTGTGTGTGTGTGTGTGTGTGTGTATTTGGTCAGTAAACTTTCTTTTAAACATGTTTTGTTTAATATAAAAACAAAAAATTTTAATTTAATTTATTTAGTATTTCCAGGATTCTTACTTTTATCTGTTTGGTCGGAGTAATGGAATGCAAAAACTGTAATAATTTTCATTTGTCCCAAGAATTTTCGTCCGCTTCTTTAGCTATTATCGATGTGTGTGCGTGCGTGTTATAAGGAAGTGAAAGAATATTCATGTATTTGGGTGTGCGTTGTGGTGCAGTGGATATCGACTCAGAACGAAAAATCGTGGAGCCGAGTTCGAATTCCTGTTGAATTCATTGCAGTCACTTACGCACAAATACCTTTGGGAAAGGTATTAATCCGCCTCATCCCTCCAGTTATGGGTTAAATAACAGGACAGATTGAGTTCTATAGCCTTGGTCGGCAACCAGTCTACCGCAGAAAGTAATGGCAACCTACTGCGGGAAAATGTTCTGCCCAGTCTCTCTTTCGAGACATGATCGCCCCAACGTGTATCATGTATGGCATTTAACTGACTGACTTTTATAACGAGTACTCAATACAATTAGAGCTTAATGTTGTAATTTTGTTATTACAATGGTTTATAAAAGCATTCTATCACTACACAAGACTTTTATGTTTCAGAACAATACTTTTCTCCTTCAGGTGATATTTTAAAATAATTTGTGAAAATGATTTATTTAGAAAATAAAGATAAATTCATAAAACCTGCAGATTTTAACGCTCTCTAAAAATAAACTACTGCTAAATTGTAATGATTAAGTGAAGGTTTTATGTAAACATCGCAAATATTTTCTCTCTAATATTTAATTAATTACAGTTGTTCATTTATAACTTATGCCGCAATATAACTTAAAATTTAGAAATTATTTTTTTTAAATTAATGACCCACACAATACTTATTTGGTTTTCATAACTCCAATATACCTTAGCAGACCATAATTACTTAATTCTAATTCTAACTTAAATATTCCAGCCCCTTTATCTTATGCAGTAGTACAAAATCAAATAAAAAAATTTAAAAAAAAACTGAAATCCGACTTTCTGTTAAAAATTATTGAAATAATATATGGTCCCGCCATGTATCTTACCTAGACAACATTAAAAAGTGTCATGACATTCCATCATGTTTTTTTCGCGACCCAAATCTTCAACTTCATAGTTCAACCTAATTTTCATTTTTTGATTGAACAATATTGATGCATCTACAAGCATATTCTCCAACTATGACTCCTTAATTTTCCAAATAACCATAAATTCGTCTCTATATTTTCTAAATAAATAATTTTCACCATTTATTTTATTATCACCTGAAGAAGAACAGTATTGTTCTGAAACATAAAAATTTTTTATGTGTTACGTAAAACTAACATTATATATTAATTCAAATGTCTCTTGGGAGAACGTATCTCCGACAAAAAACAAATATATATGTTAGACTTACAACAATTAAATTAACAAGACTTCTTATATTACACATGTCTGGCCATTCATCCATTTCTAGACATCTACAACAACATTCCTGTCTACATTCACAATATGAAAAATAATGATCGATAACACCAAGAAAACAACAAACTACAGATCCTCGAGGAAATATTCATTTACAAAACTTAAGCAGTCAATTAACAGAATCAGCTATGAATACTGTAGTAATGTTCTAAAAAGAACAGTTTTTCATGCTTTAACACATGACTTTCCAACATAAAAAATCCATTTTAGATAATTTTCACGTTCTAATGAACGCTAAGCAATTTGTCAATTGTTATATTTGAAACAAGAAAAAAGTTACAGTAATTTTTAGCAACACAGTTATTTTTTTGGTACCACAACTCAAACCCCTGTAATTGATTTCGGAAGAAGATTAAAACTACTTGGAAACATCGAGAAATGAATAATAAAATCATTTGTCAACGTTACAGCTCTTTTCTTACATATTTCAATTATAATACGCGAAAGATTACCCGGATTTTATTAAAATAAGCAGACACAATGTTCGCAATTTATTTAATCTGGCATGTCTAAAATAAAATTTTCTGCCTAAATGCACACACGCACATAGACACACGCACACACACACACACATACACACACACATGTATATATATATATATATATATATATATATATATATATATATATATATACTAGCAGTATAGCCCGGCGTTGCTCGGGTGTAATGAAAGCTTTAAAAATAATCCATGGTCCTGGAGCTCAGACTCTTTGGACGTTGGCATGAAAGACTAAAAAGCAATAGTTGTTTCCAGTTAAAGCGAAACCGTAGAGTGAAAGAAAAATAAATTGATGTAAGTCAAATTTTGATTTCCTGGTATCGATATCAAATTTTCTGCACTATTGTAAGAACTGCAACCTTGAAACTTCTGAATATTATTTCTTATGCCTTTGTCTATGAGTGTATCAAATTTGATTAAAATCAGACCACTCCTTCTATAACCCGATTTTTTCGATCATCGATTTTCGATATTTATCTGGGGTACCTCAATACAAAACCTAGCTAAGAACACTCACAAACGCTTATAGTACAACAGTGCAAATTTTCAAGAAAATCAGTTCAGCCGTTTCGGAGTCTATAGGTAACGGATACCCAGATACACACAGACAAAGTTTTATTTATAAATAAGTTTAGAATACGTTTAGTTCCATTTATAAATAAAGTTCCATTTATAAATAAGTTTAGAATAAATAAGTTTATACTGTAATTTTTTATAACAATGGTTTATAAAAGTATTCTTTTTATAAACTATTTTATAACAAAATTACAATATTAAGCCCTACTCTGTATCGAGCACATTTTACAAAGTAAATGCAACGGACAGTTGGTTTTTAATCTGTCTGTTTTTCTATTTCCTTATAATATATATAAAATAGGATAATTTATATATATACATATATATGTGTCTGTATATACTATACTAAATGTATACTAAACTATACTGTATATACTATACTAAATATATATACTTATTTGAACAGAATCATTCTAAGCATAAAATACTTAAAGAGATGCTCGTAAAATTCTTGATTCTAAAATACTACGTATGTTGGCAAAGACTTTGATCTAACGTAATGAATGTAACTACGACTGTGTACAGTGCCCTCAAAAGTTATCAAAGATGCTGCATACAAACAGAACTCATTCAGTACATGGTATACGGTATATTTAGTTGCAGTGAGTGTGGAAAAGAATGTCCCTCACTTGGTAGAATAAAACACCCATAATAATTCATCGGCACAGTAGCTTGCTTTTTGGTCAGAAATGGAGTAAACTTCTCATTTTTATTTTTGTCCCAAAGGTCGGACTGGCGTAATATCGACACTAGCGTTGTATTTATTGCGAGAACTGGGCGATTTTAACATTTGCCTATATGAATACTTATATGTATAGTCATCCTGCATAAAGAATAAACAATCCTATGTTACATAACTACCTCAGTGGACAGTGTAGATAATTTCTGTAACTCCTAGAGCAACATGAGGTTAAGGAAGCCACATGTGCGCAAGAGAATGGAAGTCCTTAGCAGGACGAAAAAGCCAACTATGCGCTGCCCATACCTGAGGATAAATGTATGAATGCCATTACCGAATTTAGCAACAGATATCAACCTCACAAAAACATGTAAACTTTCTTTATTTTTACTTATCCTATTTCTCTCTCTCTTACAAACACACACACACGCACACACACACACGCACGCACACACTTACACAAACAGACACACAGACATATTTATATTATAATATTTAAATTTTGTAACATATGTATTTTATAATATCACTAGAACAATAAGTATTTTGTTTTGAAACTTCTTGTGTCCTATCAAGTGATAATAAGTCACAAGAAGTGTCGAAGCAAAATAGCTAATTTTGTAGTGATACTATAACCTTCTTATGTTATAAATTTGAAATATTATCCGCTCAACTTTGTATTGAGCACTTTGTTAAGAATAGTGATTTTTGGCACGAAATTTTATTCTATCCAAACCTACCCAATACACACACACACACACACACACACACACACACACACACACACACACACACACATATATGTGTGTGTGTGTGTGTGTGTGTTGTGTAGGTTTGGATAGAATAAAATTCCTTTTTCTGCATAAATAACAAACATAAAAAACACCATATTTAAAGAAAAAATAGATATATTAAAAGTTCATGTTCTTTTTTTCTTTTTCTTTTCTGTTAATGATGCCTTCCGTCTGGTTTACCAAGGATGTCAATAGGTTGGTTAGTTTAGGCTTCAAAACCAGCAGTTAAAGTTAAAAAAACGTATTTTTATTTCTTCTCTAAGTTTAGAAGAAAATAAAGACAGGAAAAAGTTACAATAATTATATGTATTTTTTCTTGAAAAATAAAATATTTGAACAAACAATTTGTGCTATATTCTCATATAATAATGGCGTACTTAAGAGATATAGTATTCTACTTTCTACACATTCTCAAGTCTGAAATGGCAGATTTAAATGTTTGTCTAGATTTATCCAAAAACGAAGTTTATTAAATGTAGCAGCTACACCCAAATGTTTACACTTGAAATGGCGATCCATGATGACTACATCGGTGAAATGACAATATCTTGGTAACAAGATTGAATACAAAACTTCAGGATTTGCCAATTCTAATTTAAGATATAATCAATCCATCATTATCTCAAATGGAAGAATTTAACAAAAATAATTTTTGTTTTGAAATAAATAGGACTGCACCAAAGTTTAAGAATATAACATGACAGACTAAACAAGATTTGAATTTGACTTTTTTAAAAATAAATGTATTTAGAACATGTATGACAAAAACAATTGACATGAAACAATTTCTTTTCAAAATTTAAAACAGATATAATATCTGATGTCACAGGGAAATTAGAAACAGCATTAGTTAATACTAACAAATGGCTGTCAGAATTAAAACAATTCAATTCACTGGTAGGTCAATAAACAACCAAACCAGAAAACTACTGAGTACCAAACATATAACTAAAACTGAAATAGTGTTTGTTATTTAGTAAGAGTAATACCTATTGTGATCAAGTCAGCAGGATTATCTGCTGATGGAAGATATATATATATATATATATATATATATATATATATTATAAATTATACTTTAGAACATATACAAACTACAATCTACTACAAAAATGTGGATTTTGTTTCGACATTGAAAAAACAATGTCTCATCAGGTAGTTAGTAATGATAGTAATAACCATCATTACTAATTACCTGATGAGACATAATATAATAAATATTCATTACTCTAATTTTATATTGAGCACTGTTTTAAATAAATGTTTGGAACGTTACAAATATTTTCTTCGTTTTTTATTCATTTTATATATATATATATATATATATATATATATATATATATAAACAAAATGTTTGGAGGTACAAAAAATTTATGGACAGTCCCTATGTCCCTTTTCTTCAATATCTCATCAGGAGAAAATCATTGGATATATAAATTAAATGAAAAGAACAGCAACGAAAATGAAGAGAAAAATGTGGGGAAACACTTAAAATAAATATACATATAAATATATGTACTAATACGAGGGAAGGAGAAATCGCGTGCAAATATTTAGCGAGGGACAGTTAAAATAAAATATCCCCTAACAAATTTAGAGACTTAACAAAATCCTTTTGCCGGCAAAGAGAACGTTTTCGTAAAGATATATAGTCTATAAATTCCTGGCTTTTAAAATTATATATATATATATATATATATATATATATATATATATATATATATATATAAACATTGAAACCGAGATTTGTCAGTTGTTTTTTATTCTTTCACGAATATCCTTTAATCTATGTTTATTAAAAGAGCATTTAGTCTTAATATTTTAGGTAGTACACAAGATAACACGACGTGAACATCAACAGAAATTATTATATTTATTACGGTATTTGAAAAAGAAATTCGGTATACATCTAATAACTAAAAAAACTTCTTACAACTCTAGATAAGGTAGCGTTCTCTAAATTATGGATGTCCCCTTAGATTTGGTAAATAATGAATGTGCCGAATGTCTTTGAAAGATGTAAGCAACAAAACCGGATTGCCTTTTGTAAAAGCATTCGGTTTTTGTCACAAAACATTATTAAATCAGAAATAATAGAAATATCTAGGGTCATTCTCGGAAAACTCAAACAATCTAAAGTGTAAATTTTGCAAATAACATTTTCCACATTATCGGCATGTCAGAAGGAATCATTTAATCCAAGCCTAGTTTGGATTTCCATATCTCACTAAGAAGAATTATGCGTTTTATCGTAATCGGTAAAAAGAGAGAAAAAGGGTCACATACACTAGCGCTCTGAAATAAAATCTCGTTTTTATTATTAGCTGGTGCATCCATATCATTAATGAAAACATTTATTTTTCATGGGATTTTAAAGATATGCAAGTACCTTTTCATACGGAGAATTGTTTTATAAAACTATCCTTCTTTTTTCATATTATCCTTTAAAACGTCACAATTAGAATCACAGAATCTGAGTAAAAGAAAATCCTTCACTCATAATATTCAATGAATCCTTATACAATTTAAATAAAATTGCAGTAAAGTTATAAGTTTTAATAAGATTTTCAATTTATAAATTATTCAGCAACATGTTCCTACATAAACTGTCATGATACTTTTCGACATGATATTTAATGATCAATTTCAAAATGTATGGAATTGCCACGAATCTAAAAATGTTAGTTTTATATCTAAAACAAACTAGCTTATCATCAACCTTAAAAAAGAAACAAAAACGATTTCTGTCCCTTTGACTTATTAGTTTAATCATTAACAAAGTTTTCTGGTATCAATCAGAAGGACATAAAGCTCGATTCTAAACTTAAATAGTAAACCCCACATAGCCGTGAACAAATTGATACCTGGATATACACAATCGTTCAAATAGTGTTCCTCCAGTTCGTAATGGACAATCAAACACTGGTCTTAACTTAGTAGTATATTGACTATTAAATTTTACTTCAGATCTATGAAGAATCCAAAAATGTATTTTTGAGATCATTTAATGAACTTCAGTTCTCTCGATAATATTATCTGATTCATGATCAAAGAAAACTTGATAATAAAATTTTTATATGCTTTGCTTATTTAATTTTGAAATGACTCTATCAGGTAAATTCAAAGATATCTGATGATTAAAGGGTACAGCAAGTAGTCTATCCTCATCTGATGATATACCAAAATAACAACTATCTTCATAAAAGATTTTTAAAGGCTTGAATTTTATATTTATTATACTCACTGAGAAATTTTTCTGATATCCCTGAAGTTTCCAGAATGAAAAGAATGTCCACTGTTTTTTCTAGAAAGAAATCTGTGAAATAATCCAGAGAATTATAATACTGAAATTTAGAATCCAGAGCCTACTATTCCATGCAAAAATTCAAAAGCACTGCCTTTCATTATTTGTCTATATTTCTGAAATGAGGTAGTATTTACAGTATTTACATTATTCAGACTATTGTCCGCATCTTTGTTGCCACTTTTCCGCCGTTTCGGCCGTTGTACGCTTCAGCTGCTAAGAACCCTTTATTACAATTACGGAGGTATATCATTCTCATTCCTTGTGCAAAACCGCTTCTGGTGATCATGAGTTATCTCCCTGGTATTGAACTCACAACTCTTTGGGTCGTCATGCATTTAATTAATTGCATTGGGCCCATATAATTAAGCACATCTCCATCTAAGAATCCGTGAACAGAAATGATATTATGACGAGAAAAATCAGTCAACAACTTATAGGAACTATTTTTGACATTTCCAACTATTTTTTGAGTCCACTTAAATGAAATAACAAATCCTTCATGTCATCCACGAAAAAAGGTACAGAACATTTTCATTCAGATAATGTTACAACCAAATGTATTTTATTTATCTTGAGCTGAGCCCCAAAAGATTGTTATGACAAAATCCTTCATATTCATAATATCTGATTTGTAAACTAAAATCTATATATTTTATCAGATAGATTAGAACGTTTACTTCCAGAATCCAATAAACAACTGAACTTATTTACAAGGTTATAGAATGCACTGATTTCAATTATAGCTAATAAAAGATCTTTATTCTTTACCTAAAAACACGAACTAGAATTTCCCGGAAATGTTTTTAATTCAGAACATAAAGACCTTGCTTGTATTCTATTTTCACATTTCCAAGAAGGTTTCAGAAAACTCATTCTACCAGAACAATTATGAATGTGAAGACCTAACATAAACAGTACACAATTTGTGTACATTACACTACTGTTAACGCACTTTCAAAAAAGAAATTGTTTTGCTAGGTCTGCTGTTAAGAAAGTGAGTTCCCCCTGTCATGCTGAACAAATTTTAATCACCAGAATCTATCTTGCATAAGTCTACCATTCGTCCATGCATTGAATATTGCTGTCATCTCTAGTCCAGTTCTTCTGCTATGTATTTAAAGATTCCTCATAAAATACACAGAAGATTCTGCAATATTATTAGTCCTGACATGATATCTCAGCTTCAGTTACATTCACACCACTCTAAAATATGATCCCTCTGCTGTTTCAGAAATATTTTCATGGTAATTGTTCTGATTAGTACCTAGACTTTATAAATTTTAGCGCAGTATTAGATTGGCGGTATTGGTCTCGTTATTTTACGGTTAAAATATCTAAATGTAACCGTAAGTTCTATGCTTCTTCTCTCACACTTCTCACTTGTATGTCTCTCTTTTGGTTTCTTACTTTTCAATTAAATTTGATCTACAAAAATTTAAATACAATATCAATTGTAATTTCTGTCTTCTTAATTCGTGTTCTTTTCTTGTTATTTTCCTTAATAACGTTTTTGTTTTTTATATTTTATCACACTCAGTAATCTCTAGTATCCTCGGGATTTTAGTGCCTTGCTTGGAATAAGATGATTCCAAACATTTGCTCAGACAGATTACTCTGGTTCTTTTTCTTTATATTTGAGCCATTTGTAACAAATTTACTGTTTAAAAGAATTTCGAATTGTTCAGAGTCGATTTGGTAGTATGTAGTTTTATATTCATCTATCCATCTTTATATTTAATAAGTTTTAATTTGATTGGCAGAAGTCCCAAAAGAGCAAGAATGTTGTGCTGTGTTAATCCACATAATCAACATTTGAATAGTGGTTGTGTTGTTATGTTTTGCTCTCGAACTCCGATTAATGATGCCAAAGAGAAAAAGACATCGATCTCATTCATGCGACAGGTCATTATCGATTCATCTTAGCTTTTTCTTGCGCTCAGCAGATTCCAAACCATTTTCATGTCTAAAGAAAGCTAAAAAGAATTTCGTTTTGTCTAAATATTTAATTTTGAAAAAATGATTTTGAGCCATAAGTACTTTTCCTGGCATTCTTTAAATCATTCTTGTTAAACACGGACAAAAAAACTTTCAAACGATGTTCAAACATTCTTTGTCTAATATCTGCACATTCTTGATTCACACCAAATACATATTAATTGATATTCTTTTTCTCTGACTCTGATATGTCATATACGAAGGGCTACTGAAAAGTTCTCAGTTCGACCGACTTCCCATAAACGGACCAAATGTCAGACTATTCTTTATTCGTTTCACGGTCTGATAGAAAAATTGTCAACACTCCGTTCAACATGTAGAATTTTGAATAATCTTTCATAGTAGTTGAAATGTATTAATACATATTTTTATGCTACTCAGTGTCTTATCCGGAAAATACCAATGTGTATAGAGAGCTCGTTCATCGAAAAAAATACCCGTATTACATCCTTTTATGTTGTTCGGAAGATAATGTCCGATTTTAGAATCAATTTATTCCTGAATATATTTAAACAGTGTTTAAATCATTCAAAGCTGAAACCTTGAACATCTACATATTCCTGCCATCGAGTTACAATTTTATTTATGCTTTTAACTTTAATGGTTTGAACACTAAGAAATTTTAGATGCAGTTTCTTCTTCTATTTTGCAACAGAATGTCTTTTGGCTTAAAAATATTATCAAGATGCTTGGAAAAGTGGCATTCAGTGTGTAAGAGATTGGGAGAACTTGGTGGAGGAGGCAAATTTTGTAACCCAAGTTAGTGAGCTTCTGCGGTGTCAACCTGGCAACATATGGCTGAGCATTGTCATGAATGGGTGGTGTTCGACTAGTATTTACGCATTTCTTCATTTTTCATTATATATATTTAGCAAAGCAGACACTTTAATCATTAGAAATGAGCAAAATATTTTGTGAAACTGTTATAATAATATATTAGAACATAAGTAAAATGTTTATTGTAAAATCGAACATCATTTTTCAATCATCCAAATATATATATATATATATATATATATATATATATATATATATATATATTGAACCCAGATAATATGGTCCATGCCATTTTTTATACTACTGTCGGTGCAGTTATGTCCATTCGTGCGCGGATTTCATCTACGCGAAACTTTTAATAGAGATAAGATAATTTTCTTTATTACTATTAATGTTAAGTTATGATACTCTGCACTACAATTTCAAAGACTTAAAAACGTTTGTTTGTTTTTTCTTTTCTTAAAATGTTATCTTCCACAAATAACTGGCGTGAATGTTTTTTTATTTATTTCATTTTATGTTAATTGTATATTTTTTGTGACACACAATCTTGGCTATTGTTATACTTAAAAGTACGCATAAATTGTACCGATATACTGCAATTACGAAATGACTATACATGATCCCAAGTATAACAACGTACTCATTCGGATGTAAATATACACATGGGCATATTTACAAGTATGAAAACATAAAAAACTAAATTACTACTACTGCTACTCAACACAGCTTAGAATTACTACTAATCTCTATACGAAATAATATATAGGATGTATAAAATATAAACACAAACATATACTAAAAGTGAACACATTGTAGATTAACCGAAATCTCTTAGGACAATAGGGCAGGTTGATTTTCTTAGAAAATTAACATTGCACTCAGTGCAAAATTTGTAGGTTGATACAATAAGTACTGAGACCGAACGTTAGATGCATAATTTTTAGTAGTTTGTGAGCATTTAGTTTTATTTATCATCTAAAAATGTGTATAGAAACAACTAATTTCCGCAGGTATTTGCTTACAAACTGACTTCAAAATGTTATTATTTTCAAGAATAAATAAAGTTTATATCTTTTCATTAGATACTTTGAATGGAAAATATATTAAAACTAGAATTCTAAATACGAATCACCAGAAGGAAATAAGCATTTTTTACTGTATTCGATAAGTGAAAACTGGCAATATTGCAAAATATTACAATGAATAAAATCTTACACCATTTGTTACGTCATAATCAATAAAAACAAAAATACATAAAAGTGTATATAGCACCATACTAAATGATAAGTATTACTGCATAAAATATGAGATCATAAAATAGTTAAACTTTTTCAGGATAATTTCCTTTTGAAGTAGGCGAAGATCTTATTTGTTAGTACAATGCGAAAGTAATAATGTACTTGTGCCAAGCTTCTTTTTCATATACAATTATGAAGCTTCAGCAGTTAATTAAGAGGTTCTTTCGCCACTTTGCGAATGAGCCGATAAATTTAGTAACTCCAACGTTGTTTCATTTATTAGAACCGCGAGTCACCTACACTTGGTGTAATAGTTAGCAATTTTGTCTTGCTAGAGCAATTACGAGTAACAATTAGGAGTAGTAAGTTCAATCCTTACTGGGTGCCCCACACATTCGGCCTTGTAGCACATATAAGCTATGCTTAGAAAACCATCATTAAGCTTGTCTCACTGGAATCATTACAATTGAGGGTTTGATCCTCACTGGGTGCCCCATATTTTCGGCTTTGTGTCACATCTAAGACGCGCTCAGAAAACCACTATTCATTAGAACCGTTTGCAGTTTTGACAAACCTTCTGCAAGCACAGGTTCACAAACTCCATTTTATAGAGAGAACAATTAATGTTCTGCAATTTAACTTTAAACAATTGCTACACTGTTGTTCGTCATCATAAAAGAGAAAATGTAAGAACCCAGTAAATAATAAGAAAATTTTCTTTGTTCGTCACGTGCAATGAAACATGTATAAAAGAAAGATTGCTGCTTAATATTTACAAATCTCTATATTCAGATTTCAAGTGGCCAAGTCAGTTTAGTCTAAAACATCGACCTCCTCAATTCTAAAAGTAAAATATTTGCATACATAGATGTATGTGTGTGTGTGAGTGATAGATAGATAGATAGATAGATAGATAGATAGATAGATAGATAGAGTAAAGAAATTAGAGAGAATACCTCTGTGGGTGCGCGCGTGTGTATTGCTTCTTTTTCGTGTTAATGTCAGCAAATTTCGCCCGCTTTCGTGTACAAAATTCCTCGTTACTTCCTTCAGAAGATTTACGCTACTTGTGAAATATTTACACGTTTTCTCAGTAGTAAATCTATATCGCACACATATAAACAAGACTAGAGGGCATAAGCAGAGGATGTTTCACAGTATTTTACTCTCGGATTTTGATCAACCACATAAATTGGGCATACTCTTTAATACTCGGAAACACAGTTCTCATGTACTTGTCTTTTATCTAACCTCTTTTGGCTGAAACTATGTTGTTAAATTTTGGCAGTTGGCAAAAAATTGGTACTCGGTAACTCAAGTAGTAATGTTTTCACTTTAATCTTGATGTAGTGGTTAACGTATCTGTCCACAATGACTGTAAAGTTTCGAAAATTACTTTCTAAACGAGAATTCTAGAAACGTGTCTTCTTTTATGATCATGGCTCTCCACAGTTTCCTATCCTTTGTATCTCTAAGAAATTTTCGTTTCCTTACTATCGTACCTAGTCCCTGTTCTATTTACATAAAACTATTAGTTTTAAAATTTTATTTTTATTTTTTATAATCATTTCATCCCAAGCAATGCAGAAATACCACTGGTGCGCAGGAGGTTACTGAGAGAATGTCGAAAAATGGTAATTTATATCGGGTGCTAGTTGTTCCCCTCTGTCACTTTTGCCATGCAATGTGAATGTACAATTCTCCGAGCCCTCTTTCCTCATTATATATTCCATAAATTTTAACTCTCCCTTTCTGGTTGTAAGAAGTGAGGTATTCGCATCATCCGTCTAAAGAAGCACTTTTTTGTTGCTTTGCTTCTCATCTTCATCTGTAAATGAATTTTTCCATTAACTGCCATTTAGAAAAATAGATCTGATATAGTAACTCAGTACTATTCTCTTTATTTCTAGTAAAATTTTTCTTCCTCTTAGTTGAGATATCCCGTGACTCATTAGAGTCGTAGGAGGACCACATGTACTGCAGCTAAAGTAGAAGTGGTGTTTCTTTGGGCACGGAAGCACAACCCTCTCCCGGCTGGTTTGAATTTTTTTTGAGTTTTCCTTTTCTTTGACCTACACCAAAGCTATAGAAACCATTCTGTTTTGCACACAGCTTGGAAGAGAAGAGATGAATTCATACCTTTGGAAAAGGCACGTAAGTGAATGTATCGAATCCAACTTGAATTTGATCTCGGCTCTCCGATTTCACAATCTGAGCCGCTATCCATTACTCTACTATGCCTTCATATATCTCTTAATACTGTGTTTTATTTCTAAAAGGCGTCTTTCAACATTTCTGATTTCTGTATCACGTTCTCCGTCGTCTGTTATAACGCTCCTATTTCTGCACTTGATTGATTTCGACTTCTACAATTTGTATCTGCTCTTCTTGTTGGCAACCATATATGATGGAAATTAATATAATAAAAAGTCATTTTGTTAGTTTTTCGTATTTATACTTATTTTGTAGATAAAATATATTTCATTTTAAAATAAAAAAAAACAGAAGGAATTTTTCGATAATATAAGATCAAGTTGTCCCGAACCTTTTTTTAGTTGTTTATATTATCGTTCCGTTAACATTCCAGATTGCAAACGTCAACTTGCAATTTATTTTTACGGCATATATTCTGCTTTTGTTTTGTTTTTTTTCTTTTGTTTTATAATTGATAATCATTCAGTAAATATATAATTAAGCTATATATTCATTTTGTAATGCCATGTCTCTTCAAGACATAGATAACCAGGGCTTCCAACAAATTCGCTTTTACTCCCTGATTTCCCATACATCAGTGGAAATACAATGGAGTAGATTCCTCGTTGTTTTCTCCACAATCTTGAATTCAGAGTTTTGCTTCTACACTGCTATTCAAATTGAGATAGACTAGTAAATATGTGCATTTAACCCATAGCTTAATAGAGGACATACAGATTTATATAATAGTCTAGTTACCGATGTTTAATTTTCAATTTGGTTATTAAAAATGCTATTTCATGTGAAATATATCATTTCTATAGATAAAAAATACGGTGAATATGCTTGAAAAATGTCATGAGTCAAACTAGGATTATTGCCCAGTCAAAAACGTAAATGAAATAGGAACTGACTTTAAGACTGTTGCTAACAGAGATTCAAGAAAATGACAAAAAGCTGTTGTTGCGAATGTAAACAGAGTGAAACGATAAAGAATATTAAAAACATTGAACAAAGTCATGAAAGCAAATAAACTACTACCGCTAAGTAAATAAGAGAAAGAAGAAAAGTGAAGTAGTACGTGAAAATTGATTTTTTTTTAGTGAAGTAGAACGTGAAAACTGATTTTTCATCCGTAATTTTCAGTATGGAATGTTGAAATATGTATGATAGAGTTATTGGCTTTAATAGCGTCATTAATGGCTGTGTCCTTCACAGATATAATCAGCTAACACAACTTGGAATACAATATAGGGAAGTAAAGTAAGGTTCTGGGATAATATTGTAAGAAATAAAATTATAAAGCTCTTTAAAATTAATAAGTAAGTTTTGATAAATGCAGTGAACTTAAATTTATGGATGAGACGTTTTTAACAACATATCAAGTGAAAATAAGGACCTGTCACATTCTGCAAAGCTACCTATTTGCCAAATTATCACAAAACAATTCAAACTAATTAATTGATTAGCTCCCAATCTTCAAAGACTTCGAAGAGAAAGCCTTTAGTCCCATAAATTCTAATAGAAAACATTTTGTTATAAGAATTCAAATAACAAATGTTTAGTCCCAAGGATTTTAAGAGAAAACATTTGGTCCCAAGATTTCAAATATAAAATGCTTAGTCCTACGATTTCAAATATAAAATGCTTAGTCCTACGATTTCAAATATAAAATGCTTAGTCCTACGATTTCAAATATAAAATGCTTAGTCCTACGATTTCAAATAGAAAATGCTTAGTCCTACGATTTCAAATAGAAAAAGTCTATTCCCAATACTTCTAATAAAAAACTGTTGTTACTTCATTAAAGGTTATTTTTGAGAAGGGAAAACAGTCTTCCTGTAAAAGTACGTAAGTTTAGAATTGAAATAGTACAAAAGTTAGCAAAATTAATGGATGAAACAGTGATAAATGTTTTAGAATATCAAGGAGACTATCTCACACACAAAAAAAAATCAGGCTATATGTTAATCAAATAAATGTTTCCGTATGGATATAATGAAAATTAATGTGGCACATATTATGTTTGCATATATAAAGTTCAAACCCCCAAAAACGTTTTTTTAAGATAGATATTGTATGCTAAAACCGGTCATATAAATATAATTATAGCTTGAATATTTTACCAATAATCGATTAGGCAATACCATATATATATATATATATATATATATATATATATATATATAATACTCGCCAAACGTTTGGGAACACCATCTGAAATTCAAAAATTGTCTAATATTTGAACGTTGTGTGGTATTTTCAATATTTTCTTATTCGCTCACATTGGGACAGCGTGATTTTTTTTTTATTATATTATATTATATTATATTATATTATATTATATTATATAAGTAACAATAACGAAATTAACCTATGACTTCATCAAGTTTTCTTAAAATCCTAACTTTTTTGCCGAATATACATTGCTTGCTAATGGCTATATTAAGGCTGGTTGAGTGAAAATTTTCAATAAACCCACTTTCTAAAAGTTGGACACTAATCTCACCATCATATTTAAGCGGGATTTAATTATACCAAAGATAAAAAAATGCCTTAGAAATTATTAAATCCAGAGGGTAATCTCAAAACTTTAGTCTACTCTATACATATTCAACCTATTCTATATATATATATATATATATATATATATATATATATATATATATATATATACAGAAATACAGAGAGACAGAGACAGAGTTATAATAACTTGAACTGATTTTAAATGTGAATTTAAATTAAGCGTCTAATGATTTTTTTTTCTTTCAGGTTTAACAAATTCTTCAGTCTTTGGTAATTTCAACTATGGAAAGATTAACAATCGAACAACATGTTAAAGTTATCAATTATGAAAATGGACGTTCAACAAGAGAAGTTCCCATGTCACATCATCACTCAAAACAGGGACGCCAATTAGCCACTACGATCATGCGACTTGACGCCTTTAGATTTCTTCCTTTGAGGTAATCTCAAAAGTCATGTTTATGCCAATAAGCCAAAGGATGAGACAATAAGGCATACTGGTGAGATCGAGGAGCAACAAAGCAGAGGTGTTTTCAAAATTGTTTTTACTATCGAGTGAAGTTGTGCTGCTGAAGACTTGGCGGACATTTAGGCAATATTACTTTTCACACATAATTGCCATAACGCAAATAACATAATCCAAAATTGAAATCAATAAAATTTTACAAATAATATTGTTTTTTACTGCTAACTTCGATCCGTCTTAATGGAATCCCATATATATATATATATATCGAGAGAGAGAGAGAGAGAGAGAGAGAGTGAGAAAGAGAGTCCCATAATGATGGGGTATATTTTAATGCAAATAACTTGTATTATAAAAATGACATAGAGAACGAAATATATTTATTACATAACAGCTATACAAGAGTTCAATGTAATATCTAAGATTTGGATATTATATTCTGAGTTGTTTACAACCACTAAAAGAATATGCAAGACATCGCTCTCTCACTCCAAACACAATGCGGCTTAGCATATCAACTGTAATGGCTACAATCTCTCTTCGGGTGCTTTGTTTTAGTTCTATAGTTGTACGGGACTTTTCCAGTTTTAATGCATCATTATGGGACACCCTCTAACACACACACACACACTCTCTCTCTCTATCTCTTTTTCTCTCTCTCTATCTATCTATCTATCTATCTATCTATCACTATATATATATATATATATATATATATATATATATATATATATTCACAACAATGCTAGCTCTCATTGCCGGATGACGGGGTAAAAATCTCGAAACAAATTCCCGTGTCGCAAACTATATTAATTTTAAAGAAAAAAAATTAATTATATATATATATATATATGTGTGTGTGTGTGTGTGTGTGTGTGTGTGTGTGTGTGTGTGTGTGTGTGTACTACTACTACTATCCAACACAACCTTTTCTCAACAAAAACAGATCATATATATTTTTCCTTGTCTCATAGACTTGACACCAGGAATAAAGTAAACCAAACCAAAATGCTTTTAATAATACCTGTCTTAAATCTAACAAATAAGTACTTTGTATTTTCCCTCAATCCACCAATAACAAACACAATTACATATATAAGTGTCTTGACGTTTCAAATGCTCGCCGATTCATGATGTGGCCGTTAAGATTCACAACAAATAACGCTTTGAATTGCACTGCAAACATCTTCTGACCACCTCAACGTGTTGAGTTGGGCCTTAATCACCAATCAAATCTTTTTTTTCGGAAACTGTCACTCTTCATAATATACACAAGTCATTCAGGATTTTTAATTGGCAAAGAAGAATTTACTTACCCTAGCTTCAGCTTTATTTTTTAATAAAATTTGTGTCAATGATCATGTGTGTGAACTTGAATAGTGTATTACACGTTTTAATTTCTTATATATTAGTATAACCAAACAAAAATTCCTACCTTACAGTTTTATTGTTAATTTTATTAATGTATTCTGCATGTCTTTTATATAGAAATAATTAAACAATATAGAAAAACTACAAGATATTTTATAGGTATACTTTCTTGTCTGTATTCTCTGTTCTAACATACTTATGTAATACATATTTATGGACGCATGGCCGAGTGGTTAGAACGTTCATTTTCTAACCATGAAACTGGGGTTTTAATCTCACCATGGTCGATTTATCAGGAAGGTGACTTCTTGATGTTATCGGTCTGGAGGCGATCCCAACGTGTGGCATTTTTGGAAAGTGCTTGAAAACCATACTACGAGTTGACCCAAGCCTCGGAATGAAATTGAAACAATCAAGTATGCGTGTGCACACGCACACGCATACTTGATTGTTATGTGCTAGCTCGAAGTCACAAGTCATCGTGACTAAGAATTTGGGCGTCCTGGCCTTGTTCAGATTGTTATTCTCGAAGAAACTATAGCTAAGGTCCACTCAACAAATGTTCAGATTGTTATTCTCACAGAAACTATACCTAAGGTCCACTCAACATAGTCGCAGTATAAACTATGGGTGTTCTCTGTTGGTGTTGAACAAACATGAGTGTGTCGAGCAAGCGCCTGCAATAGGGATTAGCTAGACAGTAGACAGGCATCCTTGGATAAGAGTGGCCAGCCATAACTATGTATATCCCACTTCATATATATATATATATATATATATATATATATATATATATATATTAAGTGCTATGGGTTGATGTCTTGTCACTAAAACTGTGTATATGAAAGAACAGGGCAGATGAAGAACCTGAGTAACCCTCGATGATTGCGCAAGCACGAAATCATAAATCATCGTAACCGAGCGTTTGAGATTACCGTTTTGTTTTAAAGGAAACGCCAGATTATTTCTTCTCTTTTTGAAATTGTTACTAAAGTCCGCTTAGCATTGTTGTAGTTTGAACGACTGTTTCGCTGTGAAGATGTTGAAGAAACTAAAATATTGCCGAGTAAGGAGTAGGTCGCCAACTTAATAGACTCTATACTCTACCAGGACTGATAGAGTTTTCCATATCCTTTTATTCTGTCATAATAATTGTAGCCAGTTTTGACTGTACAAGGAAATCGATTAGTCACTCTGTTGCATGACAATTCCTGTCTTGTCACTGAAACTGTTTTGTGGCAAAACAAACAAACAAACAAACAAAAAACATGCTGTCGGACTAAGAAGTTTTTTTATATGCGGCGAATTCTGTCAAATCCGTCGCTTTATTTAACAACACTTGTCTGATCAGTGTTCAAATTCAAAGAAGAATCTATCACAACAAAACTGGAAACTTTATTTTATGATGGAATAATCAATTTAGCAGAAAGGCTTCAAGTGTCATTCTCTGAACTTCAAAGTGAATACTAAGTGAGTACAAATGATTTTGAAACTAAAAATTGAATACACAATTAAAATGGTTGTGACTGAGTTGTCTTCAACGTTTCGTTATTCTGTGTCTAAAGAAATAAAATTAAAATGGTGGCAGACAAGACACATAAAATCTAAAAAGGTCAAGTGGAACAAGACAACTATAGATGATTAATGAAAGAGATGGTTCTATTCGAATGGATAAGTGTGGTGAACGGTTTTCGAGGTTCAAAAACTTTGAATTTGATATAGAAGACAAGCTATGCAGCGATAGACCACAAGTATTATAGTAATGAGTTGTATGTTATCTTGGATGTTGATCCCCCACCTCACCCCAACAGTAAAACTAGCATTGAAAGTTATTATTTCATATTTAGTGGAATATTTTTTTTTTTTGTTTTTTTTGCTGAAGATTCACTCTGTACAAAGCCCGGAGGCCACGTTACGTTAAACGTTTGAGATTAAGAAAATGAGCATTCCATACGAATAAGAGTAGAAGATAATGGTTAACTCTAGACTACGATTGTAGTGATCGGGGAAACATCTTTTTGAGAGTTTGTTCCATAGGGCAATCGTTCACTGTCTGAGTGGAACTTACTTCTCACAGATGAAATACAGAGAAAATGTGCGTGGTTGGTACAATGTACGTCCATGGCGAGTCCGAGATGTGAAAGTTATACCTAGTGGAACCAAAGAATGTAGTGCGCCCGATCACTTTCCCTGAAGTGCATATTATATTCCGAATTGCTGGCACTTGAATTTCAAATGATTCGTAACCTTGGCTGTTTGGCTGCTACAGTCAAAAGCAAAAAAAGCTGTTTATATGATAGGAAATCCATGAGATCCCTTGTCCATAAATCGTTTTGTCAATCCCAAATCGATAATTTTTTCCAAATTCCTAAATCGGGAATTTTTCTTTTACACGCTACATATTTACCAGATGATGCACTCAGACAGTCATTTGCTTCGATTGGCGCACTATATCTTACCTGGTTAATAAATTTGATATTTAAAATGTAATTCATAATTTTATTTCATAGAACAGGGAGGCTTTTCAACGAGATGGAATTCGAAAACTTCCAGAACTTTGATATAAGTTTATAGACATAATTTTATTGAAAGTTAAATATATTTTATCGGTTAATATACAATTAAAATTAAAATTAAAATTAAAATTAATTTATTTTAATGAAAGATTAAAACATACTCTTTTTTATAGTTTTAACACTTTTATAACTGAATAACAATACTACAAAAATATATGAACAAAAGGTCATGTGAAAAAACTCGTACATCTTCCATTCACTTAATATCCATATATCGCATCATGTTTTATTAATATACAGTGTTGTCTGAAAAGAGTAGCATTTTCTTTCATAAAAGAGTTTTTTTATTTTTTATCCAAAACAATGCCAAGATAATCTGGCTGCTTTTGAAGCAAGTCATGTAAAACGTAGATCTGTCTGCTTTTATTGGGTGAGCTATTATTTTTAAAGATTTTTTTACAAACATATTAATTAAACAACTTCTCTAAAAATAGCTATATTATATGCAGAAAATGATCGAAAAATCAACAATAGAGACAGTTTCTCTATTGTAAAACTTCATGAAATAATCTAGAAAAAACGGATAAAAATATCGTAAAATATTTCTGTACGATGTATTCGAAGAAATAAAATGCTTACTGACTACACACACACACACACACACACACACACACACACACACACACACACACACATATATATATATATATATATATATATATATATATATATATATATATATTGAAGTCAAAACCCAGTATTGATAGTCTGTTTCAGACAATTGATAGACCTGACGATTGCGTTTAAGAGGAAACAGACTGTCGCCTCTGGGTGTTGACTTAGTTTCCACAGTTATATTTTATATTTACGTATCTCTGATATTGACCACTTTAAACCATAAATATAGCATATCTTAAACTATATTTTATCACATACACGCACACAGGTCTGAAAAATGAAATCTCTGTGATTAAGAAAAATTCGTGCTGCAAACAATTAATACTTGTTTCAAATCAAATTAATTTAACTTTAAATTTGTTAATTTTTAAAAAATAACGTGTAACAGATCTATATTTTATTTGTGCAAGATTTTTAAAACCGAGAATTAACTTTTGTTTACAAACCTGGCAATCGGTCAAAACGGACGAAAAAATAATAACTTTTGAAAACTCTAAAATGTTGCGATTCCAATCGATATATATTCTATTTGAAATACACCAGAGTATTTTGCTTACTGGAAATAGTAAATTTAATAATTTAGCTTTCAATTAAAGCTAAAATGAAAGCTTCAAGAAAACATTGCTTTTATTTTTAAAAATTCACTTTAAAACCTAAGTATCAAAAAGAGGTACTTAAAGTCCGTCAATGGACAAAATGCAATGCACCAAATCTCTTATTTTCTGTTGCTACTTGCAGGGAAAATGCTCACACGAATTATATTTCTTGGTTCCGACAGTTCTAACCTTGGCGCTGGGACCTGCCATGCCACTCACATTGTAGCAAAACACCAACATTCACATAAGTTTCATTTAAGCGGCTTCTTCCCTCGAACCACTAGTCTATGGAATCGACTCCCATCATGTTTCTCCAATCATTACAATCTTAATCTGTTCAAGTGTAAGATTAATCGTTACCTTTGCCACATACCCGCATAAGCTGAGCCGCTTACCCTGCAAGCCTCTTCCTCGAGCGGCCCCTGGGTTTTGTACAGGATGAATCTCACTTCAAAAGCTCTCTCTATTAACAATTTAGCTGTTCATTTTATTCATCTAGATGCATTATTAAAATAAAATTACTCATTGACTTTTTAATTAGATTAATCGTTTCTAATTAATGAAGAAACCGACGTGCAAATACCATTGCAGCACTCATTTAACAGAACGTCACTGGAATGGAAGAAAATTTAGAAACATTAAGTTCTGTGCAGTGGCGCAATGACAAACGTTCTCGTGTCAGACAAATGAAAAGAATCAACTAAAATGCGAATAAACATCGCCATTTCTTCTTCTTCTTCTTCTTCTTCTTCTTCTTCTTCTTCTTCTTCTTCTTCTTGTACAGTTTTCTTTCAAGACGTAGGCAATCATGGCCATTCACATCTTCCTATCAATTATAGCTCTTTATGAATTTTGTCGTTTTGCTATTTTTTCCAAACTGTTCAATCATCCATTTACTTAAGACCATCAAGCATTGTTACGCGCTGTTTTCCTCTGACTCTCAATCTCTTCTGTGAGTATCAGATTTTCTATGCCCTCCTTTTTCTTTACGTGCCCCAGAAATTTCAAGTGTCTCTAGCTGATGTTAAATTTTCTTTTTGCCCCCATTTCCTCTAAAACCTCGTCGTTGCTCACATATTCGGCCCAGAGTATATTCAGTCTCCATTTATAACATAAGAAGAAGCTTTCTTCTATAATATTAGTAAATCAATGAAATCACTGCTGTCTTATTTTCTTTAAGAAAAAGCATAATTTAGATTCTGTTGTATAAATATATCAAGGAAACAATAAATCAGAATATGATTAAATATCTGTGTTGAAGTTATTTGCTCAAAGATTGTTTTTATTATAGGCAAACATTTAGCTGAATCCACTAAAATCATCATTAATTATTCAAGGATTAATTAAAAGATATTGCTCAATTTTACCATAACTTGCAAAAGGAATTTCTTTTCGTTTGTTCTAATACTATGTAAGTTATTCCTACTAAAACTTAAATGTTTTTATTGACAATAAAGTTAATTTTTCACACTCTCGACCTTTTAATTAAATTCACCTGACAGTTCTATATTGTTTTTAGTATTTGGAATAGTGATTAAAAATCGCTATCTCAAATATAACGGTTACATTTCATACGAAATGTAATTGCATATTTAAGCTACCTTTTATTTGGTTGAACTGGATACAACTATAATTGCCTTTGCTGAATTCAAATGCGGATAGAAATTACATAAGAATGTTTTTGTACTCAACCTAAGTTCAAGTGCGAGATCTAATTGAAAATAATATTTTTAGTAACTGAACTACAGAATATAGTTCTGACTTTGCGCCAAAGAGATTCAAAAATCGATAATTGGAACTTAGACTTGAATTAAATGAGTCCTCCTTTAATTTCTCTTATGTAGCACTCCTAAATCACCAAGCGAAGACGTACGGTTTCATTATAGATGAGGTTTGATAAAGAGTTTATATGTATTTTACATAAAATAAAAAATACTTTCAAATGATTCGATGAAGCAAAATACTATAGAGAATAAATCATACAACGGAAAATGAAACATCAGAAACGTCTAGTGGATTGGAAATATTAGTGAAGTGGATGTAAAGAAAAATATATCATATGATAACGACAGTTAGAAATATTGTTAAGAGAGAGAAAGGAAAATATATAAGATTATAAATTTTGAAACGAATCTCGAGAGAAATTTGCAGGAAAATATATATGATATGATATTTAGAACAATTTCGGAGAAAGAACGAAAAGAAAAAGTCTTATGATCATTAATTTTCGAACGTCGAAAGATTTGAAAAAACATACGACTTGATAACAAGTTTTGTAAATATTTGAAGAAAAAATATGTCATGATCATGAATTTTTGGAAAATTTGAAAGAAAATATATCATATGATCATGAAAGTTGGAAATATTTTTAAGAGAGAAAAGAAAATATATCATAAAATAATAAAATTTGAAAAACTCAATACAGCGATTTGAAAGGCAGTTATATCTTATGCTCATGAAATTAAGAACAATTACGGAAAAGAGCGAAGAGAAAAATATATATGAACATGAAATTTGAAAAGATTTATTGGGGACATGTTTGAAAGAAAAATATGTCATATTATTGTAAAATTTGATTGCATGGTTGTTGTTTAGCGGAATATCGAACTCTATGAGTATATTTAATGCCGAAATTGGACGTAATTTTATTTCTTTTTTTTTTTTTAGATAATAATGATTTCAGTGATACAAGACTAACTAATTAACCCATAGTTAGTGAGTGGAAGGGTGGATTCTATTCTTCCCAAAGACATTTGGGCATAAGTGAATATCTCGGCTCTCTGATTAACAACTCTCAGTCATTATACATTACATTACCCACATATCCAAACTTACAGCACCTGAAATTCTCTAGCGATCACCTATCTAGGTACTGACCAGGCTCGATGTTACTTAACTTTGAGGTTATACGGAAACTGATGTTTCAACGTAGTGGCATTAAGCTGAATGAGAGAGAGAGACAAAGAGACAGACAGACAGACAGACAAAGAGAAAGCGTGTGTGTGTGTATGTGTGTGTGGTTGTTTGTAAGTGTGTGCGTGAAAAGAAAGTATGTATTAGACCATTAATTTTAGAATGATTATCGAGAGATAAACGAAAGAAATGTATATCATATGGTCCTAATTTTTTTTAAATTGTTGGAAGAGATTAAAATGAAAAACATCATTTGAAGGAAAATATATGATCATATAATTTTCAAACGAACAAATTTTAAACATAAATGAGTGTGTTCAAAATCCAAATGCGAAGAAAATGTTGATTCAGCGACTCTATGCATTATTAATTAATAATTCTGTCTAATTAACTCATCAGTTGTTTGGTCAATTATACAAAATGTTTAAATAATCTAATATTAATTGTAGAAGAGTGTAACTAAATGTATTGGTAGCAGATGCAAATTTCTACAAAGTAATAAGACTTAAATCAAAATCAAATCCAAGCACGTTTAATTTAACCTTCAGTACAACTACTTCTTTTATTTGCCATGTTCCTTCAGGGCATAAACGATCATAGCCCTCCACATTATCCAGTTCTTTGTAACTCTTAATATATATCTTGTTATTTCTCCCAAACTTTGCTCTGCAATCCATTTTCCCATCAAGTATGTCATGTGCTTTTTCCCTTGTCTCTCTACCTGCCCTGTGAGTATCAGATTCTCCAATCCCTTTTTCCTCATTACGTCTCCCAGAAATTTTAATTGCCTCTTCCTGATGTTAAGTATAAGTTTCCTTTTTGTATCCATTCTTCCCAAAATCTCGTCTATTGATTTCAAACAATTCGTACCTATCTCAAAAAAATAAAATAAAATAAAATAAAATTATTTAACTTAATTTTCTCTTTTTTAAGTCTATGTACAAATAATAAACAATTATTAAAGAAATAACATACGCAGTATATCCATGATTACTTAATGAAAATTTAATACAAATAAAGATTTGGTACTGGATATGACAATAAACTGCATCCGGCAGCAAGACCTCTGATTTGGAGGATTGCTGTTGTTCCCAGATCCACTCTGACTTGGGGTGGTAGCAACTGTTAGGGTCTCAACTAAAGGCAAATAGCTATGAAAGTATGAAAATAAACTTTTATAGAAAAACATTACCAAATATACATTTTTGAAGGAAAAAATATTACCATAACACATTTTTGAAAGAAAAAAATTATTACCAGCAATACGTTTTTGAATACAAAACTGGCAAACATTTTCTGTTTGCTATTAAAAAATAATCATAATAATTATTTTTGATTAAAATCTTACTAAATCAACCTTCTCACTCTAACCGAACATTTTAAAAAATACCTTAAAAAATATGCCGTTAAACAAAACTCAAACTCCAACAAATACAGATCAGTCAGTCAGTTATGTGCCATGCGTTGGACGATCATGTCCCTTTTATTTATGATTGACTAGACCGAAGATTTTACCGAAGTAGATCTCTCTCTGCGGTTGCCTGGTTCCCAAGCAAAGCTATAGGACCCAGTCTGTTCTACTATTCAACACTTGGTGGGAGGAGAGATAGATTCATATCTTTCCCAATGGTTTTGCGTACGTGTAAATGTAACGAACACGACTGGAATTCAAACTCTGTTCTCCCATCTATTACACCACAACGCACATCCAAACACAATTATTGTTTTTCATGTTTTTTCTTTTCAAGTAATTATTTGAGGAGAGATTCCTCTGCCTTTTAGTATTGTTACCATAGTTAGCAATACAGTCGCGTTTTATGAAGTCGTTATAGGATTCACAAATTTATGAACATTCATAAAGATTTTAATAATTTCTACTGACAATGGCACAAACTGATTGATCATCGAATGCTCAATGTTTCTTGTATGAAAGAAGCTAATTTTATCATTACCATTTACATCATAGTTCACAGTAATCCACCATCTCACTATAATTCAACATGTCTTTTTGCTCATCAGTTACATAATCCAACGAAGGCTAGAGCTATGGCTGCAGAGAATGTTTTTACAATAATGGCAGTAAATTTGGAAAATTTTTCTCCCAAAAGAAGAGGAGCATTATGGCAGAGATATGGGTCTTTTTTTTTTTTTTTTTGATTGCTTTTGTTTTTTCTTCTTAAAGGACAATGTTACAACTGAACAGGGAATTTGTTTATCACCGGGTACCCCATACTTTCGGCCTTGTGTCACATCTAAGCGGCGCTTAGAAAATCAATATATATATATATATATATATATATATACATATGTGTGTGTGTGTTGGGGTGTATTCTCTTATATTCTGGTCCCACTAACAGCAATTGTATATATAAAAGCGTTGCAAAAGAGATTTGAAATGAAAATTCTAGCTTACTGTCTGAAGATACCAATGGCAGCGAAACCGCTGCAATGGATAGGTTATTTTTCATACGAAATTCTATGTCTTAACCTGCTCTGTATTTTACTTATTTGGAATTGCATTGATCATATTTTATTCGTATAAACGTTTTAGCGAAAACTGTTATAACTAGCTCCTCGCGGCTATCACTCTTAGGCTACTCGCTGTGACATCATTAGAAATTCTCCTCGACTGATTCTAGTGGCCATTTTTACTAACTTTGGGTTCCTTATTTAAAACGTTTTGCCTAGTTCATTTGTGTTACCGTGGATAGCTTATTTACTCCACAACATCCCCCACTTTTCTTTAGCATGTATGGCCTCTTGATCAGACGAGGTTTTTATCTTGCTTATATAACACAATTTTTGATCTACCGTAAACAAACCATATCTGCTCGGAAATGTATCGTAGTGTCAACAAATGTAAACATGTTACGGAAATTAACGAATTTTAACGAAACTTGATTATAAGCAAACGATAGTTTGTAATGAATTATTTTCAACATTCTTTTTACCGATACTCGTATTTAAGTAGATATTCTGTTTTTAATTAAACAGTTTTTTATATTTATATCTACCGGCCTGATTATTTTACGATAAATTTTTATTACGAAAATGTATGCTATCCAGCAGGATTCGAACCTGCGACCCCTATTTACATAGGTGAAGCTACCATTTGATCTGGTACTGTCTTAACCACTCGACCATGAATAGCCTCTTGATCAGACGAGGTTTTTATCATGCTTATATAACACAATTTTTGACCTACCGTAAACAAACCATATCTGGATAGCAGAAAACACATTGAATTGGAAATTCTAGCAAATATCAAATAGCTGTCGCATTTTACTGAAACGTTCAGGAATTATTCACAAAAGAAAGAAATTATTTTAGTTATCTTTTTTTAAGGCAATCTCGGTCAAAATATATTTTACATTGTTACTCGACTTTATTTAATTTTTATAAATTTCGAGAAATTAATTTTTGTACTACTTAGTGACAAGCAAAAATCTTTGCAGAATAAAAATCATCGATATCTGCTATATTTTAAATTTAAAGTAATATTTGTTTCAACCCGTGTTAATTAAGCTTTACATCACCTAAATTTACCAAAATAAAATTCAGGAAAATATGTTATATTTTCGGAAGAATTTTTAACGAAAAGTACTGCCTTCTGATAAAAGATGACTAAAAAGGATACAAAAATCATCAATTTCAAAACAAAAATCCCTTAAAATCAATTTAAATTAGTTTTAAAATACAGCAAAGTAGATTGCTTATTGCAAATATTAAATTTAATCTATTAGCTTTAAATTAGAAATGAAGTGAAATCTTCAAGAACGATTTTTCATTTTAAAGCTCAGGTATCGCGTTTCTTTGACAGTGTATATTAAGTTATCTATCTATCTATCTATCTATCTATATATATATATATATATATATATATATATATATATATATATTAGACAAAAATCAGCTTTTTGCTCATTTGGTCAGATTTTGGCAATTTTGTTCGACTGTAAATTTACAAATGTATATATATATATATTCATGTATGCGTGAATGTGCGTGCGGATAGATAGATAGATAGATAGATAGATAGATAGATAGATAGATAGATAGGAATTCGCATGTTATATTTATCAGCATCCTACAAACTCGTACACGAGCCTTAGATATATGATGATAAAATTGTTAAATTTAAAAATCATGTGTATGAAAGTGTGAGGAGAGAAAGAGAGTGTAGAGAGAGAGAGAGAGAGAGAGAGAGAGAAAGAAAGAGAGCTGGGGTGAGGGGAATATATATTTCATATTTATTAGTAAGTTTTGATGTCTAAACTGATTAACACTTATATAAAATGAGTCCTGATAATAATTATTGACTCCATGTTAGATATTATGCATAAACCACTCGGTATATAATTGTAAACTTAAATTATTGAAATTTAATTTTTAAATACTTTTAACACAGGCGCAAATATACGCACATGCACACACACACAGACACACACACACACACACACACACACACACACACACACACACACACACACAGAGACAAACAGACACACACGCACACACACACACACACACACACATACATACATATATATCTGAAAAAATTGATGAGAAATTTTAAAAAATATTTTTGTGTGAAGAATTTGAATAGAACATCAGCTAAGGGGCGGAACGTTAATTTTCCTAACATTGTCCTGGTATATAAATGTCTATATATTTTATGTCTCATTATGTCTTACGCCCGCCCGCACGCAGCACACACACACACACACACACACACACACACACACACACACACACGCATATATATATATATATATATATATATATATATATATATATATATATATGGATTTATATATATATATGGATATATATGTATGAATATGTACTTAAATACATATATATTTAATTTATTTGTTTAAACATTATTTATCTGTTGATGTGTATTTGAGTAGATACTCTTTTTATTATCAAACATTATATAATTTATTTATATATTCCAGCATGAATAATCGACAAATGTTATTAGGAAAAGATGCATACCCCGGAACAAAATTTCTGCATTATTCAGGCCGGTAGATATAAATAAATGTACTGTTTAATCTGTAAAAAAAAAAAAGAAAAGCAAGGTAAAAGTATATCTAAACAAATACGACTGTACATGAAAAATAATATTTTCATTATTCGGACTACTGTTCTTATATTTGTTGCCATTTGTACGGATCTTTGGTCGTTGTAGGCCGCGGTCTTCTTCAGGTGCTATGAATTTTGAAACGAACTCTTAATTACAGTCTCTGGGGTATATGAAGGCCGGAGCGGTGTACAACGGCCGAAACGTCATACAAATGGCAACAGAGATGAGGACAATAGTCCGAATAATGTAAATACTGTAAATACTACCTTATCTCAGAAATATAGACAAATATGCAAAATAATGTTTAAACAAATAAAATAAAAATATGTCAGAGTTAATCCATTTCGTAAAGGATTACGTAAAATTTCGTAAGTAAATTTTCTCTCTCTCTCTCTTTCTCTCTCTCTCTCTCTCGATATATATATATATATATATATATATATATATATATATATATATATAAACAGGTTTAAAGTCAGGATTTCTCTGGCATTAGTTTTATAATAAGTGGTCAATACAACGTAGAGCATAATATAATTCTTAATATAAATATTGAAAAAAAATGAAAAATTAATTTAATCACACACACACACACACATACACACACACACACACACACACACACACACACACACACATATATATATATATATATATATATATATATATATATAGTGCAGGAGATGAACATTGGTCAGCAAATTCTGCGAGTCGCCAATGTTTATTTATTTGGTATTTATGCTTGGGGAGCCGAGTTCAAATTCCAGTTGAATTCATTGCATTCACTTACAATTAATCCGTCTCTTTCCTCCAGTTATTGGTTAAATAATAGGACTGATTGGGTTCTATAGCCTTGGCTGGCAATCATCTACCGCAGAAAGTAATGGCAACCTACTGCGAGATAATCATCTGCCCAGTCAGTCATGTCTCTTTCAAGAAACCATCGCCCAAGCATGTATGGCACTTAACTGACTGACTGATTTATGCTCTATTTCTTAATAATGAATCCTTTCTTACAAAGATTGGTTCTCTAAAACATTTAGCATATAGAATTAAGCTGGTTATACTCCTCCACACTCGTAAAACGATATTTGTTTTATATATATATATATATATATGGGTGTGTTTATGCGCGAATGCGTGTGCAGGTACGTATGTATATAATTAGTGTGACCTGATTAAATTGCAGCATAGAATTGTTATCATTTCATGATGTTTGATTATTATAATCATTTTGTCATTGAGGAAAATTAATTTAAATTATTTTATAATATAATATAAAATTCATGCATCAGATTAGTGGCAGTGGTGAAGGCTGTACTATTGCGATATGGGTTGCGGTTGTTGGTGATAAGTTTGGTAAAGAAAGAAAGAAAATAAGGAGGGGCGGGGATCTTCAATGTATTTTAGATGAAAGAGTGTAAAGACAGAGTAACTACGCGAAGCAAAACACGAAGAAATAAAGAATGAAATAGAAATGACAATCGAGATAGACAGAGAAAAAAAACAGACGATAAATTATGATAAGGAAAAAACTAAGACGAATTGGAAAGAGGAAGATAATATTTGTGCTGATGAAGATAAAAACGGGGGCCAAGGAAAATAGTGGACGAATCAGAAAAGAGAAGAGTATGAAGTGTTGATGAAAAAGAAAAAAAGCAAAAGCAAAAAGAAAAGAGATGTGAAGGTATTTTCAAAAATAAGTACATAATGAACATAATAAAATTAAATTTTAAAAATGTAGAATGAAAATAAACGAAAACGAACGTGAAAAATATGGTTATAAATGTTTATGTGATGAAAAGAATGTAAAATAAATACGACTAATCGTGGAATTCAAAGAGAAGTAACATTATAACGAAGAGAGACTATAAATGAGAAGAACATATGCGATAATCACGAGGAAAAGGAAAAGAAGCAAATAAGAAGTGAAAAGTAACTGAAAAAAAGAATATGCAAAGCGTAAAGAAAGATGACAAACAAAAGAAGAAGAAGATGATGGAAAGTTTGTGAATGTTAAAAAGAAAAGAGGGGAAAAAGAATGCAGGACGTCTCAGGAAAGAGAGAAGTGGAAAGAAGTAATAACGAACAAATGAAAGTGAAGCGATCCGTAAAGGTTAAAGGGAGAGAAATGGCTGTTAAGATGCTTGCATTAAGAAACAAGAGGTGTGTGTTTGTTTGTTTTGTATTACTCCATGTGTGTGTGTGTGTGTGTGTGTGTGTGTGTGTGTGTGTGTGCGCGCGCGCGCAGAACAATCAGCATCTGTCAGGAATCGACGTATTGAAGAGAAAAATGAAACAGTTTTAAAGATTTCTCTTCTTTTGTCTACGTGTGATGAAGTGCAAGCGAGAAGTTTGTTAAAAAAGAGGTGAGATGCGATTCAGCATACATATATATATATATATATATATATATATATGTATGCTGAATCGCATCGCATGAATATATATATATATATATATATATATATATATAAGTGTGTATGTATGTAGAAGCTACACATGCATACACACACATATAAATATGTATATATGTAAGTGTGTATGTCTATATATATATATTGATATACAGAGAGAGATCAAAAGGTGCTACCATAAAATTTAGAAGATTCTACACTGATTAATTAGGTTCGTAACCTGTCATGATCTCCAGCGTTTTGCTTGATTCGTTGGACATTTTACACATAAATTTTCTTATCTAAATTTAACTCATATATATATATATATATATATATATATTGTCTTACGGCTATGCCACGACTCGGACCTTCATGCGTTTTTTATGTCACTATATATATATATATATAGGTACTTCAACTAAATCGCTGAATAACAGCATGGCATGAAGAAAAAAGGCTCAAACTTAATAAAAACGAACTTTTTCAATCAAAATGTTCATGTTATTATCAAGAGGAAAGATCAGTGTATTTTAAAATTATTTTTCAAACACCTTCGAAAGTGTTTGTAAATTAAAAACTTGTTAGCAGGCAACAAAATCGTTACGAGAGTTTATAATGGAAAACGTAATATTACATAATTCATTTTTTTTCTGGTGGCAAACAGATTAATTTGGAAATTCTTCAAAAATTTTAAATAATTGTCTGATTTTAATGAAAAGTCTGGAACTTATTCACAAATGAATAAAATTATTTTTGAAATCATTATTTTTTAAAAACGTTGGTAAAAATACTTTTAGTTTCAAATCTGTTCTCCCACCATCTCTAAGAAAATTCATAAAATTTTAAGAAATTAAATTTCGTTAGGAAAACTGGTTTTATTAGTTACAAGCAAGATTGATTGGGGAATGTAAATCATCAATTACTTTTTTGAAACATTTTGCCTTTATTTCTGAAAATCTGCTTCTAATAGTAAAATAAAAAATGCAATAAAACTATGACATTTTGTAATTTAATAAGTTTTTTGCTTTAATAAATAATATATATTAAGAACATTACAGTCTGAAGAAAGTAAGAGGAGGAAGTAAGTCCAGATTATGATGATTTGTAGTATAAACAATGGCTTTCTAGACTTGAAAAGATGAAGATAGTGCCATTTGCAAAAGTATCCAGTCAGGACAATTTTAGCAATTTTCGGGAAAAAAATGCTCGAATGGGACTTCCTTCTTGCGAATGAGGATGATTCGAGGCCTGGTGTGTCTTGGCTGTAAATTTCTGAAATAGAGAAATAAGGAACGCAGCTTGTTTCAATATTTGCCCACGAAATGGCGATAGGCTTCTGATGCAGAAAAGTAGTTGTATAGCTGAAAATAATTAATGACCCACAACACTGCGTAAAAGTATTTCAACTCTGGAAAGTGAGTATTGGGCAACCCATTTTTCCAACATCTTCAGTTATTCTAGTGGTTAAACAAACGTTCAAAGCATGGAGATTATTTGAAAAAAAATATGACAACAATACTCCATTTTTGTGTGAACTGACTTTTAAAATAAAGCATAACAAGAGGAGTCAGGCACTTTCTGGAACGGAGCAAGGAACGAACCATTTTTCCAGCATTTTTAATAATTGATCATATGTATGACTTCTACTTGAGCTCTGGGAAAAACCTGAGTCCTAATAGACGTTGTAGGTAAGGGCTCTCCTTTAGAATAAAGCCGCTCATCATGGGTGGAGTAAACTTAGGGTTTTTTTTAAGGAGTTTCATAAAGAAATGTCTCCATAAGAAATGGTGTGTTTAATTCTTTCAAAAACATATTAAACGTGTTTAGTGAGTCTGTTGCTTTGTTTCTTCTTGAGAGCTACTCTTTTCGCTGTCGTGTTAAGACACGTAACTAGACATACGCGCCGTATGTGAGTTCACTTGAACCAGTTACAAAGTTATTTTTTATCATGCTTATGCGTCTCTTCACTAGCAATAAAGTTAATTTGGAATCATATTGAAAGAGCTGTGCTCAAATTCGTAGCATTCACTTACGCGCAAATACCATTAAGAAAGGTATTAATTCGTCACTTTTCTGTCCAGCTATGAGTTAAATAGCAGGGCAGATTGGGTTCTATAGTCTTGGTTGGCAATCAATCTACCGCCGAATGTAATAGCAAACTATTGCAGGAAAATCTTTTGCTAAGTCAACCATGTTTTTGTTTTTAGACATGATCGCCTAAACTTGCATTACGTATGGCACTGAACTGACTAATTGATAAAACAATCAAAAGAGTTGAGAACAAGATAAACTTGAAATTATCGCTTCATTGTAGATATGTTTATTTATTTTCTAATTATTTAACCCCAAGAAAGACAGCAAAGCCACTAAGATGTAGAGGATTCAAGAATGAACATGACAACGACTATCATTGCATTTAATGTTTTGAATATCAAAGTTGACTGAGAAGCAATAAACCGGAAAAGATTTTCGCATAAAAAAAAACTGTTAGTATATAACTTATATTTGCATCAAGCAATTTCAACTGTAAAATGATAGAACTTAGCTGCCAATCTAGTACTCTGCTTGAATTCGGAAAGTCGTGGTACAAGAAAGCTCATCAGAACAATTAATACGAAAATATTATTTAAAAAGGTACAGGAAAGCTTCGTTAAGGTGTTGGAAAAGTAACTGAAGCTGAGATGTCAGGTTAGTATCCATAATATTGCATAGATTTTTTTATTTAATCAAAAATCTTTAGATAGATAGCAGAAACACTAGACCAGATGTGTCAGCAATATTCAATGTATGTATGAATAGTGGTCCTATAAATGTGAAAGATAGATTCTGATGAAAAAATTGTCTAGAACGGTACAGTGAATTCGCTTTCCTAACAGAAACTTAACAACTGATTCAATATAATCGTTCTCATTAACATTTTTAAGAGATTTAGAAAAATAGTTGATCTGATAAATCTATAGGTTGTGTTACCCGAAATGGAACGCTATTATACATAGCCGCTGTCAAAAATTAATTATATCTCATTGGTAAGAAGGAATTTCTATTCAGAACTGCTACATTGTACAACAGACACCCGAGAGTATGACGAAAGACCTCCAATTAGAAGGTTTTGTAGAACACTGAACCCATCTTAATTATTGTTGTTGCTAGTTTCGTCATGACCCAGGGTAATAGCACCCGTTAGGGTCCAAGCTATGGGTAAATAGTTAGCCATTAAACAGGGGTCAAAACGATATGAATGTATGAAAATAGATACTTATACTGAAAATTCCAGCTATACATTTTGGAGAAAAAATATTACCAGCAATACAATTTTGAGGGAAAAATATTTCCGGCAATTTACACATGAAAAAAAAAATAACAGCAATATATAATTGAACACAAAATAACAATTATATACCAGCAATATTTCTGACTCTCGATAAAACATTCTTTGCAAAAATAAATCAGTGAAAATTGATCTACCGATTTCTTACAAAGAAAAATATTCTATTCATACTGATCTACTGTAAAGGACTTGTCAGCATTAAATAACCCATTGAAGTTGAAATGCGTAAAAACAAAAGAACAAACCAAACGTCCTCTTATGTTCATGTCTAATTCGGTAATACTCTACAGTGAGTGGCTCTTGAGTCTTGTCTTAGGTAAACATTTAGTAAAACAATCTTTCGTGTCCACATTTTCTCAATATGTGTTCTTTTGATCTAGTTACAAATTACAAAGTAATTTTTTATCATACTTATGCGTCTCTTCATTAGCAATAAAATTAATTTGAAATCATATTGAAAGAGCCGAGTTCGAATTCGTAGCATTCACTTACGCGCAAATACCCTCGGGAAAGGTATTAATATGTCACTTCTCCGTCCAGCTATGTCTTAAATAACAGTATAGATTGGGTTCTATAATCTTGGTTGGCAACCAGTCTACAGCCGAAAGTAATGGCAACCTACTGCGGGAAATTTTGATGACTAACTCCACTTTTATCTTCTATATTATCCCAAACTGTCTAATCGATTGTCTGAGTTTATTCTAACCTCCTCTCCCTACACTTGTCGTTTATCATGGGAATAAATTAATTACTATAGTAGACAACACCTACTTTACGTTATAAAGGCGCACCTATAAGCAGACCACGGGCCTTCCGATGGGCTCCAGGCTATCGGGATTACTTGCCATCATATAAATAAATCAAGTGGAAGGTCGCACTCTCAACACCTGCCATTCGTACACCTTATTCGCAAGATACATTGATGACATACTCATCCTCACCTCTTCACGTGATGAAACGAATAGAATGGCGGCAACGTTCAACAGTATGGTTGGCAACATTAAATTTACCATCGAAGACATCGATAACAGTGGAAGCCTATCACTGCTGGACTTCAGGCTAAAAGTATCGAAAACAGATGACATCCACACTGATTTCTACTAAAAGCCTACCAGCAGGAACGTGTTTGTCCATTGCCAATCATCCCACCCTCTCAGCACAAAGACCGGATACATTAGAAACGAGCTCACACGTAAATGCAGGGGTAAATGCAGCAACACTCACACTGCACATTTCAAGGAGATACTCAAAACAAAGGTTACCCCCAGTCCTTTATGGGTCGCCTGGAACGGAAAGGTCATAAAGGCCGAAGGTGACACACTCCCTCCAAGACCTGCTTCTTGAGGTTACCCCGCTTCAGCGAAAACATCATCAAAAAAATATGTAGAGCTCTCTGCAGAGAGGGATTGAATATACAGCTGGCTCACTACGGCCCCACTCTCTTTAGATACCTCAATTACAACTACGAAAAACAATATACTAAAAACGACGTCACATGTACACTGGCCATTTGTCTTATTCGTGACATCAGTATGTGCCCCCAGGTATATGTCGTGTACCGCATACAATGCGCCAAATGCGAGGAATTTTATGTCGGCAGCACCACCAGACCGTTACACATCAGAATCAAAGAACACTTATACACACAAGCATCATCTTTTCACAAACGCTTTAAAAATACAAAAACAAAAACATAATAGTCAATATTGAAGCTAGAGAACGGAAACAAGGAAGCTTACGCATAAAAGAGTTCTTAATAATAGCTAAACTCCACCCACAGATCATCAATAGACACGAGCTCAATCCAAAATACATGACAGAATAATTAACGCTTTCACACTCCTGACACACACAGGCCACCAGAGTAAGGCGTATACACACAAATCGCAATCACAGATTAACGCTGAAAAATAAACATACGTTCACACGCACACACACTATGCCATACTCCAACATACTTTATGCCAGAACACATACACAGATATATACACATGCACATGTATATATATATATATATATATATATATATATATATATACTAGCAGTATAGCCCGGCGTTGCTCGGGTGTAATGAAAACTAATCCATGGTCTTGGAGCTCAGACACATCCTAAAGAATATTTGTGTGAAGGTTGGTTAGAATCGGACAAAAAATTATGGATTTGTATAAAGATCATACAGACAGATAAACAGACACACGCACAAACATCTTGCCTCTTATATATATATATATATATATATATATATATATATATATATATATATATATATATTAATTGTATCACCCCAAGCTACGTAAGGGTAAAACGAATGGAAAAGAGAAAGCCGGAAACCGCATCCTAAACAGGAAACAAGGGATGAGCCTCTTCACCTGTTCAATAGATGTGGGTGGAGTGTCAACCGGGCGATAGTTTAGTCTATCTACTTCAATTAGTCTATCTACTCCAATTAAATATATATATATATTATCGCTTTTCCGCACTATTGTAAGAACTGCAACTTTGAAACTTCTGAATATCGTTTCTTATATCTTTGTCTATGAGTGTATCAAATTTGATTAAAATCGGACCACTCCTTGTATAACCCAATTTTTTCGATTATCGATTTTCGATATTTATCGGGAGTACCTTGACCCAAATCCCAGCTAAAACACTCGCAGACGCTTATAGTACAACTGTGTAAATTTTCAAGAAAATTGGTTCAGCCGTTTCGGAGTCTATAGTAACGGACACACACACACAGACACACACACAGAGACAAAGTTCCATTTATAAATAAGTTTGGATATTTACACACACACCATACTATACACTGGAACACACACACACACACACATACACACATACACACACGCACAAATATATCTATATACGCACACACACACACACGGACACATGATACCGAGAAAAGGTATGTGGTGTATGTATATATATATATATATATATATATATATAATGAACGCAGAAAAATACCATAAACACACTCACATGTGTACTTATATAAACCATAAATTATAGCAGGCAGATATAATCAGATCGTAAAACAACGCCTATCAATCATACATATACATACCATAAACACACACACATTCATGCTCAAACGCACTTACAGGTACACACTCGCACACACCCACCTACTACAATTAACGACAACAGTAGCAGCGAAGGATGACCGTTCGTTGAAAGGCACGTCCAGGACGAACGCGAAAACAAGCACTGTACCATTCTGAAGATGAGATTTTGATCTCGAAATATTAATGAATAATAAATAGGTAATACTCAACATATTTACCTTTCTTTATTTTACCAAACGCATTGTGATAGCCTTCAAGACTTAACCATACACCTAATATACAGAATGCCTCAAGCAAATTACAAAACTTTGCTAAATTAATATCAATAATTTTAATAGGTGTAGATAGGTTCACTTATCGTCAACTCCCCCCCCCCACCAATTCGTTTGAATAGGAATAGAAGTTTATCCTTTGTTTCCTGTTTGAGATTGAGCAAAAAAACTTCGTTTCATTGTCCTCACTTTCTCAGAAGACCACAAATGGAATAACTACATCGAATCTATAGCGGCATTTACTGCTAGGAAGTTTGGTTCACTGTTTCGGGCCAGGAAGATTTTCTCGTCAGAATCCATTTGGCACATTTATATATAGCTTCTTTCTCGCAGTTCTTATTTCTGCAACTTTTTGTTTGCTTCCCTGATAACTAAACTCTCCAAAAAGCAAAGTCAATGGCCATCTTCTATCTCCTTGATTCCCATTCATCTCTTATCTTTCTTCGACATTACCTATCCCTTGTTTTTTCTCCCACTGTAATCACCTTCGCATCAGTTGTGGTCCCGTGTTTCTTGGAGCGAAATGACTAACAAGAAAAAAGTATCCGGTTCCTTCTAAAATCCTTCTTTAATATTTCTAACGCCTCCGCCTAAACCCTGAAATTGTATTTACTATATTTTCTTTCAATAAAAGTAGATAGGTTTGCCTGTCATCCGATTAATACTTCACTCCCTTCTTTTAAAAAGGAGTAGAGTTTTAACACGTGGTTTTGTCTTCTTATCGTCTTTCACTCCCAGTAGATCATTGTGTCTTTGTGGTATTATCGTCTTCCGTTAATTTAATATTTTAAGTATAATTAAGTTGGATTCCTCTTTCCTTCAAGCAACAATTTCTACTTCCTAACTTTATTGTATAATTTACCAGGAAGTGTCATGTTTTATTATAAAAAAAAGATTGCAAATTGAATGTTGCATAAAATAAAACCTTTTTGATTGTTGAAATATTTAGACACTTCGAAATATTTCTAATGTTTTTCATTTTTTAGATTCCGTCATTTTATTTTTTTTATTTTTTTATTTTTTTGTCGCTTTGTCTTTTGAAAATAATCAAGTATTACAGGATGTGGAAGTCGAAATCATATAACACCGAAAACGTCATTATAAATAAACAAATGTTAGGATAAAAGTCCAAATATTTATTGGAATAAATGTCAAGTCGTGTGGTCATAAATATCCTAGCTAACAAAATCATGTTGATTTCACCTCAAAGAAGGCAATAAAGCCACTAAGTCTCAAGAGGTGAAGAAAGTCTTAAGTGTGAAAGAAACAAAAACATTATTTAGAAGCGTGAACAATAAAAGAAGAGGAAACAAATTGCAGACTCAGCACAATGTACGCTCAACGTTATCTTGTAAATATATTACCTTAGAACGTTAACAGAAAATGGATAATAAATTTCAGGATGATATAAGAACGAGTATTCTTCATGTAAATTAGTGATTCACAACCAACAACTACGAAAAAGGAATGTTATATCTTTGATACCTATTGTTAAGGGAAGGAAAATTATTTTGATGTTAACTGCCCAACTCGAAATTTCACAGCTACAACACATGGTAATATTATAAAAGTATTGTGACAACGTTGGGGATGAGCGCTCAGTTTCGGGTCAGGAAAATAGTTTGATTGATTGTCTCATTACAGTAAACTCGCCTTGACGTCACATATCGCTCAACCAAAATACAACGCATCTCCAACATTATAAGAAAGTCCGCATCAGCTCAGTTATCAGATTCTAAATGACCAAATCATTGTTCTTGCATTGTGTTCCAGTCCAGAAGAAATCCCGTCCATACTTTTGTCCCCCAAGACAATTCTCAGTTCTATCCATCATTTGGATGACTCATGATTTATCTAACATTTCAAGCTTCTCTTGTGAAATCAAAGCACATATTTCGTCTGATTTCCTGATATTTTCAGGAATAGTATCCGTTCACTCGTACTTGAAAAGAATATTATATATAATTTCATCTATGTCGAGGACACCACCATTTACTCCTTTGTTCTCATCCTTTTACATTTGAAATGTAACCCCTACTTCTACTTTCATGGTTTTTTTCTCGCACTTCCGGCCTGTAGAACGTCCTTCTGTCTACTTGTTTCCCTGAGAGCTACAATCTCCAAAATTTTAAACGCAACGTCAACTGCCATTTTCTGTCTTCTTGAATCTCGTCTATCTTTTATCTTTTCTTCAATGCCACCTGTACCCAGTCTTCTCTCCCTGTAACCCCATGGACACGAGCGGTGGTTTTGCCTTGCTTAAGGTAAAATTATTAAAATATAAATATCAGAACAATGTAGCGTATTTCGACATAGACATATTTATGAAATTATATTTATATAGGCGAGAGGGTTAGGCGGATATGATAACGACACTCTCGGTTATAATCATGCATGAAAATAAAAACGCTGAAGATGTCCAAATTTTAAATTAACGAAATGCCAGAAATGTAAAAATTTTAAATTTAACTTTCCTCCATTTTTTTATCCTCTGTTCACGATTATATAAAAAAAAAAGTTTGTGTTTATATTCCCGACATAATTTTTCAACTTTTTCCCTCATTTGCCTACACACGGTACTTATGTGTAGCAATGTAACGCAAAGAATATTCATTGAGCTTTTAGCCTAATCGCTAACCTACTTATTTTTTCTGTTAATAGCCACAAACAGTCATAAAACCAAGAGGTAAGTTTAATATATGTTTACCCGATGGGTGTATGACATGTTACTTCAGTAATTTTCTGAGCCTTAACAGCATTTGATTCATAAGCACATCAATTTTTTATTTTTTTATTTTTTATTTTTGAATAAAATCTGCTCTCATTGACACCTAATTTAATTCTTGTTACCATTTGGTCATTATGGGATAATTTATTATCATATGATTATGTCAATAGTGCGATATTAATTGAATAAGATATGAATTAGGCAGATAAAAGAAAGAATTTAAAAATATATATATTTTAATTTACTAGAATGCGTGTTGAAATCTTCACAATATTTAATATTACTGAAGATATCTCTCACATTTGTGTCGATTTATGCAAACTCTGTTTTGTTCAATTTCGCAAACCAATTGATGAAATTTGAATAAGCTGATTTGTTTGGAAAAAAATATTTTAACGAAAAGCCTACTTTGCGATTTAATAATTTCTTTAATTTAATTTTAAAGGGCTACAGGTAAACATTGTTTTTAAGAAATTTTTTTTTCATTTAACTTTTTAACAGCGATGAATAAATTCTTAGGATTTCTTTCACTTGAACATGCAACATTCAACTAGTCATACATAAATATTTCTTTCTAGAGCTAAATTCTTATTTTTGTGATTATTTTAGTTCTCACAAACGCAAAATAAACAGGAAATTGGATAGTCGTATATATAAAAACTTCAAGAAATTATATGCAAAAAAATATTGCATTTTTATTAAAGAAGTATATTTTATTTTAATAATTAAATTGTTTTACAAAATGTGGGACTATTCTGCGTGTTAAATAATAAAACTTTTAATTTAAAAATATAATGAAAATTTGTTGTACGCATTTTGGTAAAACCAACTGTACTTTATACAAAGTTACCTGTTTGCACCTCCCCTACAAAATTTGGTTTTTAATATATGGCTATTTTAGAGGGTGTGATGGACCGACAAACGAACTAATCGAAGTAACAGAATTTTATATATAGATTCAATTAAGGCACCATAGACAGCAGTGTTTGTGTTTTCTGTAAATAACAAAACCCTATAAAATCATTTAAATCTAAGCGTCCAATTTTCTTCAATCAGTTAAGTGGTATACGGGATACATGCTTAGTTGATCATGTCTCTTTCGATATATGACTGGCAAAGCAAACGGTTTTCCCTGAGCAGGCTGCCGTTTCTTTCTGCGGTAGACTTGTTGACAACCATGACTATAGGACACATTCAATCCTGCTATTCAACCCACAACTGGGGGAAGAAGAAATAGATTCAAACCTTCCTAAAGCTATCTGTGAAGAAGTAAATGTAATGGCATCGAAACTTTGATTATTTGTTCATGTATATTATCCTTAATGAGTTGATAGGTGAATGAAGACATTCCGAAAAATTTGATTTCAAAAGGTCGATGGTTTTTGATTTTGTGTTTATGTTATGTAAAAAGAAACCTCAGAAAATTTAACACTCACAGGATGTACTGAACGAAGACATGGCAAAGGAAAACAACCAGTTACTTTCCTAATTTTGGTCAATGGATCATATAGCAAGAAAGAAAGATGGTTAATCGTGAAAAGGGTTCTTGGAGGAACAAGGAATAGGAAGCTTTAGAGAGCAATGATCGCCTAAATTTTGAAGAGAAATGATATAGAGCAGTAAATAGATTGATATGTTTGTTGTCAAATCACTTTTATCTTAGCACAAAAATTTCGTTATGAAAAAAGTCACAAATTTTCAAATTTCGATATTTTGTCGATATGTGGTTCAACTACAGATCTACATTTAAAATAGAAAAATTAAAAAACAATAAAAAATTCGCTGACCATGTCTGGAAATTGAAATCAAAATATGAAAAAGATCTACACATAACGTGGAGCATTGTTAAAACAGCCAAGCCTAACAATGGTGGACAAATATATAGACTGTGCCAAGAGGAAAGATTAGAAATTATGACATACCCAAATAAAGTAGAACTGTTAAATGAAAGAACAGAAATTATGACGAAATGCACCCACACTAAGAAATACCTATTAGGTTTATACAAACATGGATGAAAACGTCATAATTCGTTTGAATTTAAACAATGCGCATTCATAAATTCTCTGCCACGTGAACGTTCAAATAAAACACTGTTACAAGAGCGTTCTTAAAAAGAAAAACGGTAAAAGGTAAAATCAGTTATTAAAAATCGACTGAACAAACCACTCATGGTGGAAACCAAGGTAGCGAAATAACTCGTTTAAAAATGAAAAATATTCAAAAGTTCTACAATATAATTGTATAGAACATTTTTTAATACAAATATGTACTGGTCTAACCTTAAAGGACCAAAAGCTAAGTATTAAACAATCAATATATATATATATATATATATATATATATATATATATATATCCTGTAACGCTCGGGGGGTATTTTTTTTTTTTATGTATTAATGTAAGCTACTCAATAGTAGTTAAGTTAGTACATATTTTGCCGTCATTTTAGATGGCGTTTCAATGTAAATATTTTTCTGTCATATTTGACGGCGCAAGCCCACTCATACCTGTATATTTATTAAAACATGTCATTTATATATATATATATATATATATATATATATATATGGGGGTGCGTGTGTGTGTGTGTGTGTGTGTAGAAAAAGAGAGCCAGAGACAGATAGACAGAGTTATATGCTCAAAGTTTTGTAAGCATATATATACTTGTATTTGTATATACTGATATATGAACGTTTATATAAATACATTATTTGTCTTCACTTTTGAGATTTTTTTTTTTAATCATATCACCCCAAGCAAGGCGAAAACGCCACTGATGCGCAGGGGGCTATGTAAGAGTGAAAAGATTGGAAAAGAGAAAAACCGGAAACCACATCCTAAACAGGAAACAAGGGATGAGTCTCTTCACCTGTTCAATAGACGTGGGTGGAGTGTGAACCGGATGATAGTTTAGTCTATCTACTCCAATTGAAAAAAAAAAAGAGTGAAAAGATTGGAAATGAGAAAAACCGTAAACCACATCCTAAACAGGAAACAAGGGATGAGCCTCTTCACCTGAGTGCATGACACATTGATCCAGAGTTATGCTTTGATCCAAGACAGACCTTTGGATCCAAACTTAAATAATCTTGTCAGTTCTGTTAAAAGTCTAATAAAACTTACAGATAGAAGATTTGTTCTCATTTGAAATCTTAGTATGCTCAGTAAAAGCAAAAACAAAAGCATTGCGAGACTAAATAAAAC